>WIGN01000062.1:0-162684 GCA_014235955.1 Colletotrichum sojae
CTCGCTATGATGCGCAGCTCGCTATGATGCGCAGCTCGCTATGATGCGCAGCTCGCTATGATGCGCAGCTCGCTATGATGCGCAGCTCGCTATGCATGTACGTTATTTATAACTTAATAAATATTCTATAGAAGAACTGTTAAATACTAAATTAGTACTTAGTTAATCTAATCTAAAGTTTATTCTAACTGCCTAGTATATGTATTATACATTACCGGGCAGTATAGCTACTTAGCTGATCGATAGTCTATAACAGAAGCGAAGAGTCGATGTTCGCAGTAACACATATTCCACGCGAGGCACATGACTTCGTTGAGACTGAGCTTCGCAACATTGCGTCTTCATTTTTCGCCCAGTCCTCCTTTCAGGAGGCCTTTTTCCCATCTTCCTTCCTTGCTTGCCAGACCCCACGATTCTGCGTTCAACCTTCCAGAGGCACTGCTCACGAAAGGAGCACCCGAATCTCCCCTGTTGTTCTGGGAAACAAAGCTCGAAGCGACTTAGGACCATCGGCCATGTTATCAGGGTCTAGCTCCCTCGCGCCAGCTTGCTCATCTGCCAGCAACAGAATCCGCTCCAGATTTTCGAACGCATCACAAAACTTCCCTGCTGCCTTTTCTGTCAAGTCCCGCGCAAGATTCGAATCTTGTACATGCTTCAGATTTTCCATAGCATCCATGAGCGCCGATGGCAGAAAGTCGTCCAGTGTTTGGCTCGCTTGACTTAGTGCCTCGGGTTCCAAGGCTTTGAGTGGCGGAACCTTCTGGACATCACGGCCTTCTGTCCCCAGTGTGGATAAGTCCTGGAGCATTCGTTCAAGCCCGGAGCCTGAACAGAAGAAATCGTATTGCCTGTTCACAAGCCTTTCGCACTCCTGAGCTATTCTCTCTTGCAATTGTTGGGTTCTCTTTCGCACAAAATCAAAGGGCTCCAAGGCATGCTTGGCTGTCATCAAGCAGTTGGTAAGGAAAATGGCGTCAGCTGGTGGCCCGATGCTCCTTGCCATGTTCTCACAGCCAGACAGGAAAGGTTCGAAAGCCTCAGCAAGTATTGGTTGGAAATCAATCTCTCTGTCTAATGACGTCGCCAATGAGATGTCATATGTTTCCATGACGGCAACCAACTGTTTCAGTGCATCGAGCAAAAATTCCGGAGGGCCAAGATCGGAAGACGTTTGCTGAAACTCGCCCTGTAACGCTGCGATGTGATCTCTCATCAGTGATCGAAATTGCCGCAATGCTCCGCTTTCGAGGCCTGACATGAGATCCAGTAGGCCCCCCTGGCTGCCCAGCAATTTGGTAAAGGTGACCCGGTAGAAACCAAGAATATTCGCCAGCTTGTAGGCAAGAATAGTCTCCTCATTGGACTGAATGACCTGCTCGACCCTCTGCCGTAGCATTCTGCCGGCTCCGGAAACATCGCGGTCCACCAGGTCGTTGAGCGCCTTCACTGCGTCGAAGTCTCCCGCTGTCCCCCCCTCGTTATCGTCCAGAATTTGCCATAACTCATTGGCTCGACCAGACTGTAGACCTTCGGCAATTCCGTCGCCTTCTGAGACGAAGAGTATCTCGAGTGCTTCCCGTTCACTAACAGTTGCGGAGTGTATCCAGGCGAGCATGTCACCCACGTAGCGAAGGGGGTCGTGAGCGGCCATTTCGATCGGTTTGATGGTGCGATCTTCTGAGCCTGAACCCGTCGTCCCTGTCAGGGCCAGATGAAACGCATCGGACAGAATACGATCTCTGGCCTCTGCGAAATAGTCGAGACAATTTTGGAAAAGTGAGGGGCGCTCTGCCAGTATTCGTATCGCGCGGCGAATAGCCGAGTTCATCTGGGGATTCTCAAGGTTCAGTGTCTTGAATTCCCGTTGAACCCATTTGTAGAGCTTCTGGAAAGCTAGATTGAGGTTCTTGGATGTCTGCTCCATGATGTCTAGGCCCAGGGTCTGTTTCTCGAAGCCAAGCAAGATTTCGCAGTCTTTACTGATGCGCTCAGCCTTGGCGAGGGCGACGAAGAATTTCTCGTCAACAGGTTCGGCGGTTGACGAGAGAGAATCAACCTCGTCGTCAGAAAGAATAAAATGGTCCCGCAAGGCATTGAGAAGCTGTTGTTTGACGCAAACCTCGGCTCTTTGATTCATCAACGAAGACGCTTCTTCCAACATGGGGCCCGTTCCTTGATGAGCTGTGGTGATGCGACTTCTCACATCTTGATAATTGGCATTCAGTTTACCTAAGGTAGCACCGATGCATCGAAGTTGCTGAGCAAGGTCGTCAGTGTCGTCATGTTGAGGGCGTGATGGTCCAAGAAGCTTACGTCTGCAACCATGCCGAACTGAGAAACGATCTCTCCATTGCTGTCAATGACTTCCTTCTGCAAGTCGAGTCGTAGCTGCCGACGTGTCTCAGCAGTATTCTTGACCCCTCGGTCATCAAGGAGCTGCAGGGCGTCTCGGAACTCAGAATCGGCGTAAGACGTTGAGAGAACCGTCGTGACCTTGGAGGACAGCGGGTTCGAGTTTCTCAATGACGAGGGGGACTGGGGCGATGCAAGAGCTGAGCCAGACAGCTCTCTAGTGGGCAACGCTTTGAGAGAAGCTGGACCCTTTGGCGTAATCATCTCGTGCAGGGCTGACATCGGTTGGACCTTTGGGTAGAGAGCATTGGGTAATGTTGGAGGAGGACCAAGGTAGGTACTGCGATCAGCGACACAACACATAACACATAGGTAGGTAACGTGTACACATGCGCCACATTGCTAAAGGTCAGTAGACTGGGGCTGATATCCATAGGAGTGTACTATTACAAAACTGTACTTAATTTTGAAGCTTAGCTTTATTTTAAGAGTAATACTAAAATTGTAATAAGTAGTAGTATGAGTTAGTTTACTAAGAAAATTATTAATAATTTTATTACTAATACTAACTAATACTAGTATATAGTTATAAGTTTTGATTTTAGTATAAACTGTCACGGCCAGAACAACGGTGAGATGACTCCTCGATTGGGCGCTACAGACGAAGATCCTAAACTAGAGAAGAGAAGAACGAAACGAGCAAAGGCCGGGATATGAGATCGCGACCAAGTATGAGGGGTCGGTGGAGCTCATGCCGAGGCCTTGCTTAGCCCTCCTTTGTGCGCCACAGCCTGACCCTCAGGGCTGTGGCTGTTGTGGCTATTAGGCTTTCGGCCTAAGAGCTACAACACTGATCGTTATGAAGGCTGGTTCTCACATAAACTTAAATATATAATTTATTTAACTTTTAGTTTAAAATTTAGCTTTATATAGTTAAGCACTATAAGTTTATATACTACTTAGTCTCTATTAGTATAATAGATATGCATAAATTTAGTAGCATATGATATGGGTAATCGGACGTAGTGAGGTTTATGTGCCGTGGCATATAACGTCATAGCACCGTGCGGTCCTCAGGTGCCTACCTACGAATGCTATTCACGTGGTGCAGTAGGTACCTACGTGAAGTAATCTCACCACGACAGATTTACGCCTGCTCAATATCTGCGACTTTCCTGCTGCTCTTCCAGTTCCAACTACGGATACGAAGGCGCGTGAGTTTCAAGCACTCCCTATATTGGCAAGTTACCCCCGTCCGCAAGAGGTTCCCGGAACCACCTCGTGGCCCCAGGTAGGTACTCAGATTCACAGGCGCCTCAAATGTCTTGTCACCTGCACTTCTCCCACGCGACCTGCAAGACAGCTGCAGTACCCTCTGTCAAGTGACAAAATATTCCCTTGACCACATCAGCCTGCCCAGGATGCACTATAACTTAATCTAACTCCAACTTACGCAGGGCGAAACGAGTTGCGTTGCTCCTCTCGCCTGTAACGATTCTCAACACAATACGGGAGCTGTTTTCCGCCTTTCTAACATGCCCTGGGCGACACGATTGACGAGGACAACTCGGAACTTTGCGACAGCGAACTTGAAATCGTCCCGTTTCTGCCATGGCTTCCAACATCTTCTCTAGGATCGCACCGCTAGCAAAAGGCTCCAGACCGTCTTACGAATACTCCAGAGGGGCGCGAGGAGGTAATCTGGACATCGAAGACCAGGCCGGACTTGATGTCGATGAGGAGAACTTAAGAGAACAGTTCCAAGACTACGATCTGGACCATGCACAGGGCCTCGCCGCCGATGACAGCCGAGCTACCCTTGATATCAATCCGGATCTTCCCAAAACCCCTGACGACAGTACCGGTCGAACTAAGCGCACTAGCGTTCGGCGGGACCTTGAACCCAGATGGCTCGGACACGAAGAAGATGGCGACAACGACGTTCCTGCATCTCTTCTCGTCGAGCATCACGGCTTGGAAACGGACGCCCGAAGAGCAAGCCGAGTGAAGCAGCAGACTGCTCCGTACAGACAGTCTCCAATCCCTGGCCCCTCAAGTCCACGCGCCCATGCTCAGTGGGAAAGCACCCAAGCCCAACACAAGTTGCACCCAGCAGATATTGTCAGAGCACCACAGGCGCAGTCGAGACAACTTGCTCGAGGTCTAGCATCGGGAAACGAAAAGGAAAAGGCTCTTTGGAGATGGGTCAATGTTTCCAATCTCGACTTCTTCATTCAAGACGTATACTTCTATTATCGAGGAAGCGGCTTCTGGTGCATTGTATTTGGGCGGATCCTCCACCTGCTGTAAGTCTACCACGTCGCTTATATTTGTGAATGGACCAAGCGCAAGAAGAACTGACAGGAAATCAGGGAGTCAGCTTTTTTTGCCGTGTTCCTCACGTTTATGACGCAATGTGTCGATTATTCCCTCATCGCCAGCAAGAAGACCCTTGAAGAGATTTTGATCCCTCAGTGCACGAGGAAAATGTCCCTCATCTGGAACTTTGGCCTATGGCTGTACGTCTTCTATTTCATATGGAAGGCTGTCCAGTTTACTGTGGATATTCAGAGACTGCAGAACATGCGGAACTTCTATACGTACCTACTTGAGATTCCCGAGGAGGACATGCAAACAGTCTCATGGCAAGACATCGTTGGCCGTGTCATGTCTCTTCGGGATGCGAATCCCAAGACAGCTAACAACATCACGCCATCGCAGCGACGGTGGATGCGAAACCAGTCGAAGGAGCGGCTTGATGCACACGATATCGCCAACCGCCTCATGCGGCGAGAGAACTACTTAATCGCCATGATGAACAAGGATGTGCTCAACTTGACGCTGCCGATTCCCTTGATGCGGAAACATCAGTTCTTCTCGAAAAGTCTGGAATGGAACCTTCATTTCGGTATCCTAAGCTTGGTTTTCGACGAAAACAACCAGATCAACCAGGAATATCTCAAGGCCGACCGCCGGGGGCTGCTGAGCGCAAAGCTAAGATCGAGGCTTATATTTGCCGGTGTCATCAATTTTCTCATCGCCCCTTTCGTGATCGCCTACCTCATCATTGTGCACGCCTTGACGTACTATAACGTGAGTTCTAGTCTCAATATTCTTGCTCACGTCTTCATATGTTGATAATCGACAGGAGTACCAAAAAGACCCCTCGACATTTAGCCATAGGAGGTACACGCCACTCGCTGAATGGAAATTTAGGGAGTTCAATGAACTTCCTCACCTTTTTCAGGAGCGCCTGAATATGTCTTACCCTTTTGCCACTCTCTACATGGACCAGTTCCCGAAGAAATTGACAGAGCAATTCGCCCGATCAGTCACATTTGTCGCCGGGGCTGTGACTTCTGTTCTCGCCGTGGCCTCATTCCTCGATCCAGAACACTTTCTTGGGTTTGAGCTCCTATTCGGAAAGTCGGCGCTATTCTACATCGGGATTTTCGCCGCTACTTGGGCCGGAGCGAGAGGTATGATCTCCGAGGAAACTACCGTTTTTGATCCGGCCTATGCTCTACGCAGTGTTGTCGAATACATTAGGTACATGCCGGACCACTGGCACAATCGCTTGCACACGGCAGAGGTGAAGCGAGAGTTCTCAGAACTATACAAACTCAAAACGATAATCCTGATTGAGGAAATCATTGGCATCTTTACCGCCTCACTGGTACTTATTTTCTCGGCACCTAGGTGCAGCGATCAAGTCATCGACTTTTTCAGGGAGTTTACTATTCACGTGGACGGGGTCGGCTATGTCTGCTCCCTCGCCGTTTTTGATTTCAAAAAGGACCTCGGGAAGGTAAAACAACAGACCGGCGCCGCCGATGTCCGCGAAGACTATTACACAACGAAGCACGGCAAAATGGCGGCATCCTATTACGGATTCTTAGACAACTACGTGATAAACCCGAAGACTGGCATTCCGGGCCATGTGCCTCCCGGGGGCCGCCACCCCTTCCACCCGCCGCCCGCATTCCCTGGGCTCAACTCGCCGACTCTAGCAGCTGACATGTACGGCTCTCGGGCTGGTCGACACGATCTTGCGAGGAGTCGTGCAGGTGGCGTAGGCCAGCAAATCCGAACGCCGCGGTTTGGGCCGTCCATGACTGCCCCATCACCGATGGCATCTATGCTGCTGGACCCGCACCACCAACCGGCGACGACAGGGTTCGGCATCCGAAGCACGCATCGGAGCCGAGGGGGGCGAGGGGGTTATCAAGGGGAGGGCATAATTGAGGAATCAACCGAAGATGGTCAGGAAATCGACGCACGCATGCGATCACAAGGACTGCACGAGGATGAGGTTTTTGGGGTTTCAGGACGGCTGGGAGAGTCTGTATGGGAGACATCACCCCCAAAAGGCTTAAGCCGGGAAAATAGCACGACGGAGGACACAGCAGAGCAAGACGCTGGTGTACTGGGCCTCATTTACCAGTTTCAACAGGCGCATCGCAACAGTCGGCAAAGGGGGGCATTGTGAAGTTCACCAGGCACTGGTCCCATATGCCTGCAATGAAGACATCGCACCTGGCGTACGGTTCTTGGTCTCTTGGGTCGCCGTCCAGAATGTGGTTGATGTAATGTTAGTACGTACTAGTGATGAAATGCAATAGTCGCCTGGGCCTTCATGTGTATGTGGATAGTGGGATTCGTCGAGATGACCGCGGATGTGCTACGCTGCTCGGCCGAGAAGACACCTAGCCAAGTGGACTGACTGGGTGTCCTCTGGAGAGGTCGATGGTGAGATGTGTAGGTAATTGACACTCACAAAACAGGCCCCGGACCGAAGGAGGTCGTATCTCCGATGAACCGACGTTGAAGTTGCTCATCCGATGGCGATGATCGGCGACGAGAAAAAGGCGTAAGGGAAAGCGCACAGGATTCTACTACAAAAAGAGCCAAGAACACGTGCTTGCAGGCGACCTTCCTTGGAATCGCCAAAGATATATCACAAAGTAGTATCAGAGGTACGTACTAGTATGGACTCACTTCGAAGGCGGGGCGTGTGTAATTCTGACAGGTACCTAGTAGGCTCGTGGCTCTGGGTAGAGCCCGAGCCCAGGCCCGAGCGTAGACCCTTCAGTATTCAAACAGTGGGAAAAAAAAAAAAAAAAAACCCCGAGGTCGGAGACGTGAGGTTCTAGAACAGCTAGAAAAGCGAGGGAAGATCCTTCGCCAACCCAGGTTGTGCACCTAGTATACGGACAGTGAACTAGGTATCCCGTATTAATTGTACACAGCTTGACAGCGATGAGCTGAAGTGGGTTGGCATTTGCAACTCCGAGCGTAATTACAGTGTAGGAGTTATGACTTACCTAGCAGATAGATACCTAGAGGGAAGGGTCGGCCCAATCCCTCCTCCTTGCACATTTCGGGCCTCTCGGTACTCCAAACCGCTGGTCTACCTACCTACCTACCTACCATACAGAGATTAGTAGGTACCCCAAACTCTGGACTACTTGTACCTTCCCCTGCGGAAGCATATAATATCAAGGTAAGGATGCTACGTAAGTTTGGGTAGGTACCTCGAGTTAGGTAGGTAGGTGAGGTGGGCTGCATAAAATGGGCCATGTTCAGGCCAGACTGCATACACTGTACGCACCTTGGACCCCAGTAGGGGCCGGCGGCTTCTATAGTACTGTTTTCCCCCCTACCCTCTCCTGCGCTTTCCCGCCGGACCTACTCGACTTTAGCCTCTGCTAACCCGGCCTTAACTTCCTGCATCGTTTTCGCCGACTTTGCATCGCAACTCACGATCGCCGCGCCGCCCTGCACCACGATACCTTCAGACACCTCGCGATACCCCTTGCGCCAAAGCCACTCGAACTACATCCGGTCTACCCGGTCCTGACGTCGCCTCGGCGCAAGCTCTTCGGTGCCCACTGGCAAAAAAGGACATCCAGACGGTCGGCGACGCGGTTGTTGGTCTCGGTTCAAAAAATATATATCCTCCCGCCACACCTGGTGGCATCATCTTCCCTTCCGCCAGTCTCTTTCACCGCTGTCAACCTGGCGGCTTTTCAGCCCAAGCCCTACGGCGAAGCATCTGCTGCGGCCGCAATGGCCCAGCCCAATGCAGAGCCCGTCGAGGATTATGAGTGCGCATGCTCCCCTCCATCTAGATACTGAACACTCGCAACCCAAAATATTCCCATTCACAAGCAAGCGCCGATGGAAGCATGGATTTGCTGACTTTTCTTCGCATTCTCCCGTCTGCAGCTATGAATCGCTACCTCCCAACTTCTCCCTGTTGCAGAACATGGCAGCTGGAGCGTTTGCAGGCATAGCGGTACGCCGACCCGCACCCTAAGAGCCTGAAGTATCTCAACGCTGGCTTTTGATATGTTTTATCTCCCAAGGACACAAAGCTGACTGTCGCCCCTGCAGGAGCATACCGTCATGTATCCAATTGACGCCATCAAGGTACGAGAACTGGGGAACATGTCCACAGCTTTCCCACCCGTCCTCTGTCAGGAATCATTGCCTTAACACCGAGCCTTCCAGACTAGGATGCAGGTTCTCAACCCGAATCCTTCGGCCGTCTATAAGGGCGTAATCCAGGGCACTTACCGGATAGCCAGCCGTGAGGGCGTCCTCAGCCTCTGGAGAGGAATGTCCAGTGTTGTTGCTGGAGCTGGTAAGCTGTCTGAAGCGAGCAATGCCGCATGCCCTCAGGAAAGAAGACTCTTCTAACGACCCAAGGCCCGGCTCACGCGGTCTATTTTGCAACCTATGAGGCTGTCAAGCACGTCATGGGTGGCAACCAGGCCGGTGTTCATCACCCTCTCGCTGCCGGTATTTCTTTTTCCTTCTTCACTTCATTTTGACGTCCTGACAACATGTACCGAGGCTAATCCCTATTTGCTACTTTTTCCAGCAACGAGCGGTGCTTGTGCCACGATTGCCAGCGATGCGCTCATGAACCCCTTCGACGGTGCGTCATCCGCCAACCCGCCGTGAGACAGACGTCGAGCTCTTGGAGCTTATAACTGATCCTGTCTTCCAGTCATCAAGCAACGCATGCAGATCCAGGGCTCTGCTAAAATGTACCGGTCCATGACAGACTGCGCCAAGTACGTCTACAAGACGGAAGGACTGGCCGCTTTCTATGTTTCATACCCGACCACCCTGTCGATGACGGTGCCTTTCACGGCTCTCCAGTTTCTCGCTTACGAGTCCATGTCCACGGCCATGAACCCCAGCAAAACCTATGACCCTACGACACATTGTTTGGCTGGTGCTGTTGCTGGCGGTTTTGCCGCTGCGCTTACCACCCCCATGGATGTCATCAAAACTATGTTGCAGACTAGAGGAACTGCCACTGACCCCGAGCTGAGAAACGTCAACGGCTTCATGGCTGGATGTCGGTTACTCTACGAGCGCGAAGGCTTCAGAGGCTTCTTCAAGGGCGTTCGCCCGCGTGTGGTGACAACTATGCCCAGCACAGCCATTTGCTGGTCCGCGTACGAGGCCTCCAAGTAAGTAGCCCCCAATCTTGAGACTTGCAGAACTATAATTCCTCACACTGCAACCTTGCAGGGCCTACTTCATAGCAAGGAATGATTCGCCAGTCTGAAGCGGTACGCCGCTGTGCACATAGAACAGGCTATCCTCGGCGAAGCCATGACCGACTAGAGCGGTACTGTAAATTTTAGACGGCAAAAGGGTAGGGAGGGTCGACGACTACGGCTCCCTGACAGCGTGATGGACGGGGTTGGAGACTGGGACAACATCAACTATAGCAGGATAGCTGCGCCGATGGCACCCGCGGCGAGCTTTCCGAATGTGTTATCTACTCCTGGTAGCGATGTAAGAGCTAGGTATGCTGGAGGTCTCGCGAGCGGGCTGTATTTTGGTATCGGATCGGTGGCTTGGCGAAGTGCAATAACAGTACTTGAACATAGTGGTGTCGGAAATTGGCGATGAGTGGATAGAGGCCAGCCAATCTACTGATGAACCCGCAAACCTTGACTTAGAATGCCCCCCTCCCCCCAACACCTCCCAACTCGACGTCGACGTCCGCCAACCCTCTCGAGGCTACGCTGTTCTTTATCGATGGAAAGCAAAAGGTAATTTGCGGCGCGTCATGATCGTATCTGAGTTTGATCCGAACGCAAGGACTCTCATGTGGAGTATGCCGGGTGAGCGAGCTAGCAGCTGGCGTAACCAGAGAAAGGCTGTAGGCAACCAAGACCTCCTTCGGCTAGATGTTGATGGGCTGACTCCTGCCCCAGAGCTCACGCATTGGTTATCGCTAAGAGCTGTGTTGGCGGTTGTGGGCTCTGTGGGCAAGATCGAAGGGCCACATAGATTTGGGGAGCTACAGAAAGAAAAAAAACTAACTGTGTAGTCAGGCACCTACGTGGGACAAGGAGGCTTTTTATTCCACACCCCTAGGCTGAGTATTTCAAGTCCCCTCTACCCCTTCTAGCTCACTACTATTTGTATTTACTTTACTGTTATTACTACTGTCCATCACTCTTGTTATCATCTGTTATTGTTACATCGTCCGTCATGATGGCTGCTTGTGAGAGGTGGTATATTCAGCTTGGGGTTGTGAAATAATAGTTCCCGTAATGATAGACTGCCGATAACCGAGGACATAGGTACGCCAGATCGAGCACCCCTAGTGATGGCTTGATCACAAGGCACCTAGAGTCCAATTGAACTGCCAGTCCTTCTGGAAATGGGAGAACGTCGCTTCATGCGATACATGCCTTGTACTTTGTCACTGGTACCAATGACCCGAGAAGGATTTGTTGTGACTAGGTAGATAGGTAGGTAAAGCGGTATTGAATTCCAGGTTAGTGCTAGAACATTGAAAAATAACTATCGCTACCTAGGTAGCGTACAGGGCCCCATTAACTCCAGGCTTGATCGATAAAACTCCTTAACCCATGCTCTTGTTCGAAGACATGAACATCGCCATCATTAGAAAGGGAAACCACCGGGGGAGCCACCTCCACCCCCGCCGCCGCCGCCGCCGCCGCCGCCAAACTTGAAGTGGAACTGCTGGCTGCCTCCACCACCCCCTTGCTGGAACATGAACGGATGACCACCGCCAAAAGGATTGCCTTGAAAGGGCTGGCTTTGCTGCTGGTTGTTTGGGTCGTCACCCCGGTCGAACCGCTCGCGAAGCTCTGGATCGCTCAGAATTTCATACGCCTCGTTTATAGAGGCCATCTTCCTCTCGGCTTCCTCCTTACCGATGCCCTGCTTCGCCGCTTTATCGGGATGGTGAAGCTTGGACAGCTTGCGGTAAGCAGACTTGATCTGGCGCTCGTCAGCGTCATGGGGTACGCCAAGAACCTTGTAGTAGTCCTTGGTTTGGCTTCGCTTGAGGGCGATCTGAGCTTTCTGCATCAGAGGCTGCACAACATTATTCTTGTCAGGCCGGACATTGCTGGCCTCTTCCAAGGACCTAATCGCCGCCTCAAACTCTTCCTTTTCCATCATTGTCTTTGCGCGGTGAAGAAGGCCGTAGAATGATTTATTGTCGAGAGCCAGAGCATCCTCGCAATATTGTTTTGCTTTCTTGGCGTTCATCTATTGCATTTGTGAGTTTTCGGACAGCTACAATCGAAATGTTTTGCACCTACGTCATAGTAACCCTGGCACGCCAACTCCACAACCTCACGGTACAGAGCTACCTCGGCGGTCAGAGGGATGATACCGTCAGCGCGTAGCTCCTCCACGTGGTTCTTGATGTCGGTAATGAGTCCCGTGTCTTCGGCAGAGTCTATCAACAACTTGACCCCGGTCATGGGCTGCGTCTTGCCGAAAGCTTTGTTTACCCTGGTGAGAGTCTTTTCAATGGCCTTTTGCTGCTTCAGGAGTTTCTTGCAAAGTTTGGAATCGGGGTCGGAGTATAGGCATTTGCGGGTCTGAGCCATGCCGTTCTTCAGGTCGCCGAGCGCATAGAAGGTAATGGCCGATATCTTGATGTGCGGGGATATGTCGCCGGGCCTCATCTGCAGTACGTGGTGGAGATCGCTCATTCCCTCCTCAAGCTCGCCGCGCTGGAAGCGACAGCGCGATCGGATCTCGCGCAAAGAAATGGCTCGGTTCGCAACAATGACAGCCTCGCCGGCATGAGAGACGCAGGCCTCCCAATCGCCACTCCTCTCGGCGATTTCGGCCAGGCGGGCAGCACCCTGAGCCTCATCGAGAGTGGCGACCTCCGGTGAAGTCGAGTCCTTACGCGCCAATGTGTACTGTTCCCTCGCGCCGTCCCAATCGGCCGTCTTGGCTTTGATTTTGGCCAACTGGATGTGAGCACCCTCGAAGCCTGGCTTCAGCGAGAGGACCTTGTTAAAGTCTTCCGTTGCCTGGTTCGTGCGCCCGAGGGAAAGATAAGTCGTAGCACGTTTGAACAGGGTCAGATAATTGGAAGGATCGCGGGCAACGGCGGCGTCATAGTAGACGAGGGCATCGGAGGTTTGGCCTTTCGACAGATGGGCCTGCGCGGATGAAAGGAGGGAAGAAACGGGGATGTCGGCGGGGATTTCTTCGGGCGCGACAGCGAGAGCAGTGGAGGACAGGAGGCTGGCAGCGAGAGCCAGTGCGCAGAGCCGGACATGCATCGCTGACGATGATAGAGGGGTTGACGATGAGAGAACGGAATCTGGGTTTGATTGAATGGAGATGATCGCCAAGGCCTTGGAAAAGAACACGGCGAGCCGCGGAAAGGAACAGGTTGACGAAATGGAGAAAAACGCCAGTGGCCAAGGAGGCAGAGATGTGAGGGGGGTAAAGTATTTGGCGGACGCGGTCCGTTGGTCAATAATGAACTAGTTGTCCTCAATCGCGCGAACTTGAACCAAGGCACCACGATCTAGGTAATGAACGGTACAGGATGTCCGTATTGGAGCTGGGCTTGTGGGTCTGTACTCCTTAACGGGGCATCAATGACCGGTCTCCCCTGGCCAGGCATAAAATGGACTGCATGCGGCATGTGCAGTTTTAGTGGTCATCAATCACTATGGGAGATGTCAGATTAACTGTGTTATCGAGTTCGTACTACTTAAAGCCAGCCTGGCCAGAAATGAGGACTAATTGGGTCCTGTCGAATCGTACGCCTAGCCAAGGGGCCAACAGGTGATGTGTATTGTTCTTCCTCGATTCTAGCTCGCAGACCCTTGAATCCTGGTGTCATTATAGGGCCTGAAGTTGAGCGGGGTAATCCTAGGGGCCAATGTTGCCGCCACATCCATGGCTCACTTCCGTATTGCATAACCGGGCTTTCCGACAGGTCCAAGCCCGTCCACTGCCCATCAGTTTGCCTAGCAGACTTATTACCCTAGTGCTACCTGAAGTAAAATAGAATCTATATACTAAAAAATAAAGTATACTAGTTAGTAGTTATAAGTACTGTTTTTAATAGTATAATATTTAAGTACTAAAGTCGTAAAAGTAAAAGTTTGAAATAACTAATAACGTGGTTCATCAGTCAGCCGCTCGTTTTTTCCCACCTCTATAACTTCATTTGACATTTCTCAACCACAACAAATTCAATTAACTATTCGTCATCGCTATTCGATTCATTCGACGATTCCACATCCTTAGAATAGGTTCGCGCGTTATGTCCTGTCTCACCACACACACCACAGCGTCTCCGAGCCGGCTAGGCCCTCTTTAATAGACCCTCTTTTTCGTCATCTCGAGGCACTGGACGTTTCCCCTTTTGTTTCTCCTCTAGTAAAACCTGAGAATCTGTCAGATTACGTGGCTTTGAACCGCTGGCGCGTTACGCCGTATGGGCGGATTTCGGCGTTTGACGAGGCCGAGGGCCGCTCCGGAACAACGTTTCGGCGGCTCCAAAGGCCGTGGCCGCGTTCGAGGGGTTCGAAGGCCCACAACGCCGTCAAGGCGAAATACACGTTGATGGCGGTAGAATTACACACACGACGAATACGTACAATATACGCAAAATCTGACAGAATCCTCTATACTAAGTGCTCCTCTAATTTATACCCTAGACTTTTTAGCCCTTTAGCGTTCAATAAGTACTATATTTATATCTTTAAGTATATATAGTCGATTAGTTAAAAGAGTAAAAAAGTATACTATTACTTATATACTCTTTAATAATTACTTAACTACTTTAATACATCATAATTAAAGAGCTTTTTTAATAATTAGAAATCTATTTTTGAATAAAATTAGACTACGAGATAGTTTATTACAAGTTAAACAGTATTTAGAACTACTAAGGTAGTGAGGTTAAAGGGTTAGTTTATAGAAGTATAGGTATCTATAAATATATATTAAGCTTACTAATAATATACTCTAGGTTCTATAGGTTAATTCTAGCTTCTAGTAATATGAATTTAATGTTTTCTTTTATAAAAGCCTTCTAGTATGTATAGTGGAAGCCGATAAAGAACTTAGACTTTATAATGTAGTTTATAGAAGCTTAAATAAAGAGGTTAGTTTTATTACTATATGCGCGTTTTAGAAGTAAATAAAGGGTAATATCTAATAGCTAGAGTAGGTAAGATAAATGTAGAGGTATACTAATAGTAATAATAGTATTTTATTCATAGTATTTATTAAATTTAACTAATAAATAGCTCTTATAACTATTAATAATAAGTATTTAATAAATACCCTTGGTATAGCTCTTAGTATATTTATTGAAGGATTTAATTTATTTTAGACCTATCTTATTACTAGTCTATTTATTAGTAGTAAGTTTAATAACCTAGTTGCCTAGAAACTTTAATTCTATAGTTTAATTAGTAAGGTAATAAGCGCCTTAAACAATTATAAATAGAGAGATATACTACCCGCCTAAATTAATATATTTAATAACTATAGTTTAGTTACTTATAATTACTAAGCTAAATAGACTTTACTTTACCGCGTTTATTAGCGCGTATTGCTAATATTAATATAGTAATAATACCTTGAATTATAATATATATATTATTAACTAAAATATTATGTAATAACGTGGTTGATAAGTGAGCTAGATAGATAAGTAAGCTAGATAGGTCTTATTGCTTAGTAAAAGCTACTTTTTTAATTGTTTTCTAAAAGTTTAAATTTAAGTAAAAAGTTATAAAATTTCAAAGTAAAGCTTATTATATAGCTATAAATATAAATGTAGAGATTAATAAGATTTAATATTACCGAATTGTGTTTAAAATAAAATAAAACGGAATAGTAGGTTCGCCATAAGGGTTAAAGTTAATATCTCGGAAACTATAGATCCTAAATTTATATAGATTCATTTTCGTATATATAACTCTTATTAATAGTAGTATTTAAAACTGTACGACTTTTATTTCAATATAGATTTTTTAAAAACAGTTAAAAAAGTAGCTTTTACTAAGCGATAAGACCTATCTAGCTTACTTATCTATCTAGCTCACTTATTAAATACGTTACTACTACTTACTTTATATTAAAATAAATTACTTTATATTAAAATAGATTACTAATATAATATTAAGTAGTAAATACTTCTAGTTAATTAGATATATAAGCATATATAATAACTAAACTACTTTAATTATATTTCAAAAGTATTAAAATACTAGTATTTAGCCGATTGATCATAGTACGTAAGGACTTGCAGCTAATAAATGCAGAGAACGGGTGCGAGTCGAAGTACCCCTACTAGCGGACAGCAGCTGAACGATTCTTAACACATCATGCTGGTTGAGAGAGTGCGAATAAACGAGACCCATGTAGCTTGCCCTCCTGCATTTCAATCTTCAACGCAATGGCTCACCTCCCGCCCTCAACAGCCATTTTCTCGCCCTCAATCGCTCGCATCGCCGCTTCTACTGCCAAGGATTGGAGATATGTCGACGGCTGGCTGGCATCTAAATTCCAAGGCCGCTCGGTCCCACCCTTCGAGCGGAACCCCGATACACTTAAGACCCTCCTCTCTCTGGCCACTGTGAATGAGACGGCAGATGAGGAGCGTGAACTCGTCGCCAGGGCTGAGTTTACGGCATTAAAAGAAATCGGCGCCGCCCGAGAACCGTCCGATGTGACGCCGGGCTTTCCTGCTTCCGCCACCGTACGGGAGAGGATCCTCGCTGCCATTCAAAATCACCTGACACGAGAGGGAAGTACTGCTCTCGACTCGATGGCTACGCTTTCCTGCCAGCTGTCTGCTGCGTACCCTGACGCAGAGGCCATCGGCCGTTACATGATTATTCTACATGCCCAAGCATTCGAGCAGGAGCAGATGTTGGTTCGTGTACACATATTCCGGAAGTACATCGAACAAGAATCGGCCACCGCAGACGAGTTGCTGAGGATCATGCGGAGCGACGACTACAAACCTGCTGACGACCTGGCCCGCCAGAATGTGGAACTGCAAAGGAAGGTCAAGGCTATGGCCGTTCGAATCCCCGAGCTCAAAGATCGTGTTGCGATTTTGAACCGGTCCGTCGTTTTGCACTTTCCTACCATCGAGCAGACTGCTAGGGAAGAGAGCAACTATTTCGAGCTTCTTGCCCACAAGAAGAACCTGGATACTCAGGTCTTACAGTTCTCCAGCCTACCGGATGACGTCAGGAGGGCTCGACTCCAGTTGGATAGCGTCCGCGCTCAGCTTCGTGCCGTCGTTCAACGTCGCGACGATGTGTTCGAGAACTTAGTGGAACGCCAAAGCCCCCACAAGAACCGATGAAATTCCACTTCTCAACGAGACCTAGCTTACAGCCAGATACCATATTTTCTTTCCCAGGGTATCAGAACAACAACACACCGAGACAGTGGCCTTCTGAGTACAAACTGCATCAACCGGTCCGCTTTCCCCTGACGGCGCCTCCAAGATTCCGGATTTGTCGCATGCCTAGCCCGGCACGCTTGGTCACCGGCGCAGGCGCAGGTGCCGGGTCTTTCACTGGCGCCTGTGGCCCGCTGGCATTGCGCGACTCCTTTGTGGCCTTTGTGTCCAAACCCTCTCCCAATCGTAAGTCCGCTACGCCGAGACTGCCTCGACCATCGTCCACATCCCCTGAGTGCCTTTGGGCCCGTCGAGCTCTCTCCTGCACGCTTCGAAACTTTTCAAGCAATTCGTTCCAACGAATGATACCGTCTTCTCTACCCTTAAGTCTGTTCGGCCTGTCATAACTAGAGCTAGCGGCAGGACTGGGGTTTCTGTGAGATATTATCAGCTACTTGCGTGTGGATACAGACCAGGGTGCCGATGATATGTGGAGGACGAGAGAATTGGGTATTGTTGCAAGAAGCTCACACTTTGGGTGCAATGTGCAGATAGCCGATCGAACTGACGCTATTGAGCCGGTTCTTGAGGGCGGCGAAGGCTGAGGACTGCGGGAGGAGCATAAGAAGTCCGTAGAGGCACTTGTACAAGTGAGGATACTTGTCCGGCTCGAGGAGCTGTAGTCGAAGGTCTCCAGCGACTTAGCAGATGCGTCGTATGCAAGGGTGTCAATGAACTCACAGGTGAACACAGGTGACTCTATCAACTGAACCAGTTTGTCAATCTGGATTAGAATGTTCACTGTCATTTCCAACTCCGCGCTGATGGTTTTAGCTCAGACGAGTGGTCGGCCACCCAAGAGGTGCGCAAAAACTTACAAAATCTGCAGGAGATTGTATGCCTGTTCGTAAGCCTGAGCCAATAAACAGAGAGAGAAGGTGGCGACAGCATTGTGACACCATGACCGAAAGAGCGCCACGAAAAATGTCTGGCCATCCTGGTTAACTTGTAAGTCTTCTGGCAATAATGAATACCTGGACAACGGAAGGCATAGATGTGCTGTTCACCTTGGACTCTAAATTGCGAAGCCTCTTGCGCAGTTCTGAGAGTTCCGGGGCTGTGATGAGGTTATTGTTCAAGTTTTGCACCATGATGCTGGCAAACTCCACATCTTCCTCTTTTTCGATACAGTCTGCGAGTGTTCGATATATCCGTTCGGCACTAAGACTGACGCAAAGTTGGCGAATGATCAAGTTCCCTCGAGTCTCAAGCAACTTTCTGTCCGTGGCAAACAGCTGGAGCAAGTTGACCATGAAATTAGAGAAGTAGTCGTCTTCGCTATTGCGAGATATCTGAGAAAGCAGCTGCAGATCCTTGGTAACGACAGCTTCAGCCGGATCTGACAAAGTTTTGAGCAAAGCGGGAAAAGTTCCGTCATTAAAGGCCAGAACTTTTCTTGGCGCCTTTCGGTGCAGCATTATTAGCCAAGTTAGTGCAGCAACGCGGGTCGCTTCGTGGTCGTTGAGGAAAAGCAACGTCAGAGCATTGACTGCCGCAGCATAGTCAAGGTCTACTTGGGGATGCGTGGTTGAAGCCGGCGGGTTTGGCGTCGAGAGGGATCGGTTGTGACCATGAGCCGGTGTCGGACTTCTCACTTCCAGATCTCGAGAGCTTGACAGGGAGGCACGTGCACTAGAAGGCCCGTCTTGTCGTTCGCCAGAGATTGGAATACGGGACACGGACGGAGAGGGGCCACTGATTTCCGGCTCATCAGACAGTGAGACGACGTAATCCATCAGGCCTGCATTGACACGAGCAGCTGCCTGGCGAATGGATTCAACGCCGCTGGCCATTGCAGGTAGCATGTGTGCTAGAACCTTGGGTGTAAAAGGCAGGACCTCTTCAGGGCAGATATCGAGAAATTCCACAATCCAGCGGAGGGACTCCAAAAGGGAATCTTCTTCTATCGAATGTGTTAGTCGCGGACAGAAGTCAACCCTACGGCCGATAACCCACCTAGAGGAGAGTCGAGCGTTGCCGTCAGTATCTCGAGAATCTTTCGATAGTTGATTTGCACATCTTGTCCTGGGATCCAGTCCTCCTCGCCGCTGCCGTCCTCGTCGTCGCTCTGGGAGTTGATCTCATCGCCCTCTTCAGGTCCGATATGCACACTCCCAGAGTCAACCGACTCCTCGCGCTTGCGTTTGCCGCCCTCACGAGACTTCTTACTCTCTACGATGCCCTTCTTTACCCTGGATATCCGCTTAATCTCGCTGAGAAATTTGTCCAGGCACGACTGAGTGGCAACATGGACATCTCGGTTCGGGTCACTCAGGAATCTGAGTAGCCCCCCCAAGAAGTCGGGTAGAAAGGTGACGAGTTCCAGGTCAGGAATGGAATCAAGAAGAGTGATCCAGCCTACGAGAAATTGGCGGGTGAAGGGATTGATGACGTAGATGCGTTCCTGAAGAAGGGGGATGAAGCGGCGCAAGGAGAAGGCAGTGGGGGGGGCGGGGCGGTCCTCAGCCCCGTCCTTGTCGGTGAGGTCCTGGTTAAACTCCTCTTCCAGGACTGATACATAGGAAGCAGCCGATTCCGAGACAATGTCCTTGATGAGACGGTCGAGAAGCTCAGCGCCATTCTTAACTGACAGCTCAGAATCTGCCCCCAGCTAGAGAAACGGAAAACCTGTCAGATGGTCCCTCAACTTTGCAAATTGAGGGAGAGGAGGCGAGGGAATGGTTTACTCTTACCTTACAAAGTGCATCGAATATGTCGTTGAAATATATCAAAATCTCCCCCTTGGCTACCTTCGCAATGTTATACATGGCTTCGCAAGCATAGTAACGAACCCTTGCATCTTGATCGGTGAAGCACGCCAATACGGGCGGGACAATCTCTTTGAGATACCGGGGCAGTTCCTGTGCATAGAATCAGCCCCATGCTTCTGCGTGTCATGATAGAGTCCGTAATAGGCTAGGCAAGCCGAGTTACGGTAGCCCGTCACGGGGAGAGGGCTGAGTGAACGTACGGGGCCAAGGGCTATGGCGGCTGCAGCCAGCCCGATGAGACCTCCATTCCTAGCGTGGGGCTGATGCACGGCATAGGCGAATTCGTTGCACAGTTGCTCAAGGATACCCTGAACTCTGGGATAATCTCTAGTAACCACCAGCTCACGGATCACTCGCTCAAGCCTGAAGAGGGCGACACGTCAGCGTTTTCGTGCTTGGATGGAAGATATCAAAGACGGGTGGGGGCGGGGTGGTATACTCAAGTGCGCCGACCTTGCGTTTGTCGTAGAGCTTATCGTTCAGGGCTCGTTGGATACTGATATCCATGGTTGCCGCGGTGGAGGCGGAAATCCAGATGGCAACAGGAAAGAGGAAGTCAATAGCAGGGAGAGTAGAAGTTGAGTTAGTAGTAACGATCTTATGTTCCGGGGGTTGTGATCCGGCGGCTGAGCGGCGGGATAGAAGCTGGGTGGTTAACTTAAGCTCAGTTCACTCCCGGGGTACAGACAAGATGCGGTATGGACCTTGCGCGAAAACCTCGGTAGTGCAGGATACCTTCAGTTGTCCAGATAAGTAAGGTTCGTAGCAAGAGAGATAGCCAGAAGCAGTGGCGGTGGCAGCGGCGGCTGCAGGATGTGAGTCGGCAGGCAGAGCGAAGCAGTTCTCGCGATGTAGCCAGGCTGCAGTTGGACAACAGAGGTGACGTTAGGCCGAGGTAGAGAACGTACCTGATCCTAGTGGGTGGACACATAGGAATAGGAGGAGACCAAATATAAACATACTGGTTTATTTTACTATAAACTATAGTTGCAGTACTTTATTCTAGTATAATAAGAAGTTTTAATTAAGTTTTTACTTTGTTTATAAGTATATTTATAAGTAAATATATTTTATTTAAAATAACTATTAATATTTCTAGTAATATTAATAACTATACTATTATACTTATTAAGATATAAGATCTACTGTGTAGTATAAGTAGCTTAATTTAATACTTTTAAAAGTACTTTAAGTAATTTAATAGTTTTTCTATTAATTATTAATTAATTATAGTTAATACTAAAATAATTATATAATTAACTAATAACTATAAGTATAAGTAACTATGAAAAAATACTATTATTACTTATTTCTAACTTCCAAAATTAAATTCTTATTAACAAGAAAACTACTACAAAAACATATTCTACGCAATTTCTATAGTAAGGACGTACATTCTACTTGAGAACCCTATCTATATCCTAGTTCTCTTGACGCAACAGAGTATTAGCGGACTCTCCCGGCGTTCCGACTGTCTGGGCCGTCCCGTCCCACCTACCTACCTACCTACCCCCTGCTCCATCTGTTCGCGTGCATCTGACCTGGTAGCTATGTCTTTGCAGTGTCCCTGCGGGATGGCGCCCAGGCCTCGGTAGCTACTTAACATTTTGGGATGCTCATCGTTCCTCGCACACGTTGATTACGTTAGCATCTCGCCTCCACAAAATCGAACACGGTCTCAAGAGCCTCCCGTGCCCGCCGGCACGGCCGATTTCACTTCTGCCTCGCTTCCTGTTTGCTCGCCTGCCCCCCTTGATGATGGTCTTTGTCGGATGGCTCGCTGTCCCTATTCGCCTGAGCAGCCGTGGTGGCTCGTTTGGCGAAGTCATCCTAATCTTTTAGCCGTTCGCCTCGCGAGCAGGCTTGGCGTTGGCATGAAGACACTCACTTTGTCACCACGGGCCTTGCGGATGCGAGCTGCAGCCGCGTCATCCATCTTGCCCTTTCCCATGCTTTCCGACCTTGTGAATATGTCTCACAGGATTCAGTATTTTGGATTCGAGCCCCGAGCGGACTCCACTGACGGGAAATCACTGGTCCTAAAAAGGGCCGTCCGAGAGTTGTATGATTTGTAACAGAATATGGGAACGATCAGAGATCAGAAAATGCGACTGATTGGGGATTGTGAGTGAGCCTATGGTCCGTATAATCGACTAATTTAAAAACGCAGAAAGGATGGTGTCCGAGTCTGGGTTGGGCATGATCTGGAATGGCTAGGCAGACCCTTTTATAGTTTCCCCATCCAGAACCCCATGACTGGTAGTCAAATTCGTCTCCTGCAAAGTGCCCGACCAGCAGCCAAGCACTTCCACCTGCCTCCCTCTGAGTAACAATGGCCGTTGCCCGAAAGTTGAGGCACGGCAACCCTGGGATGCACAATGTCGGGTGGGCAACCTCGAGCCGCGCTGCTCGAACAAGGCCACATACCAGTGACTGCTGGACCCTTACACCCAGCCCGGCTTGTCTCGCACCAGGGGTATGAAGTCAACCCGAGGTTTGCTGACCCGAAAAGATGCTTGACGACCTTGACTCTACCCACCAAGGTCCCTCGCAGACGACCCAGAGAGTCGCTCGAATGTCTGGGGAGACGGGACTATATCCCGATAAACCCTACCAAACCACTCTCCTTTTCTCCGACGAGGTGCATCTGCACATGTGACCCAGAAGCTTGGCAAATGGTCAAAGGAGAGGCGGGCAATGGGCAGCTATGAGGCGTTGGTTGTGATTCAACTGCTGTTGCCACTCCGGATCAGACTGCGGCTCGGGAGTAGTATACAGAGATAGGTAAGGAGAAAGGGGGGGGGGGGGGGGGGGGGGGGGGGGGGGGGGGGGGGGGGGCTGACTGCAGTCGAACTGTCCTTGAGCTGTCTTGGGTGGACTCACTCAGCTGCGGTGCTGCGAGAAGTGTGCTGCGAGAAGGAAGCACTTCCTGCCTGCGTTGTTTGCCTCACTCTCATACACGTTGTTTGATTTGTCTTTTCATTGCTTTTTACCTCTTGCACCCCCCCTTCTCAATGCTTACTTTACTCCGTCCATCCAGTTTCCCAACCTGAGAGGCCCATCTTCCGCCCGATA
This sequence comes from Colletotrichum sojae, assembly GCA_014235955.1. Taxonomy (NCBI): domain Eukaryota; kingdom Fungi; phylum Ascomycota; class Sordariomycetes; order Glomerellales; family Glomerellaceae; genus Colletotrichum; species Colletotrichum sojae. Next base: position 22,960 of record WIGN01000062.1, read on the forward strand.
GACGCAATGTGTATGACACCAGTAAGACGCATCGGGCCTTATCCTTAGACCATGACTCGGGTTGCGGAGTGTTGTGAAGAGCCAGCGAAGGGATCATAAAGTTGAGTGTATCGCGTCCATAAAAATTTGAAAAGAAAAAGGGGTAACCGGCGGGACCAGGCTTTCGTGAAGGTGGGTACCTCACCGCCCGTTGTTCCGCGCAGAAGTTGTCTATTGGTTCGCGATGAAGCCGGAACATGTTCCCCGCGGTTCGTCCATTGGCTTGCTCCCGGCTCTTCCCTCGATGAGGAGAAAAGGAAAGAAGAAACCGAAAAGCAAAAATGGCCACACAGGCGCTGAATGGCCGCGACTGAAGATGGGGCACGGTTGTGGCCCTGACGTCGGACGAGTGCTGAACCTCTAGAAGGGCGAATCGGGTCAGTACGTTATTATCAAGCCCCGCGGCGCAGCTGCAGAGTCATGCGCACTATATCGATCGCGCTAGACAACGAAGCCGATGTGGCTAGACGCCAAGGTCCTGGTGCATACATTGCTCTGCTGTATTTCTCTTCTTCGCCCGTGACGAAATCCACGTCGCTCAAGGTTTGTGAAACACGGGCACTGAAGATGGAAGGGCCCCCGCTAGCGAGACTCAGTCAGTGGTGGCTGAGGATGCCACCACTCTCAGTCACGGCCTTCTGGCACTTGGCTAGGATGGCAGCCTGTTGTGACACCTCCGCGAGCCGGCCGATAACATCCTTGTTCCCGGCCACGAAGCCGTACAGGGCATATGGGATGCCCACATCGTTGCAAAACTCCTGTACGAGCTTCTGCGTCTTGCGCAGATTATGGCGTGGGATGCGTGGGTACATGTGGTGGACGACCTGGAATTGCAGGCCACCATGAAAGAAATCGAGCCAGGTTGGGCAGTCGACGTCCATAGTCGTTCGTAGCATCTTCTGCGGGAACGACTCATGTGGGCCCAGATCCGCTGTGCTCATGGCGAAATGAGACAGCGTGATCTGGCAATGTAGCGGTGATTGCAGAATGTGACTGACCATAACGAAGACGAAGCGGTCCCAGTTGTTGGGGATGGACTTGTAAACGATGCCATAGCCGAACCAGGTCCAAAAGAAGACCTGCCCAGCCACCTCGAGCCAGTGGTGCCACCACGCAATGCCCTTCTTTGGGCTGCGTCTGAAGATCAGGTGGTCCCAGGAGAGCCTGTATAGATTGAAGCGACCGAAGCACAAAATGGGGTAGTACAGATACGATTGCACTGACAGGAAGAACTTAGCCGCGGCGTCATATTCCATGATGCGCTCGTAGTACGATGACGTGAGGTTACCGAGAAACCGATGGGACACGGCAAAGAAGGGCAGATGTTCAATATCTGGGTCGTGTTCAGGCGAGTTTGTGACGATGTGATGAACGTTGTGATTCCGCTTCCACCAGCCGATGGAGAGTCCACCCATGAAGTCGGCAATAAAAATGCCTATGCATGTATCGGCGTGGAAGTTGTGCGTGATGCCCATGTGCCCAGCGTCATGGGCCGAAAAGACCAACTGGTGCCAGAAACATCCCAAACAAGCGGCGCTTGGAACATACCAGCCCCACTGGAGAAATGTCAACATGCCAATGAAGAGGATGGTGTAGCGCGTCAGCTCAATGGCGTAGGCCCGGTAATCGCAGTCGTAGAGGCCTTCCGCCTTGATGCGCTCGTCGAGCAACCTGTATTTGCGCACAATCTCAGATTGAGTTTCGTCGTCGAGAGGCGGATATTTTTCCAGGTCCAGGCGGATCTTTTTGCGGGTTTCTGAGTTGAGGAAGGCCGCCCCGTCCATCGCTTCGTCGTCGCCATTGTCAGAAGTCGTTGAAGAGACCGAAACAGGGCTCATGTTCGACGCAGGGCCGTGTCGCCGCCGGACGCCACTGTCGGCGGTGTCAAAGATGGGGGAAGCTTCGCGGGAGCTGGCATTGCTGGGAGAGGAAGGGCTGAAGAAGCGGACCGACTCGTCTTCCCCGGCACCCTCGATATCCGAACCATGCTCATCCGGGACCCTGAACTTGCCCCCCTGGATAGTCGGCACAAAATTCCTCCAGCGTCCTTCGATTCTGCCAATACGGTATCGACTCATTTGCGCCTTTGCCTCTGCAGAATGGAGTCTACAGTCGCGTCAGCCACCCGTCTCCCCACATGAGCTCGTAGACACACAACAAGAACTAGAAACGTACACCGTAACCTCGTCAGTAGCGTCTCGGCCGACCATGTGGTGGATGGCCTTGTCGCCACCGGGATGGTAGGCGAGCCAGCCATCAAGTTTGAGTACGAACTGGTCAACGATGATGACCACCTTGCCCTGGGCGATTAACCCCTCGACTTCGCGTCGAGACATGACAGGGTAGTCCCATCCGCTCAGCGGCTCTTTAAGACGTGCCAGGCCGGGTGCGGCGGCGTGAGTGGAGGCCGGGTTAGCCATCGAGATGCCTACAGTGTTGTGACTGAGCCGCGCTGAAAAGGGTACGGACAGCGACAAAGTGCCTCTTGAGCAGAACCAGGAAACTGGATGAGTGAACGAACGTCGTTCGCCGGCTGGCGGGGCCAACTCCGAGAGGCGGTTGTACGGAGGAACGGCGCTTTTAACAGTCCGAAGGCTGACCTTGACCTGTACATGGAACACACCAGTGTAGTCGTGCCCCAGTACCCACAAATACGCCTAGGACACTATGCACTTAACGCTCACCGCATATTGTAGGTGGTCTACCTAAGATGACTGCAGGTGCAACGACTGCCACACTTGGGCCGCTTAGATCATACGAGAAACAGTACCGAAACAGCCCACAGTAGCGTGTTGATCTCGCACTGCCCCGAAAACCACCAGTAATTCCGTTAATATAGTTATATATTCTTAACATACTTAATAAGAACTACTATTCTATAAAACTTACTATCGTATATATAGAGTAATTCAGACTGTTTTCAAGAAAATTCTTTCTTAAACTTTTATCAGAAATCATATAACTTTAATAACGATACTTAATTCTAGGACCCTTTTCGTTTCCGACAGGTACTCAAGGGCGGACATTGGACGAACTGGCAACGTGCCAAGGGGCTATTGCACATCAGGAGCTCAGTGAGCCACGTGAGGGTAGGTAGGTCGTCGTTAGATACATAGGTAGTTGTCTAGGTCAACAGAGAGAGTCACATGTCGCCTGCTCCGTCTCACCCACGGCTTGCCCGCGTCCCAGGGCAATCTGACATACAACAATCAAGATAAGCTGCGTGCTTCTGCTCTGCCTATGCCTCCCTACTTATCAGAGTCAGAGTAAAGTCCTCCTATGCCCCAGAACTGCTCCGCATGGAAGGTGTTTGCTTCCGCGTGCTTCCACATGTCGTTGAAGGCAGAAAAGAGAATGACGTCTCGAGGGTGGCTCGCATACTCCGTCTTGATCGACCTCACAGCTCGCTCCTGCTCGTCGATGCCTGGCACCGCGACGCCGTTCTTGTCTCCCTGCCAGGGCCAGCCTGTCTCAGTACAAACAATTCGCTTGTTGCGGTTTGCCAGCTTCGTTCGCACCTGGCTAACCATCCTCGACACAAACGGTCCGGCGTCTCCTGCCGCCACGTTGCCGTCGAAAAAGGGGTGGATATTCATGGCACAGTAATCCGACTGGTCGCACAGCGACGGGTTAGCAAGAACAGCCATGAACGTATCAACGGTGACGACAGGGCCCTGGTAGCCTGCCGCCCGGAGGAGTTGCCGCGCCAAACTCATAGCCGTGATGACCTGCTGCGCCGTAGCTTTTCCGTTGTTCACCAGCTCGTTGCCCACGCTGATCGTGTCAACGAAGGACCAGTCTCCGTGGACAGCCGACACAATCGTCTGCACCTGCTGCTCGATTGGCCCGATTTCAAAGAGGCCGAGAAAAAGCTTCAAGCCGGCCTTCCTAGCCGCGGGAAGCACTTTGGCAACTTGGTCGCAGTCTGTGCCGTATATCCGCACGACCGAGTACCCTCCCTTTAAAATTGAGAAGTCGGCATCAACCTCCTCCACTGTTTTGCAGTCACTCTTCGCGGTGTACGGCGCATACGCGATGCCGTTGAGACCGCCACTGGCAGAGGCAGAGGGCGACGAAGAAGATGATGACTGTGACGCGGGCGGACGTGAGGAGACAGAAGAGGCATCGAAGTTGTAATCGGAGTAGGACGAGGGGAGATTGGTGCGAGAAGATGTCTCCTTCGAACGAGTCTCGAGATCGAATGCCTCTGGCGAGCGGCTGAGTGCCCTGGACGCAGGGACAAGCCTGACGGTCTCAGTGATTGTTTTCAAAGGAGCCCCCTCCTCGTCGACGTAGACTACAACTAAGGGAGCCTTAGTGACGTCTTTCAGCGCAGTCTCGGCAACGACAGCCTGCGGTTTATCGACTGCCCTCGTAGCATCTCTAGTGCCTAATTCTTTGTTTTAGAACTCCTTGAATACGGTAGACGTACAGGTGGAACGTCACTTACCTTGAGGATGAGCTGCAGAAAGCCCTTGGAGAGCCAGCAGAGCTGCGGAGGACAGGCGTATAGCCTTCATGTTTCCGTCTGGCAGGTCGAAGTCCGAAACCTTATCGTCACCTTAGGTCTCAATTTGAAATATCGGATGGGTCGTGAGATCAACGGTTCGCGGCGAGATCCAGCCCGTTGATAATCCAAGGTTTGAAGAGGGTGAGGTGCTTCGAACAAACCGGTTCCTACGGGAAAGAGTCAGGTTGAACGAAAGTGAAGAATACTACAGTTGAAGAGTGAGTGACAAGAAGCAAGAGCACCGGCAACCACGGCCAGAATGAAAAAGAATGAATGACTACAGCCCACACCAAGCTGATGGTTACGTGGGACGGATGAAAAAGGAAAAGAATATCCAAATCGAAGCAACGAAATAGACGGAGTAACATTGTTGTCAGAGAGCGATGGCATGGCGTAGTCAAATATCTGGTTTGACCTTGCAAGGCACCAGACGTAACAGCGGCTCGGTCGTATGTCGATTCCCCAGTGGCTTGGCAAATCATGAGACTTGCAGGAACGATGAAGGATTGGTGTGTTAAGATGCAAGGGAAGAATGGAGGGGCGAAGGGATAAGCTGAGGGAAGGAACGAGGGCTGCCATTGTGACATGCAGCTTAAAAGGCCAAGCTTGCGAGGAGGAAGGAGTAAAGGGGCGTAACGGACATAAGAAAGGACAGAAATAACACCAGTGCCAGGACTTTGGCTTACCTCAACGAGTAGGTACCTAGGACAACTCCGATCCGGCTGGAACAATGCAGACAAGTCTCAACCTCAAACTCGACTCAAATTAGAGTCCACTTGGGTTCTGAGATTCCCAGCAACCAAGTGCCTAGTCGAGAGAATGTGGTCCTTCTGCTCCCCCGGTGTAGCCCAAAAAAAAAAAAAAAATCAAACTCGAGACGCCTCCTTCTGTGCGGTTTGCGTATGCTTGTTCAGTGCCGTTGGAAGGGGGTTATGATTCCGATAGGAGATTGAGATGACGATGTCTGGGGGCCACAATACAACCGTGGTCTCTCCGAGAAAAAAATGATGGAAGGTCGGCGTATGAGCAGAGAGACAGATCTGTCGATAGTGCTGTTGAACTGAGAAAAGCAGGAGTCATCAAAATATCTTATACGCCCCGAAGACAGCGCCTTCACCAGACCCAGTTCACGGTTCCACACCGCCAGCCTACCCCCAAGCTGCATTGCCTCGGGCCTAGACGCATCTTATCACATCTTTCGACGGCAGAAGCCATGGCTGTCTGGGACCGCCAATTGCGGGATGTTAACATGGAGAAGGGCGCGGTGAGCAGCATGGGGAGGAGGCGCTGGGCCGGATACTTGCGTACTTCGATATCTCGCTCAAGACCGATCGGCAACAGCGGATTCAGGGAGGTGCGCGACCGTCGTCTCAGGGTAGGAGCTGTGAGGGCAAGCACGCAACTGAGTGACAAGGCAGTGGGCGTTGCTGGCAAAGTTGAATGAAGTCCCTTCTCACCCGTCTCCAGCTCCCTCGAGCTGGGTAGCGGACCGCCCGGGCCGCAGCTTCCAGACCCGGCCGTGATCTTTGTCCACTTGATTTACAGTCTCCCTCGACCCTACCGCGGCCGCCCCTCAAACAGAGCAAAGGGAGGGCGCACGGTGCGAACGGCACTTCCATCGCCCACTATCAACCTACGCGGTACGACACCAGGCGCGAGCTGAACCGCGAAAACGGCCCTAGAGCCTATAGCAGGCTGGCAGGTTGGAATGCTGAGGAAGCCGAAGCCGCTGTAGCTTCTGGTTCTTTGCCCGTCCTGGCCGTACAAAGAAGCCTAGAGGCCCAGACTGGCCCAGCATTGCGAAAAGAGGCTGGGCTTGGCAGGGTCCGTGGCGCTTGTGGACAGGTAGTTGAAGCTCCTCCCTTTGAAGACCGCCTCAACTGGCATTGTCTCCCTTTTTTACTGCCCCGAATGCAGAGCGCGCTTGTGTGCCAACTGAAAACACGTTCTTTATTTTCGCTGCCCCACGCTCCAGCGCCCAGACAAGGTCTTTTGGCTGCCACGTTGAACTTCCGTGTCACCTCTCTTTGCCCTCAGTGTCCCGCGAAAAGAAGGCTGAATTATGGACTAGCTCGCCGCCGTACCAAAATATCTATGTTCTATCAAGTATTAGTACAATGTGTTCCTGTCATTGCATACAAAAGTCCGCTGTGAGATAGCCAGCTGGTCAATGGCCGAGGGCAGAACGCCCCAAATGATAAGGAGACAGGATCTACATTGACGCCTAACCGGTGACTTCGGCGTCGATCTCCGCCAAGCTTCTGCTGGCCTGACGAGTCATCGTCCCACATCCGTCCACCGTACGCCTAAGATGCCGGTCTACGACGATGACTTGGTGCTCGACTTCCTGCTCATGACCTTGGTGATGGCGTGCCGAATTGTGACGCCAGCCTTCTCGATGTCCTTCTTGGGCAGGCCAGATGTGACGCAAACCTTGAGTGCCGGTTGAATGTTCCAGCTGTCGTCCTTGGGGTCAAGGTTGTTGGCAATCGCCATGCTCTTGAGTCGGGTAATCAGAACCCCGTTGGCGAGAGCCTCCAGATCCAGTCAGCATTGCGTCGGTTTGAATTGCAAATCGGAACATCTGAACTCACCTCATCAACACACTCTTGCAGCAAGCGTTCCTGGTCCTCCCTCGTGAGCTTTCGCGCGGCCACCACCTCGGGCTTGAGCACAAGGAGCATGATGGGGTTTTCGGGCGAGCTGGTGCACGTGACCCAGTCGCTGCGAGGATCCAACTGCGCCCTCATTGCCCTGATGTTTTCCCGGCACTGAGTCAGGATGTCTGGATTGGACTGCAGAACGCTAAGGGTTTCGCTAGCAGTAACAGCCAGCATTGCAGGCAGGGCGGCCGAGAAAGTATAGGATGCAGCGGTAAGGCGCTGATGCTCGACGACGTCCTTGGCCCCGGCGCAAAACCCGCCACCGGCACACAACGGGCCTGCGAGAGAGCCGGCAATCATGTCCACTTGCGACGGGTCGACGTTCTGCGCCTCAGTGAGGCCACGTCCGGTTCGACCCAAGACACCGAAAGACCAAGTCTCGTCAAGAATGATGCGGAACTTGTATTTTTCTTTGAGCGCGACCTGCGGGTAGTTGTGTCAGGCTTCATGATACGATGAGTTGTTAGACCCCCTGGGGTAGACAAGAAGACTTACCAGTCTGGGCAGGTCCGCATTGTCGCCGGTTGTCTCAAAAAGGCCTTCAGTGACAATGAATCTGCGAGTAAGCTTCTTGCCCCTCTGATCCTTGACCACCTTCTGCATGACACGTTCCAAGTCATCCATGTCGCCGTGAGCGTACCATTTGATCGTGCTTCTGGAAGCCTCGAGTCCCTTGCGAATAGAGTAGTTGACGGCACGATCAGCCACAATTATGTCCCCACGCTTACAGAAAGCCGGAATGACACTGGAGATGGTCGAGAAAGCCTGGGCATAGACGATACAGGATTCGGTACCGAGGTAAGCCGCGATATCCGCCTCAGTTTTCATGTGCACATCCTGGGTGCCGTAGAATTGGGGGGGACCGCATGGACCCACGCCGTAGGTACGCAGCGTCTGGATGGCCTTGTCCTTTATCTGTTCGTTCGCATTGAAGTTGTAGAAGTTGTAGGAGGCAAGGTTCGTTACGGTACGACCATTTGCCAATTTCGTCTTCGGTCCGGTTGGTCTGGGGTTTGTTAGGGACCGCGAGCTGTTTTAGACAGGTTATAGGGGGCGGGCAAAGATGGGAAATAATACCCGACAATCACAGGCAACCTCTCGTTCTCCATCTCCTCGAGCGCCGTCAAAGGCGGGACAAGCGGTTCGGGAGTCCAGTCGTCCACTAGCTCGTCAATTTCCTAGCGACTGCAGTCAGTTTCCGGGCCTCGAGGCATACGTCCAGCGTTATTGGGAAGTTGTTATTCACATCGTCGCGTAGTTTGATGAAGTTCTGTTTTTGGGTCGAGTAGGAGGGCGACAGGAGATAGCGGACGAAGAAAATGAAGAGCACAAGCTCGATACCGGAGCGAATGGGATCATTTTGGTAGCTCGACTGGACGTAACGGATCAGGACAGCTGATCCAGGGACCTTTTGAAAGGCCGCCGATGCGTCGCGCAGCCAGGCGGCCACCATCGTTTGGGCGTCGCTCGCGTCCATGGCGCTGCGGGCGCGGGGTGTTCGATTTCGCTGTAGTGTGCTTTTCCTTTTTCTCTGCTTGTGGCCGAATAGCTGTAGGCTGGAGTCGCGATATGAGGTTGCGCAATAGAAGTGCAGGATTCATGTAGGTCCGGATTCAGAAGGAATTGAATGGAGGCGACCGGGAGGTGGTGACGGACGGTCGGCGACTCGCGCTAGACCATACGAATGACTACCCGCTACCCGTTGATTGTAACAGACCGTGCTGACAACAGGTGGGTTCACTGCCCGATGTTAACCTATAATACCTAGGTAGCGTCCACGAGTTCCTACACTACCTACACTACCTCACTGTACAGTGTGCGAAGGTTGTGGCCCCGCCCCTGTACTGATGCTCCTTATTGGACGCCCGCTATAGAAATCAGGGGGCAGTAAAATAGCACTGTACCGATATTCCTAGCAAGTGCCTACCTACCCAGATAGTTCGGTACTGTCAATACGAGAGAGTGTGCTGTGTCTGCACTCGTTGACACATCGACATCGTCTAGGCAAGGAATTATATGCGGATCAGATATCACAGGATTGTCTGTGTCTTTGGACCGCCGGATGTCTGGGGCAACAAGAGAACGCGAGGGCTCCCGGAACGTAGCCTTTGTGCCTCACCTGCTAAATAACTGAAAGTGCCTGTCCACGAACTGTTTTTCTCCTCAAGTGCTCGCTCATAAGACTGCTGGTGGAAAACACAACTAAGCACATTTAGTACCACCAAGAGATGGCGACATCGGACTCGCAAGCTCAACTACGACTGGGAGAGACAGACACGGGATCAGCTGTATTTGCAAGCCGATCAACCCTTGGCACAAGGCAACTTAATGTCGCGCTCAGTTAGGGTTCGGTCTGGACAGTAGAGCATGTTTGTAATCTGCAAGTCTAAGAGCCGTCACCCCATGCTATCCATATTCCCTGCCCGGAAAAAAAAACGAGTTAAAGTAACCGAGTACGTAGCTGTCGAGAACCTTTGAAAACACGCCTAACAATGGAGATTACAATTCAACGTCGCCGCCCGGGCCGCAACTTGATTACCATCAAAAGCCCTCGCTCCCCGATGCGACATGAGAACTCCTCGTAGTCCTTCCTTTGTCTAGGATATATCCCCTATTAGAACAAGCGAACGCGGTCCGCGCCGCGAGTGCTCGAAGCAGTCGCCCGAGCATTGGACTGGGCACCAGTGCCGGTTTCAGTGTCGTTCTTCGTGTTATTGTTCTCCAACAGGCCGCGGGCGGGCTGGACCAGGTACATATCCCCACTGGTGAAGGAGCCCAGAATGCTATTGATGGGAATCTTGTCACCAGCGACAGCAGGGCCAATCATGAGCGCCATGAAGACGATGAACAGGGTGAAATACAAGACGGCATATCGGAAGACACGCTTGCGTCGCAATTTCGACTGCTTCATCGAGTAGATCGGGGGGCGGATTTGACGACTGCCAGAGATGGTTAGCTAATGAGTCCAACATGAAAGTGCAAAAGAGGAATGGAATTGTCATACCCAGGGCGGAGCCAGAAAAGCATCATAGAGTGTAGCATGTCGATCTTGGGAATCAAGATAACCGGCAGCATGATGAAGAGTAGGAAGTGGCCCAGGACGAAGTCGGCCGCGAACATGCTTAGCTCCGTGATCTTGCAGAGGAACTCACGGGCAGGCTGCGAAATCGAGTGCCATCCCATAGAGTACCACTTGCCCGTCCAGAATGCGATGTTGGATTGATCGGTCTTTATCTCACGTGTCAGGGTGAGGGAGATGATCAACTTGAAGATGAAGCGCTGAATGGCCACGACAGCGATCATGCCGAGCAACGTTTTGGCGAAGTCGAAAGACTCCAGCACGAACATGACCTCGAAGGAAACCAAAAGGACAATCACGGCAATGGCGTGAGCGATCGCTGCAAGCACACTGCCAAATTTCTTGCAGCACATGCTAAGCAAAGGGCCCATGAAGCAGGCCATGAAGAAGAAGACCATGAGCGCTCCAGCGTTGATGGCGACGGGAGCGAGGGCCACAGCGCCCACTCTGATCAACGACTGAGTCGGTTGGACGGTTTTCCCGCGGTTCAGCTCTTGGGTGACGCCAGTCTGGGCGTTGATGAAGAGGTAGGGGATGACCGTTACCGCCACGAGCAGGAGAGGAGTCAGGATCTCGCTCCAGAAAAGGTTCGTGATGGCAGCACGGGGCACATCAGATGACATCTTGGCAGATGGGTCGCCCAAAGCCTTTCGCTTGTAGCCCGTGATACGGGTTCGAGACAGACGGCAGAAGGCGATCCAAGAAGAGGCGTGCGAGCGGGAGTTACCACGCGACAACCACCGGAGGAAGTCGCGATAGTCGATAAAGAAATCGCTCCACGCGAACTGATGGGGGTTGTACAGGAACGGTGAGATAACCAATGCGAGGAGGGAGATCCAGAAGTAGACGAGAGCCGCCTGCCAGATAGTAACTGTGGCGAATAGGAGCATCATCAACAAACGAGAACCGAAATAGATCGAGGGGCCGGCAAAACGCGAATAGAGGACACCGAAGGGGATGCGGGCAGTCGCGAAGCCACGACCAGTACCGATGTACCGGGCACCGCCAAACGAGAGATCTTGTTGTACCGAATTGGCGTAAATTTGGCAAACGAAGACCTCGAAGAACGGCGAGAGCGAGCCGAACTGTTTGGCGAGACGCTTGCCGGCACGCCAGACACCTCTCTCAGTCAACTCCTGTACAACCAAAGGAACGAAGGCCAAGAGCAGCACGAAGATGATGGACAAGATGCAGCGGTACACCCAGTCCATAAGAGCATCTGTGTTCTGGCAGCCCGTGGGGTACAAGGGATCGGTGATGGGAACGTCGCGGTTGTAGTTGCATTTGATCGTCTCGTAACGCAAGGCGCCAAGACTAAGCAGACAGATCATGAACATCTGGACGGAAAGCATGATGAACATGTTGTTGAGGTGGAATCCAGGATGGGCGTAGTAGAAGGAGAGGAAACGATCCAAAGGAAGCTGGGTGCCGAGGTAGTAGTACTCGCGAGAAAGCATCTGCTCGCCCATACCAGTTCCAATCTTGGTGGTGAAGTTCAGAATGGAACCGAATCCCAAGTCACGACCTTTGCCGCATTGGTAGTACTCGCAGTGCTTGATCCTGCCGCCGCGGAGAAGGGCGTTCATGCCAGCATAAATGTCCTCGTTGAGATGCAAACCCTTCTGAGCCTTGGAGACGCCGCCACGTGTTGTCATGAAAATACCGTTCAGGAAATCGGGATGGCCGTAATGGAGCTTGCCACCGATCTGAGCCAACGTACGAGCAAAGAGAGTACCAAAAGTCTGCTCCTTTCCGGCGGCAACATCACCGAGAATGCCAATATTCTCCGAAAAGATGTACTCGCGGGCACCAAGGATGGCGACGGGGGCGTTGACCTTATTTTTGACACCAGGCGTGTACGGGCTGACGTTGTCGGTCTTCATCTCCTCGAACTCGGCCAGAACGCTGCGAATCTTCAGACACTCTTCCAAGTAGTTGTCCTGGTTGGCGTCGATAAGTTGGATGTATTCGCCGCGGTAGAAAATGAGGGCGTGGTTCTGGTTGTCAGACTTGCCGTCACCCAAGATGGGGTTGCCGGAGAGCTGGATGCGGAACTTGGGCTTCCGCATGCCATTTTCCATCACCTCAGAGTGGCCGTCGATGAGGGCTGAGTACAGGCGAGGTTCTTCGCCCTCGGCGACAGGAGGCTCTTCATCCAGGTAGGCGATCTGAAGGTCGGGGTACGCGCGCAGGAGAAATTCGGCGTTCTCCATCTCTTCTTTCTTGAATTTGGCGAAACGCTGCATAGACACGCAAAGCTTGAACTTGCGGCGCGCCATGCGCTCGAGTTCCCGTTCCAGCTTGTCAGAGTTGCCACCAAACATCTGAACGACTTCAGGGTTCTCCACACGATACAGAAGCTTGATGGCTCTGCTATAGTTCATGAAACCAGAGATCGTGCGATAGAGAGTCTGGAAGCGGAGAGACGCCCAAATTCGAGTGCGCAAAGTGTACTCGGGCGCAGAAGACTTGAAACCAATGCAGTAGAAGGGCAAATCGTCGATCTTGCTCTTTGCGGCGTCCTTCTCATTCTTTTCAATGTCGTCATTGAATTGAGATGTTTCGTCAGCAAGAATCTTGGTGTCCTTGACGAAGCAGTCCCACTCGTGAGGGTGTAGTTGCTTCAGGTATTCCAAAAGCGTGACACGGGAGTACGGCTCATCCTCGCGAATGATTTCGCGGAGGGACAGGAGAATCTTTTCGCTGTAGTGAGGAATCATGACGGTAAAGGTCGGCATGTTGTCCACAGGAAGCGGCTCGGGGATTGGAGTAGAAAGAGATCGAGCAAAGAAGGACAGGCGTCGCTCAGCCTCGCTGTTAGCGGGGAAGAACTCCGTCTTGAAAGAGTGGTCTTCTTGAGAAACGAAGAATGTGGGTGCCCTCAGCGTTCTCTTGCCTTCTTGCTCGGAGGGAACCTGGTGGTAGAGAAGCTTTTGAACATGGTCGATGGCCAGCAGGTGCTCACGGTACATGGAGATGACGATGGCATTCCAGACCTGGGAGATCAAAACCTTCGGCTTGTACTTGATCTCCATGTCGGTTGTAGCAAGAATCTTGGAGTAGATACGCTTTGGCAGACGAGAGAATATGTTTCTCCAGGGTGTGAAGATTGAGGAACCGATGTAGAGTGATCTGGCGATGGAGAAGATGGCGTTGACCAGGACGTACCAAAGGTATGTGTCAAGGAAGAAGAAGATCAGGTCAGTGAAGGTCATCAGAGCCAGGAGAATCAGCGGCTGCCTCTTGCAAAGGATGTCTCCGATGATCCGGTCCCCGAGACAGTCAAACTGCATGATGGATAGGTACCTGATAGGGTCTCGGAAGGACAGTGTCAGGTACACGTACGATTCTCCGAACTTGGCGCCGAAAACGCAAAGCCACAGGCCGTAAGACATTGCCATGTCGTTGCCATGCAAACGCGGGTAGCTTGCAGTGAAGGTTTGGCTGGCAACGTACTTTCGAGAGTTCTTGGTCAGGTAGCTTCCGAAAAGACCACCGAGGGGCATGACCGAAAAGAACAGGAACGTGAGCAGCGCGATGACAAACTGTACGATGGCCAGAATCTTGGCGATTTGGTCGCCGCCAATTTTGATGAAGAAGACGAAGACGAAGGGCGCCACGTTGATGACCAGAATGAGGAGCAAGAAGAGCAAGCGCTTGGTCAAGTGCTGCGCACCAGCCCAACGACGGGGGACGTACGCCCACTCAGCCAATGTTGCCAACACTTGGATGAGAGCTGCAATCGTGCCACCGAGGCCGGCGATGGAGAACTGTTGGGCGGTCGTCGGTTGCTGGTTTTTCTGCTGCTGATACGAAGAGCCGACAATGAGACTAGGGGCGTTGAACGAGGTGTAGAACCAGAACATGGTCAAGTGAATGATCCAAATGCGATTGAAGTTAACAAGCAAGTGGAACCAAGAGCGAGTCTCTTTGTACGTCTTGAAGAAGCACTTTTTCCAGTTGATGTCCTGGAACTTCAGGTATCGCTCGGCGGCCGGGATGTCCACGAGACGCGTCTTATCGCCAAGAACGATCCTCTCAATGCCTTCCGGGTACCAGAAGAGCTGGTTGCAGTCATCGTAACCAATGATCTGGTTATGGTCGCGCTCGCGTCGAACGTAGACTCCGTCCGAAATCTCGTAGCCCTGGTCTCTGCAAAATTGGTACAGTGGCGTGATGACGTTATTCAGGAAGGTGAACTCCTCGACGGGCTCGACCATGTTCTGACAGGCCGGGGAGTTGAGGTAGTCGTCGGCACATTTGAAGATGAAGCACAGGCACTCGGGCATGAACCGAACCTGATTGGCCTCACCCCAGCAGAGCAGGTACAGAGCAAGCTGCCGCACGCGGTCGTGCTGTGACATGCGGTTCATGCGGGTCTTCCAACGGTACTCGGCAGCCTCAAGACTGTTGTCGCCCTCGAGATCCTCCAGGGCCTCGGCTTCGTTCTCAGCATCGCCCTTCTTCTTATTCTTCTTCGCCTTGCGCTTTAGACCCTTGCCCTTCTTCATGTTGGCAAAACCCACGGCATCGTCCAGGTCAAGGTGCGCAGCGAAGTACCACTTGCGATAGTTGGCGTTGTCACCGCCAATATAGTCGGCGTGGAGTGACAGAAGAGCCTGGTTGGGGGTCATGCGCGAGGCTCTAGAGTCCAGCAAGATCATGAGGTGGTCGTACATGTTCCGCATGCTGTCCCTCTGGAAACCAAACTTGGATGTCAGGTCGAGGAAAATGTCCTCTACCTCCTCCTTGGACAGAGGAATCTGGGCATCCGAAGTCCAGGCAGGGTACGGCTCCCGGGATGCAGCCGACATCATGTTGGCGTAGTCCATCCCATAGTTGGGCGTAGAAGCGCCGGAAGATCGGTTGCCGCCGTACGAGATCTGAGAGGAGGGGGGCCTGAAGCCTCGGGCATCTCCCTGGTCGTAACCATTGTAATGCTCGTCGCCACGGCCGTAGTAGTCCATGTCGGCGGCCCTGGCCATGTCTGACCTCATAGTAAAGTCGCTGAAGGTCTCGGAATCCTCTTCGGAGCCTTGTCTTCGGCCACCGGAACCGTAGCCCTGGTTGTAGTCCTGATCATAGTATCCGCCGCCGCCACCGCCGTTGTTATTGTTGTTGCTACCGTTGTAGTAATCGTCCTGGTACTGATCGTGACCATCGTAGTAGCCACCTTCTTGATGGTACGGGTTGTTTGGGTCCGCATTGTAGTAGCCGCTGCACGAGGTTAGACCATGTCATTTTTTTTAAAAAAGAAAAATGAAAACAGTAAAGGGGAAGTGGATTTGCATACGATTCGTCGTAGTAGCCGTCATTCCCCTGCTGACGACCATGGGTGTCGTAGCCATTGTTGTCGTAGTACTGGTCATCTTGGTAGTACGAATCGGTCTGTTGGTTGCCATTGTTTCCGTGTCCACGACCCTGTTGGCCGTAGCCATCATCGTAGTCGTGGTGGCCTCCGCCGCCGCCACCACCACCACCACCACCAGCTGGATATCCCGACATCGTTCAGAGACGCCTATCTGAGGTTTGTTAACATGAGATTGCTCGGTCCGGCGCGCGGAGGATTCCTTCGCAGCGAGGAGTGGGAAGAAAAGGGCGAGCGGGTGGGAATAGGACGGGTATTGCGACTAACTGTTCAAAAACCATCAGGTGGGATTCGATCTGTGGAGGGAAGCCCAGCAGAAAGCTGGTGTTCGCAAGCCCGAACTGATGTGACCGGCACGGTAGGAGATAACGACAGTCGATGGGTTCCAGTGTGGTTAATCGAATTCGCCTCGTGGCACGACGGCGTGTACAATTGACGACTGTGTGGGCAACGCCGGAAGCTGCAAGAAGCAGAGAAGAAAATAGCGATTGACGGCAGTTGGCTTGATGATTGTGTTTGGTATAGAAGGGACGAAAGGGTTTGGGAGACGGCGCGATGAGCGGTGCGTTGCAGTGCGGTGGATAGACAGTCTTGGGGCAAGTACCGCGGGAAGGGAGCCCGAAATCTTGGCCAACCTTACCCAGAGAATGAGAAGAGGATCGCGGGCGATTGGCGTCACGAGTGGTGGTGATTTGTTTTCGCGACTGCCTGTGCAGGCTGTCTGGGAAACGAGCGTGGTGAATTAAGTTAAGAGGGAGGAAGAAAAGGTTGACGGGACGCGGGTTGTGGTGAAAGAGCGAGCAGGTCAGGAAGGAGGATTGTGTGTGAGGTACGGCAGACAAAAAGGGCAGCTAAGGAGGCAGGCCATGTGAGGTACCTAGGTACGCTGCAATGCCATGAAAAGGGGGTTAGGACGGTGAGGCCCGGACGGAAGAGAAGGTGAGCAAGGAAGGGATGGAATAGAAAACGGATACCATAGTACGGATACTTGGGTACCTACCTACCCAGCCACGTACTACTTAGGTGGTAAAAGGGTGGCGAGTGAACGCTCTGCCAATGGCAGCGTACAGCAAGGCTGGCTGGGGTGGTCAAACAGGAAATCAGGAGCAGGCAGAGAAATAGGCACCTGCAAGCTACCTACCTAGGTACTATTACTACGTACGGGTACACATCTACCTAGGTACTATGTCTGCATCTCTGGCTCCACCACTAGGTATACAGTACATTACTCACATAGTACGGAGTAAGTAGTGTAAAAATGCCTCCAGTCCTGGGTCCAGTCCTGGGATGCTGGCCATTCGGAAGGCTTAGAAGAACACCACCACTAGGGTAGGTGGAAGAGAAACAGAAGAGTTGAGGGAAGAGGATACAAACAAGGGGAGAGAGAGAGAAGTTGAAGCAGCCAAGACCAGGGTAGCGCCGTCACCAACTTGCCAAGCGCAGCAGAAAAGAAGTGGGGATTTGGTTGCCGTCAAGTTGCAGAGCTCGACACTCGTCAGGGAATTACCCAGGAGCCGGCATCTTGAGGACGTGGAGGTACCGAGTACGAGCGGGGCATATCTGAAAAAGCGGGACGTATCCTCGTTTCTGTTGCACCGATGGAAGACGGGACGTGGCTGTACGCTGAATTTCCGGCCGCTGACTGGTTTGACTGGGGCTTAGAAAGACCTGGACAGGAGTAGGTATTCGTCCCTGGGTACCTAGGTAATACTGAGTGCATGTACTTGCTGCAAGCTGATGTACACAAGCACTGTGCTCGTACCTAAGTAGGCAGCTAGGTAGGTAAGTACTACGCCGTACTGAACGGAAAGTCGATAATTCAAAATCACGTAGTGTGCTTTGTGGAATCAACGAAAAAGCCAGCTCTCGTCTACCTCCCCTACTCGCAAGTCCATGATGTTCTAGTGCTTCAAACCCGTGGATGACAAGAGCCGAAAACCTCTGTGCATGGACAGCCTGACTGTTTGGTGTGGGCTAGTGCCAAGGAAATGATGGGGTGCCTCGGACTTCGTGGTGAGGCAAGTACAGTGAGTGAGTGCTTCAGAGATTGATAGGTCGCGACGGGTATTATGCTGCCTAGTAGGTAGGACCTAGGTAGGTAGACCGTACACTAGGTACTAGGCATGGAGGTCGAGTGTCATTGGATCGGACCGGGTCAGCTTTTCTTTTCCTCCATATCCGTAATTCATATGGACTCGCGCAATCCCTAAATAGCACATTGAAGCCGATCCGTGGTCCCGCCTAGCTACCTTACCTGCAAGTTGTCGCGCGGGACCTCAGTACCTGCATGTACTAGCAATACGCAGATACCGAGAAGTTAGACTCACTCTGGGATTGACTTTTACCATGCTTCCTTCTGGTGCATACGCCCGTGGCATCGTTCTCCTTCCCGATTTTCAAACCCCGTGTATGTACTGAGCTAATCATCATACCTACCTCTGTTTTGCGATTTGGTAGATACTTCTAGAGACGTACTCGATTAGCGTGAACAAGTATATTGTGCCGCTTACCTACTACCTAATTTGAGAATCTCCTGGGCTAGGTTCTTCTTGTCCTAAAGCATGGAGGGAAGGAAGGAAGGAAGGAAGGAACACTTCAGTCTGCTACGTACTGCCCACTGCGGCCTGTCCACACCTCACCGGCCGCTTGACGCTAATTAACACATCCAGTGGATCACATAGCATGTCACCAACTACCTAAAGGAAGGTTGAAGGTCCACTAGTAAGCAAGTACATAGTAGGTGCACTGTGACATTCACTGTCCAGTAGTAAACCAGCCCTCGGGAAGCCGGTCTTTCCGGCACTGCACTTGCTGACTTCCATGACAACTTATTGGACATAGTGGTGAAGCGGCGAGCATGGGGGGGTTCGTCTCGTCGCGTATGCGTCTGGTGTCTAGGCGGTGTTTGGCGTTTGGCGTTTGGCGTTTGATCCTTGGTCGAGGGTTACCGTAAAATGGTGCGCGCAACAGGCTCGCGCTTCTCCAGCTCCTCTCCGACAACGATCCACTTTGTTCTGTCCCCCTTTCCTTCTTTCTGCGGTTTCTCGGCATTCCCTGCTTGCTTCTCCCAAGTCGAGCGGTCAGTATTAGTCTACTATGTAGTATCCGTATGCTGCGGATACACAGTCGGCCTCTCCCCTAATCTCTCGGGATGCTCATGTCGACTCGAGGCACAACACAAGCTGCAGAGCAAAGCAAGGCTATGCTAGAACACAACAGGAAAGAAGACAGAGGCAACACACAGACAACGGCGACGGGCGTGTGGACGTGGATCGCAGGCTTCGATTCGTCTCAACTTGCTAAGCTGCACGCAGTATCCATCCTAGGTAGCACGAAGTACGATAATACTAGTGCCAAGAAAAACCGGGCAGTAGAGTTCCATGTTTTCGGGTAGTGAGCCTGAGATTATGAATAGGCCTTGAGCTCCAGCGCACAAGCAAGGCAATAAGATGAATTTGGCGCAGCGTGAGGGCGCTTATAAGTAGCCCGAAGAGTGGCTCTCCGCCCAGGAGGAAGCAGGTTTTGCGACCAACAAGACAAATATGTTGCAGCAGCCTTCCGTCATCAACTTTAGCCCCCGTCACAGTCAACTTGGGGCCGTACTTGCTCTGTACATGATTGCAAATCCATCCCTAAGATTTGGATGTCGGAACGACGAGTGCCCGGGCGCATTTGTTGTGGCGCAGCACAAGCACATTGCCGCTTCCAATCTGTTGCTCGTATTACTACTATGTATGTACATAATCTCGTCATGGTTGCCGCCCGCTATTGTTCATTGTTCACCTTGAAGGCCGGGCTCGGGTTTTACGATGTGCGACTTTCTATCGAGGTGACTAGTACCTAGCATGTGAATGTTCGAACATTACCCGCCACTGACGGAATGCTTTTTGTCCTGGCCCACTCACTCACTGCCTGGTCAGGCGCCTTGCCTCGCCTTGACTGGGGGACCTCGTCAACGACCACTGACCGAGTGGTCGGCTCCCTTGCGGGATCGGGGTCCGGAGCTTTCGTGTGCGAGGAGTAGACGGTCTCCAGACTACCAACTCACAGTCTGTCACTATTACGCTAATCTCACTGTCCTAATACTGCCCGCCTGCAGGCGGCTAGTGATAGTTATAAAAAAAAAAAAAAACTATAAAAAAAAAAAAAACTGCAACGCTACACGGCACCAACTTCCAAGGCACGGTCTACGCGTACGTCGACGAACTTCATGCACTCATTCAATCAAGAGTCGAGAGGGGTATTAGTACCGTGTTAGATGCAGGAACCGGCCCTTTAGCCTTTAGCGCACTACAAGGTATGCAGTACGTCTAGGTACCTCCCGTCCTGTGCCAGTCTGAAGCGTCCAGGCTGCCTCAGCCAAATGTTACCCTGCCCATCATTCTCTGTTGTCACCCTCCACTGGGCCGCTTGTCCCCACGGGCAATGCCGTCATCCACGACGGGTCGAATCCACTCCGTCAGGAACACGAACGTTTTATCAAAATCCCACAAGATTGTCGGGATGCCTCCGAGTCCGAGACTGCCCGTTTCTTACAACGAAGTGTCCTGAGTCTAGTCTGTCATCCCCCTTGTTCTTTTCTTGCCCGGCCCAACTGGTGGTCTCGTAGACGCCAATTATTACGCCCAAAGGGAAAGAAGCAGCACCCGTGTTTGATGCCGTGCTTAGTGGCGTCGTGACGCTCGGCCTGGGCCAACGGTTGATAGTGCCCGGCCAGGGGGGTCGCCCTTCCAGCGCGTCCGACGCTGGTGGGAAGACATGCTGCTTCTTCCATCATGTTCTTTGTCCCCATCTTGCTGCGCCGGGCTCAGATTGGCAGAACGTCCAGCTCGCTCAGCAGGGCTATCAGGCTCGCATGCGCTCCGTACCGTCCTTACCATGTACTTTCAACTTTGGAATAGGGAGCAGGGACGGACGTTCGGCAACCTGGAACACCTTATCACTCTCCCCCAGTGTTGCGGGTCTCATTTCAATGGCCATCACCCATTTGGCCTGCGCTATCTGCTTAATGCGCGCATCCCTTCATGTTGTTCCGCTCGGTTGCCAGCTCCTGGGTCACAGAGCAGCGTGGAAAATGAACCTCATTTTGCATTTTATCTCAAATATTGCCGAGTCCCTGGCGCAGCCAGACATTTCATGTTGTGATTATCGAAATCTTGGACGCGACGTATGGCCCGTCATAGGTCCCGTGCCTGGAGTTTCGGGACGCCAGCCAGGCGTCTGAGCAGGCCTGGGCGGCAACCTTAGAACGCTCATGGCGGGGCGGGGATGCCCGGTGTCATGCGCTCCATTGTAAAAATCACGTGCCGGGGTACGCTGCCACCTGTGAACAGGTGGCGGTTGCCCCTTGCAACGGCAACGCGAGCGGGTAAATCCACACTGCAGCTTGAGCATCTTGCGGAGCTGATGTTCCAGTCGCGACGTCAATTGCCAGGTCAAAACTCTGCAGCCCAGACAGGAGAAGAAAGGAGAAAGCTCTTCCGCACTATTGCGCAATGAATCGACAACCCGACTTTTCTTCGTCTGGTGAAGACGATTTTCCTGATTTGGACGCCATTCTCCAACGAAGCATTCGACAGCAAGTGCGATGTCTGGAGAAGTCTTCGATCAAGGAGACGACAGGCGACCAGCATGGACTGCCAGAACGCGGCAAGGGGGCTCCAAGTGAATGTCGGACGACGAGGGACTCAACCCTGCGTGATAAAAGCTCGAACAACACCAAGGCGCCCTCGAACACGCGGCGCCGGAAGCTTGGCCAACGGTTGGACAACCCGTTACTCAAGCCCTTCGAGGCGTTTGAGAAGACCGAAAGGCAGAATTCTTCCGATGTTCCCATGGAGAATCGGAGAGTACCGAGCGTCACCGTCCGGAGGCTGCGGAATCCAGATCGGGCTGCTCCGTTTCACGAGCCGGATGAAGACTCGGAGGGCAGCGAGCACGAGACAACAGAGATTGCTGAGGCCGACATCTCAGAGTTCCTAGATGTTTCGTCATCGGAAATCGAGGATGACGACCACCTGGCCGTTTCTGGCCCTGGCGGGCGTGCCCGGGAGGTTCGTCGCCCATCGGTCAGCGCCCTGTCGCCGGGTGTTGCAGGGACGAGGAAATACCCGTCTGTGAGGCAAAGTACGCCTGATTCCGATTTTTCTACCTCAGAAGATTCGGAAGTAGGCAACTCTCAAGAAAACCCGAACAGAAAGGAGAGGCCGGCCGAGAAACCGGTTGTGAGATATGCCGCGCAATCAAAGTCAGCTCTTGTCGACTTGACTGGTGACCTGACCGACGCGCTGCGTCTTCTGGACCTGTAAGCTCGGAAATAGCACTGAAGCCCGAATTTCGCTGACCACATGCTGCAGCGACAAGAAGGAATCAAGGAGAGAAGAGCCGAAAAGGCGAGAAGTAAAACTTCCTCGGTCGATAGCACCATCCACACCAAAGAAGCAGCCTACCAAGAACCTGGTATCGCCCAAGAAACTTCCCGGCATTCCAAAGACACCCCACGGTCCCAGTACGGACCTCTTCTGGAGCCAGGAGTTCGTGGACGACTGGAACGAGGAGCACTCTCCCAAGAAGTTGTTTTTGCCCAGGGCACAAAATAGCCCGGTAAAGAAGCCCACTAAATCCAATATCAGCAGGACGGAAAACATGAACGGAAGGGAGACAAGGAAGGCGTTTGAAAAAAGAAAGCACGAGATCGCTCAAGCCTTTCTGAGAGAACTCGACGAAACTATCACGCAGGGAAAGCTACAGTCCATGGCAGAATCTACGGGAGGAATCAAAATCAACTGGTCCAGCAAACTCAACACGACTGCAGGCAGGGCTAACTGGAGGCGGGAGACAGTCCGTCGCAAACTGACCGACGGCACCGAGCAGTCCGTTTCACACCGCCACCATGCGTCCATTGAGCTGGCTGAGAAGGTCATTGACGATGAAAACCGCCTCCTAAATGTCGTTGCGCACGAGTTCTGTCATCTGGCCAAC
This sequence comes from Colletotrichum sojae, assembly GCA_014235955.1. Taxonomy (NCBI): domain Eukaryota; kingdom Fungi; phylum Ascomycota; class Sordariomycetes; order Glomerellales; family Glomerellaceae; genus Colletotrichum; species Colletotrichum sojae. The sequence continues at coordinate 45,600 of WIGN01000062.1, forward strand.
TTTATGGTCAATGGAATCACGGGAAACCCGCACGGTAAGGAGTTCAAGGCCTGGGCGGTCCAGTGCTCGCGGGCCTTTAGCGATCGCGGGATTGAGGTCACAACCAAGCACTCGTATGAAATTGACTTCAAGTACGTTTGGGAGTGTACCGAATGTGGGCTGGAGTACAAGCGCCACTCCAAGAGCATCAACCCGGATCGCCATCGCTGTGGCTCCTGCAAGAGCCTGCTCAAGCAGAAGAAGCCGGTACCGCGAGCTGCGTCGAAGCCGTCCGAGTATCAGCTATTTTTTAAGGAGCAAATGAAGGTGGTGAGAGAGGAACACCCCAAGAGTCCGCAGAATGAGGTTATGAAGATAATAGCCGAAAGGTGGGCGGCGCGGGGAGGCAGTGATAACCGCGTGACACCGGCGTCGAAGTCGTCGGAATCGGCCACGGAGGCGGCCGTGGACAAGGCTGGAGCTCTGCTGCGCGGTATCGCCCTCTGATCAGACCAACGGGCTCGTTGGCCAGCCTCCAGTGGCAAGAGTACGAACAGACGAATGTTATCTCTTGAACCTAAAAAACAACCGATTTTGCGTATGCGTGATTGAAAACGTGCGCAGTGGCCTACCAAGGAAGGAGGTAGCGCAAAATCACTGTTCCACAAGTCGTAGATATTCCCGATCGAAGTTCATACCACGTCGGACAGGTCTTTTGCTGCTGGACCAGTATGAATTCAGCCCCAGGCTCGGCTCTTTGACATAATCAGGGTTCCGCACACTTATGCCCTGGCTTTGGCAGGTACGTCTTGAATGCCCCTCGCGCATCCTCACTTCTAGAGAAGAAACTACCATCGCGTAGTTAAACCTCGACAAACAGACTCCAATCCTTGATCTTGAAGGTTTCCCATATGCGGGACGCGTACTCGACGGCGTCGCCAATCAGCTTGCCCTGTTTCCCTAGCTCCAAGTCGACGTCCTCTTCGTTGTACTCGCCCTTGATATGAGGCACGTTGATGGTGATGAGGATATCAGTCGACTCCTTCTCGAGACGTACGAGCGTGAGGATGATGGCGGTGAAGTCGGGTGTGGTCGAGCCGGACTTGGAGTGCGGTGTCTGTGTGGCAATCAGGGTATAAGCGGGGACATCGGGGCTATCCAGATGTTGTCGCACGTTAGCTTTAGCGTGTTGACGAGAGAGAAAGTCCGGTGATGTAGATGCCAGCTGGGTAGGGTCAACACGCACCTCAAGCGTGAGAAGGACGTCTCGGTCGTGTTCCAGACCTTGACAGTGTCGATGTCCTCGCCGACGAGCTCCTCAAGGTGCGTCGTCATGGCGCGTCCATCGATCTCGGGGCTGCTACCTGCGGGGCCGACGCGTTCAGTGATGTCGAAGATGATGCTTGTGAAGCCGTCCTGGTCGATCCAGACCTCCTGGTTATCAGGCACTTCGCGAAGTTTGCTATACCGTCGTTACGTCAGTCCCCGTCCATATTCGGTGAAAGTGCAGGTGACATCGCAATGCATGCAGGGGGGCGAAAGCTTGCATACCTGACGTCCGCGAATTTCTCGGGCAAGTCGGAGACCAGGGCGCCGCCATAGAGGGGTGTGTTCTTGTATCGGGTCATATTGTATCGCGTGGTTGGGCGAGCTTGTCTTTGTTCGGCGCGGACAGCAGTGTTGCGGGTGGGTGGACGGAGGGGCGCCTGTAGTGTGGTGTCGGAAGATAGCGAAGGCAATAGAGTCGCATGCAACACTTATGGCCCGCCCCAAACAACGTAATCGGTGAAAAGCAAGCGACTGGCTGACTGCGATAGGGTATCACAAGGTTGGCGGCACAGACAGATATTGGTCGCCATAGGTTATGGCCAGGGGAATACTGGGAGTGCGCGGGGTCTGGCCATCTGACGACGGCAACCTCTCTTAGGTGGACGCAGCCTAGACGTCGAGCGAGCCTCCCCTCGATCCGCAAGTTCGGTGTTGGAGGTGGGGTACGTGGCCTGGGAAGGGGGGGAAGGGATGGAGGGGTATGACGACTGTCTGCGAGGGGTTCGGATCACGCCGCTCCAGCACGGTCCGCCTGTGGCTTAAGGTGGACGACGTGGGCCTCGGGAAAAGACTCTACAAAGTGCAGATTTGTAGCGAGCTCGGTCAGGCGTCGGGATGATTTATGCCACCATCATTTGACAGCAGGAACGGAGCGACATGAAAAAACATACAGTATGACAGAGAGCAGAGTTGAACAAATAAGTAATAAAAAAAAAAAAAAACTAAACTCGAACCTGGAAGATCCAGATGACATGTGTCCAAAGATTGGTGGAATGGAGTCTGTTGGGCCATCCAACGGTCACATCTGGTAAAAGGCAAGAGGTGAGTTCGATAGGAGGTCCCACTCCGCAAGTTCGATAGATTATTGTCTATTAAGTACCATCAACGTGGCTGCCTCAGGTCGTCCTCCTTCGAAGGCCAAAAGCCCCACTCGCCAGCTCCGTATCCCCGCTCGCCCGCACGTCGTTCGCTCCCGCCTTACAACAAGACCATCAACTGTCCAACCCTCATCACCGCACGCGATTGACCAGTACCTTTGGCCCCCCTCCTTATTTCCCGGAACTTACTGTTGAATCTATTCGTAAAAACCAACATGTCCTCTAGCCTAGCTTCATGCATCTTTTGCAAAATCATCAAAGGTGCGCGTTGATCCCCGCAGTCCAATGCCCATCACAATGCTAATCCCATCATCTACAGGCGAGATTCCTTGTTTCAAACTCTTCGAAAGCGACAAGACGCTGGCGTTCCTTGACATCAACCCTCTTAGTCGCGGTCATGCCGTGAGTTGTCTTCAAGTCTTTTGATTTCCTGCAGTTGAACTCAAACTTACGTCCTCCACCTAGCTCGTCATCCCCAAGTATCACGGCGCTAAACTAGCGGATATTCCTGATGAGCACTTGACGGAGATTCTCGTATGCCCTAGTCCTAGTCAGCCCCCCTCCTATTTGTACTCCCCTACTTACGCCGCCTTTCCAGCCTGTCGTCAAGAAACTCGTTGCCGCTTCTGGAGCCGACGACTACAATGTCCTGCAGAACAATGGGCGCATCGCCCATCAGATGGTCGACCATGTAAGATGCTCCCCTAGTCTAGTCTAACATCACTGACATTACTGACATCCCGTTAGGTTCACTTTCATATGGTAGATCTCTCTCCATCTCTATCTCACCCCCCTGAACTGCACTGACCTATGCCGCGATAGATTCCCAAGCCGAATGGGACCGAGGGTCTTGGGGTTGGCTGGCCCCAGCAGGCCACGGACATGGACAAACTGAAGGCGCTTTTTGAGGAGCTCAAGTCCAAAATGTAATGAGTCATCGGACTAGTAAACCTCAAAGCTCCTGCTCTTCCCAAAGCAGCAACGATGTCTAGGGGTCAAATTTTCATAGCCCAAAGGGCGCCTTGCATCCGACTGACTTTTCATAAATTCCGTACCGCGTACATCCACTGTTTGTTCTCATGCGTATCGCCGCAGTGTCTAGTCTACGTCCTCGGCCGAAGTCTCGGTGTTGGGTACGCCGTTAGTGGGGAGGGCTTTCGGGTAGAAATCGACCTTCCCGCCCTCTTTGATGACGCCAGTCCGGTCCAGGACACATTTGGCGCGGATGTACGGGTCCAGCTTCCAGTAATTGTCTCTCAACTTCTGCGCAAGCTCTTCTCTTTGTAATTTGATGGCGGCCTCCTTTTCGGTTCTGGCGTCCTTGACCCATTGCAAGGTTGCCTCCTCATATTGATGAATGAGTTCCTCCCGACCTGCCAGTAGGGCGTCGCGTGCTTCCGTGTCCTGAAACTTGTCGTTTTCACCAACGACCGGTTCCACGTAGTTGTAGTTCCAGTCCTCCTCGCCGTCAAGCTCCTTGAGAATGCGGCTTGGCTCAATAAATTCAGCCATCTCTTTAACATTGTTGGTGAAGTGAACCTTGCTAGCCACCACGGGGTCAAGCCACCCTTTGATTATTTTCCAGATCCCTTCAAGTTGTTAGCTGGAACGGCTCGGTGAGTGCAAGAAGTATCCAACCTTGGAAGACCCAGGGGGCTCGGTGCACCAGAACAGCACCAAGGGATTCTGGGTAATTGGCCTCAAAGCACTTGATCATGAACTTGACGGGCGTGTAATCCTAAGCGGCAGTCAGACTTGTGATTCGAAGCTTGAGGAGCATTCAAGCATCTTACCATGTTCGCCATGGAGAAACTGGTCATATCAAAGACAATGGTCTGGGTGCTGGTTAGATGTAGGGGAACACAAGGCAAAGGAGGAAGAAAAACTGACAGCAGTGTCAACGGGGGGTGCCAAGACCATACGACAAGTCTCGATCAAGAAGACCGTATACTTCTCGAGGCTCTCCTCGCACTGCTCGCCTTGTCGATGCATCCGGACCCTGACCATGCAGACCGGTCGTCCAGCCTTGTCGACGCCGTGGATGAAGGTTTTGCCCGAACGAGCCTGGGCCATGAAATCCTGCCCCAGCTTCTTGGTGTTTGCATCCGAGCTCCTGGAAGCCTCCAAGGCACCAGCTTCACCGGTCCTCATGATATCCTCGTCCACTTTCATCTCGGTCAACCTCCAGTTCATGGTTGAGATCATCATGACAAAGGCCTTGTCGACATCCCACTTTCGTGCCCTCAAAAATCGCAGAGCAAGGGCGTCCGGGTGGTCATGCTTGACCATGAACCATATTGTCGCACGTAGCGCATCGGGGCTCTGGCTGGCCAAGGCCTCGAGGAACTGCTTTGTCTGGCCATACTTGTCATCGCCGTCATCTTTAATGTGAGTCTCCACCGAGTTCGCGGGGCTGGTAGTCTCGTCGGTGCTCTTTTTGTCTTTGCGATTGAAGAGTGAGATGCGCTTTTTCTTGGGCTTCTCGCCCTTGCCAGCAGCCGACAAATCGCTTGGCGCTATACTCGCTGCAGCGCTGTCTGCCGGCGTGCCGCCCACTTCCTCGCCAAGAGAAAGAATCAAGGTCCATAACTTGCGCAGCTTTTCTTCCTGATCCAGGGTGAGATTTCCCGGTCTCCCGGGGAGCATTTCGGGGGCCATGTCTGACGAGAGCAGGGTAAGTGGGCCTGGTGCGGGTGCCTTAGCAGCAGGAGCGAACTCAGAGCGCTGATAATGTAGGCCAAGTCCAAGGCAAATGAAGAAGATGGCGACGGAGAAGGAGACGAAATCAACGCGAGACTGAAGCAAGACGGTTGAGTTGGAGGGGTCCGGTGAGTGTGGTCCGTGTGTATCGACTCGTCCGTAGTTTGGCCGCACGGATGAGCAATTGGGTCGCGAAGTACGGCACCACGTTGCGGTTTGCCGTCGGGGACGAGAAGCCAGTGGCCAAATCCGATTCCTCGCGGCTGCTAAGAGAGGCCGTTGCGACAACACAGAAATGGGAGGCAGAGCCGAGATTTGTTGTTTCCAACTGACCGTCATGAGTCGACGGTACTAAATGAATGCCAAAGGCTTTATTCTGGCAAAGCTGACAAAGGATATTTGAGTGTCAGCAGGGCCATCCCAAATTGTAGGTCGATTGGAAAGGCCACTTAGTTGGAGAGGGAAATAAAAGGTGGGTGCGAAAGCAAGAGTGCGTTCAGTTGACCAAGCGGCGGGGCGAATGGTGAGTGTACGGCTGGACAGACGCTCCGCGCGCACGCATGTGGTTGGTTACAATCCATTGGGTCGGTACGGAGCACATGAAGTAAGGGGCGAAGGAAGGGGTCGAAGGGCTGACTACATCCAAGCGAAGACACTTACGTGGACGGGAATTGGCAGCCAAGGAACGTCGTCTCTGCGTGAACAAGGAACAACTGGAAGTTGTCAAGCTGTTACGGGCGTAGCAGGCTGTTAGAGAATACCGGGCCCTTGTGAGAGACTACTTACTACCTACTGGGATGACGATGGCGAAGTGTTGGAACTTGGCTCGGATTGTTGGGACACCAACAAGTGGTAAGGGAGGGAGGGGTGGACTTGAGGCGCCGACGAGAACAACGGCAGTGTCGCAAGGATGGAGCGGTTCGTTCAGCTGGCGACTCGAGGCGATGCGGCTGCCGCTCAATTTCCGGACGTTCCGGTAGTTGGAGCTTCGAACCGACGGGCTCGTTGGGGTCGGCAGCGAGTAGCGAAGGCGGGCAGGGTGCCACAATCAGTATTCGGTGCAGGTAGTAGTACTATTGGTGCTGTGAGGGCAACGGCGCGAAGAGCCTTGTCGCCGTGACTGCCTGAGAATGGGTGAGTGAGTAAGAGTGTGTGGGATGATGAGGGGCAAGGGGCAATAGGCAAGTCAGAGAAGACACCGTACCTAGGTACCTAGGTAGCTAACTATGCCCGGTAAGAGGATATAATTCTCTACCTTGCCCGATGATACTTGACGTGAAATAAGGTATGCAGTGTAGTATATTACGCGTCTCTATCAAAGGCCGGCGGCAACAGTGGCGGTGCTCTGTAAGGATTGCATCGCAGGCGTCCGCAGGGAGATATCCGATTCCAAACCTGGCTTGTTCCAGTCCATGCCCGCTCGGCACCTAGGCCAGCGAGCTCGCGCTGAGGAGGGACCAATCTACTATAGTACTATTATACGACGTATTCACACAACGACGATCCATGCCCGCAGCACGCTTGCGATTCGACGTAGTTTAAATCAGTAGGTGCGGTATCAGCAATCCCCATTGCTTTTGCGTCATCTCAACCGACAAGAAGTACACTATTATTGGTTACCGTAATTTATGGAAATGTCATGACCCCTGACAACACGTGCTAAGCTGTTCTGGGGAACCCTTGAGGGCACAGACACTGTCTGCCAACAGCGTCCGTTCCCCTCCACTCCCCAGGCCATCACCTACTATCTGTTATGCAGATATTCTACTGAAGAGTGTCCCTAGTTTTCAGTGAATCGCGTGCTACCTTCACGTGGGTAGGCAAGCGAGTGACCAAGAAAAGTGATACACAGAACCTACCAAACACACACAGATCAAGTACCTAAGCTAAGCTGATAGCGTGCTGCACTTTTGGTATGTATCTGGCTCTATGTATCACTTTTTTTCTTTTTTTCACTCACTTGGTAGGTAAGTAGGTAGGATGCTAGAACGTACCTAGGTCATTCGGTACACATTTTCCAGTGCAGGGCCCCGCCAGAGCTTCGAAGGCCACGGAGTACACTGTATCTGGGTAGGTAATCAAGCTAGGTAATACAGTGTTGCAGTGCAGATATACAAAACCCAATCCGTAGGTAGGTAGTAAGCGGGGCAATATACCTGCACCCACAGAGAACACTAGAGCGATATAGTACTGTGCGACTGGGGCCACAGTACCCACTATGTTCCTAGGTACCTATGTCGGTGGTAAGTTGGAGGCTCCTTACATAGTCATGTTGTTTGTGGATGTTAACATCTAAGCTCTGGGCTTCGATTCGGCAAGTGACTCGCCGCCCAGCCTCCCGCAACAGGAATCAAAACAATAATAACTTAACCTCAATTCATCCACATCTTCCGTATCGCCATGGCCGAACATCCTGACTCCAGCGGCAAGCAGTCGACCTCTCGAACGCGCACATCGCGCCCCACGACTCCTCTCCGCCCCTCGTCGCGATCGTCTTTTAGAGAGTCGGCCAGAGAGAGTGTACATGGCGGCGAGATATTCCCTCTCAACGCATTCGAACCGGCGTTCGCAGAGCTCTCCGACGCCATGGCTGACCTCGAAGCCAACATGATGCACTTCCAGCTGATGCATGAGAGCCTGGCCCGCTTCAGCGAGTCGTTTGCCAGCTTTCTTTACGGCCTTAACATGAATGCCTTCTGCGTTGATTTTCCTGAAGTACGTTTGCTATTGACGTATGTCGCAGGCTGCAGGGTCTGCATACTAATGCCTACTCATAGGGCCCGGTCGCAGAGTCCTTTCGACGCGCAAAGCAGCAGGAGAAGTCAGGTACAAGTTCAGGTATGGCTGAGAAAATACATCTGGCGGGGATAATCACGGCGTAGCTCTGACACATATATCTGGCAGCTATCCCTCTCGCACCCGAAAAGGCGGCACATGATAATGACGGCGAAACGACGTTTATGTATTTCCCCCAGTCCTCATTTGGGCCGCGGACGGAAGCTCTCTCTAACGACATCAGGACTACGGATATTTCTTTTGTTGACAACCCGCCGGTGTCTTCTAAACCGACACCGAAATTTAAGGCTCCGGACACTAGAACATCGCGCGTGCCGGCTCCGACCACCCGTGGGGCTTCGGTACGAGGTCGAGGAGCACGGCGCGGGGGCACCGAGTCGCAGAGAAGCCGGCCGAGTAGCCTGGCCCGAGCCCGGGGTAGAGGCATTCGATGAACTGCCCGCAAAGCATCTCGGTTCCTCGACGAGACAATGACCAGGTCTGCGCTGGGAGACCGCCGACGCCGCTGTATCTTGCCTTCATTAATCGTCTCACGGAACGAGATGATATGAAAGTCAGTGCATTATGCCGTCATGAAAGAGCATCATCAAATATCATCTGCCAGTTGCAGGAAGACGTGCTGGCGAAAGCAAGGCATCAGACCTGCATTTCGACCTCATGGTCAAGAGCTCTCTCGGTTCCAGTTTGGGTATTGCTCTTGTTGTCCGTTCGCAATCCGATTGCGGCCTCGGCTTCCTTCTGAGTGTAGGGCTCTTCCTTGAGCTGCTTAACCCTGCAGAAGGGATGTTTAGCATTGTTGCACCAAAGACACCAGCGAGTAATGGCACGAACCTGCGCTTGTGAGGCTTGCCCCTCCTGTGATCGACGAGGCTGATTTCGGTCTCGAACCATTTGGCGCATTCCACACAATAGTGCAGACCCAACCCAGGGAGGTCCTCGGAGGCTTTGGTATCCTTCCACTGCCGCAGATGCCGCGGGGAGAGCATATCGGATTTGATCTGGTCAACGTCCCTAGGCCACTGGTGTTAGAATAAGTTCTTCAGCCTTTGTCTGACCTTTTCAGGCTTACCTCGTCTTCCTCCGGGTTTTGGTCAACGTGCGCTTGTTGCCTACTCCCATCTTGCTGATTGTGAGGTATGTCCGGCAGGGTTGACCCAGATGTTGAAGAATTCAGTACGGAGATCCGAGCCGACAGTCGGTGGTGGAATCCCAAAGAGTGCATTTGGACGTGCTGATTGCGGGACAGATTTTAACGTGGTCACGAAAAAGTTTCCCTGTCGCCTCCATCGCACTAGGGAAAAGAGTAATTTTCTACATGTAAGATCATAATTTTAAACGAAGATATGCTAGTAAATTAAAACTAGTTTTAATTTCTATTCTTTTCAATTTTAATATAAAATATATAACTTACTTATATATCTTTTAAACTATATACTTAGATTAAAATTAATATTAATTATTTAAATTTTTAACATTATAACTAAGTATAAAGTTATATAGAACTAAAACAAATATTATTTTATAAAATAATAGTAATATACTAGTAAACTAGTATAGTTATATTAATTTTTAAAAAATTCTAATTAGTAGAAATGAACAAAGTCTTATAAGATTTTATATTTTTCTCAATAGTGTTAAAAAGTGAGTGTATACGTGAAACATAGAATAGGTTAGACTAATATAGCACTAATACTACTGAGGCACTTTGCATTGAGTCTAGGTACCACGTTCTGCTAGGTAGGTCCAAGTGGTCAATAGCTGAGCTTTCAATCCCTAGTCGTCGCCAAACTCCAGACTGCTTGGTGAACGAACCGAGCTTACTCTGCTACCCGACTGTCGCCACTACCAGAAGGATTAGTCGAATCCAGGAGCTTGCTGGCGAAAGCAATTGATATTCGAAAAGTGACACAGTATCAACGCCGCGTGCGAGGCGAGCCGGAATTCGTAACCGCGAACATCAACACCATGGCCTCCAGCGTGACTTCCTTCAGCACCTTGCGAGCGCGTTCGTACATCTTTCGGCTGCCGCTTTTCACTCGAATCGTTCTTCTTGTCATCATCGCTGCATGGATCGCAGGGTTTCAATCTGTCTGGCGCTTGAGTGAATGGGGCGCGTTGATTCCCGACCAGTTGTCATTTACATCCTGTTTGTCCTCTCCACTACACACCCACTCCTTTGCAAGGCAATCGACTAACGATGAGCTTTTGGCCCCCAGCCTACCGAATGAACACGTACCCATTTATACACCTTAATTTCATTCACGTCGCGCTCAACTTGGTGGCTCTGACACCGTTGCTTGAGCGATTCGAGGCCGAGTTTGGTACCTTGACTTCCATAGCCCTCTTCATCGGCCGTAGGAATATCCCTTCATGCCTCGGAACAACTCGAGCCAGGCTGACCCAGTCGCAGCCCTCTCGACACTACCAGCCATTCTCTACGTGTTATTTGAGCAATTCGTCTTCAAGGGCAATGCTGCTGTTATGGGCTCCAGGTGAGGTCAGCCATTTTGCAATTCACACAGGACATGCAGACTGACGTGGGGAGCGACATAGTATCTGGGTCTTCCTGCTTCTCGCTAACGAGGCTATCCGCACCTACAAGACAAATCCTTTTTTGACCATCGCGACGCACTCGATTCCCACATGGACGACGCCCTTGATTTTGACTTTGGTCGTCACGGCTCTTGTCCCAGGCACCAGCTTGCTTGGTCATCTCTGTGGTGTTGCAGTTGGCTATCTCTGTAAGTCGTTCGCGAGTATGGGTATGGCTTCCCTGGGCTAACGAGGGCGCCTCCAGTTGGCCTCGGATATCTCAAGTTTCTGAGCCCGCCAGAGAAGGCCTTGCGATGGGTTGAATCCAAGTTCAACCTTCTGGGCCGTCTGCCTCATTACGTGAGCGTTGACCAGAAGACGTATGGTCGCTTTGGCGTCCTGCCCACAAGCAACCACGCCAGCGGCAGCAGTGCGCCAATCGCTCTCGTGGGAAGCACGCAAAGACTCGGCCCGTGATGGCTCGGCATGTAAGCATGTATTATACGAATTGGATGTTATTGGACGGGGAAAGGTTGCATTCTGGTCGGAGTTTGGAGTTTAGTCCGGGCGAAGAAACTTGTCCCGGGTTCCGATCTTTCATGTCTTGAGTGTATTTTTTTGCGAACAAATGTGCATGGCTTGGGTGATGTATAATGTAGGAAAACAGATCCGGAAGGAAGCTGACTCCCTATAAGGTGAGGTGACGTTAAGCGTAGTGGTCTTGGCGAACGAAAACCCTAGCGACGTAGTAAAGCAAGAAAATAAGGAGGCTTCTGAGAAAGCGCCTTTACGGTATATTAAGGTACTCAACACCTATTATGGTCTTGACAGAGGTGTGAACGCGACCTAGGTTCGTCAAAGCCTCAGGGGTAGGTGCCTCATTGGCTCGCTCGGATAACTGAATTACCTAGGTAGATAGATATAAGGTATCTGGGTCCTCTGGAGGCGCATGCCCAAGCAGTACGTAGTTTCCAGGTACCCGTAGTACTACAACATTGCGTGACCCCTGGATGATGACGGCCGTCCTTCACAGCTGTAGCGCAGACAAGCCAATCTGATTGTGCACAGCTTCCTGAAGCTGCCGCAAAGTAGCCCTCGCTATGTCGCGACTGATATGTAAGTACAGACGGTCTGCCTCTCTCCTGTCTGGAAACCCTAACCTGATTGTCTGTAGCTTCGGCGCTGTCGTTGCGACGCGATCCGCGCATCCTCAAGCTCCCGCCCTATCTCTCCCTGGCCTGCATCGTCAGTGGCATCGCGTGGCTCTTCCTCCTCCCGCTCAACGATTACTCCCGAAGAACCTACATTTCTGAGAATGCCCTGCTTCCCGGGCAGGTACACACGTACTTCGGGGGAAGCGATCAGAACGTGCTGCGGGCCTTCAAGCATGAGGTCAACTCGGTCCAAGACAAGTCCAACTTTCAGTATAGACACATCGTCGCACAAGAAAAAAAAGGAAACAAGCTAATGAATGCCTCCGCAGGATTAACGACAAGCTTGAGGGTATTCTGAGTGATGTTGGCTTGAAGGTTGGCCGCCAGAACTACACGTACGAATCGGCGGGCGACATTTACTCGGGCGAGAATATCTACGCCATTCTCCAAGCCCCACGTGGCGATGCAACAGAAGCAATCGTCCTGGTTGCCGCATGGAGGACCATCGATGGTGACTTTAACCAGAATGGCGTCCCACTGGCCTTGACCCTGGCACGATACTTCAAGAGATGGTCTCTGTGGTCCAAGGACATCATCCTCGTTATTCCTCCAGACAGCAGGACAGGAACCCAGGCCTGGGTGGATGCTTACCACGACTCTCATGATTCTTCTCGGGTGAGCTCCCTACCGCTCAAGTCCGGCGCTTTGCAAGGCGCTATTGCGATCGACTTCGCGCAGGAATCCCGCTTTGAGTCTATCCACATCATTTACGACGGCATCAATGGCCAGCTTCCGAATCTCGATCTTATAAACTCGGTGGTTAATATTGCCGGGGGGCAGATGGGCATGGGAACTGCTATTCAGGAAATGTGGTCGCACTCGGGCAAGTACCAGGACCGCCTGCGCACTATGCTTCGCGGCATGCTGAATCAGGGCTTGGGCCATGCCTCTGGCCCGCATAGCAGCTTCATTCCTTACCATGTGGACGCCGTCACCTTGCAGCCTTTCGGCGAAGGGTGGCACGACGAGATGGGCATGGGCCGTCTGGTCGAGGGTACTTTTCGCAGTCTGAACAATCTCCTCGAACATCTGCATCAGAGCTTCTTCTTTTATCTTCTTATGCACAAGGAGAGGTTCGTCAGTATCGGCACTTATCTCCCGAGCGCCATGATCCTGGCTGCAAGCTTCACCATCACGGCCATCTCGTTATGGGTCAAGAGTGGTCACCAGGAAAGGCCAATGAACTCAACTACCTCGAAGGAAGCAAAGGCTAGCCCGACTAAGGACTCTTCTGAGACCGTAGTAAAAAGACAAACCCAATCACCGACTGTCCCAGCTGTTGAGCGCGACCTTTTCCTGCCTCTTGGCATAGTTGTTATTTGCCAATTCTTCGGAGTTGTGCCGCTGTACATCTTCAACCACCTGCCAGCCAATGTGGGTTTCCAACAACACCGCCATCAGTCTTTTATTGACCCGCCTCCCAGATGCTTTTCGGTGCCTATGCGGTCTTCGCGCTCGCCAACTCCGCCCTCCCGTTTCTCATATCGACTCTACTGAGGTCCGTCTACGACCCCACGACACAGCAGTATCAGCTCATGAAGTCATTCTCACTCTTGTTGCTCGGAATGTTTCTCTCCGCCCTGGCTACTCTGAACTTCTCTTTGGCTTTCCTCGTCGGAGTCATGGCCAGCCCGCTTTCATTCATGCAGCCTTGGCCACGGCGCACGATTGTTCGCTGGTCTTGCGCCGCTTTCCTTCAGATCGCGTCCCCGACGGCAGCGATGTATTGCGTCTCGGCACACTTCAACGTCGGTATCGGCGAGCTTCTCCAGGAGGCGGCGTTTGGCTGGGATGTTTGGGGTATGTATACCCCAGTCATCATCTGGGGCGTTTGGTGGCCAGCATGGTTGATGGGATCCGTTGTTGTGCTCGGGAAGCCTTCAAATTAGGCTGAATAAGTCTCGGCGTAACTGCTTAATTCATAGGCCGACGTCGTGGGAAGAAGGAATTCGTAAGAAGTCTTCGCCACTCTGGAAACGCTACATCACGGCCACAAGGCAAGCGGCGTTTGTCATCAAATTCATTTCGACCTCGCATAAAAGGCCGATTTCACTTCCTTGCTAATAATAGTCTACTGGTGTACAATAATCATCGGCCAATTCCGAACGTGATCGCACATCCCCGTGATCGCATTCCCCCTAGGCGGCCCACACGTCACCGCCGGCCGTCTCGATCCAGTTCCCGAGCTGATTCACACTCGAGTCCCAGTCGAGCAGCCGCTGACGCATGTTGGCAATCTGCTTCATGTCCAGTACCTTGGGCTGGACCCATGTAATATGCGCCACCTCGTCTACCTGATCGATGTTCCCACGCAGAAGACCCAAGCTGAGAGCCTTCATGATCAAATGCTCAATCTCGTCGGGCTGCACCTTCGTCTCCTGAGCGATATCTCCAAACGACATGGCGCGATCATGGGGCGGGCGGCGGAAGACCGCCTCCGTAAGGGCAGCGAGATAAATCTTCTGGCGCAAATGGCCGGCGTTCTCGTTGAGGAGGTCCTTTGAGCGCATGCGGGCTGAGAGGGCCTCGAAGCCATGGAGATCACCACGATTGAAGGCGAAGAGCAGATCACGGAACCAGGAGTCCTGGGTATCTTTGAGAGCGTCGAGGATAGGGTGTAGAAGTAGCTCGCCAAAGTTGTAAATCGTATCGGACACTAGGGCCGCAATACTGAGGTGAAGTGCCCGTCTGTGGCGTTCTTGGGCTGTGAGGGAGTTGATGTCGATGCAGGCGAGGTAGAGAAGGGCGTTGCGGTAGTAAGCTGTGAAGTCCATCTTGCGCTAAGAGAAGTGTTAGGAGACATGACGGTTCGGTCCGTAATCTGCGCCAGTCTTACCTGATAATAGGTTGCATTCGCATCGTAGAATGCAGCGTGGACGATCGTCTCGACAGAGTCAAAGCTGTCCAGTATTCTCTCCGCCGAATCGAGGTCCTTCCGGGCGCCGTCCATGTCCTCCAGATTCAGCTTTACTCTGGCAACCGCAACCGAAGCGTAGACAAGTGCGTCCTGTGAGTTCTCATTATCGACCTTCTTCGCAACACCCTGGAGGAAAGCCAGTCTCTCCTCATCATCTGCCTCGTTTGTCAGTACTCTGTGCCCTTCGTCGTTTCGATGGCGTTTCCTCACCCTTGCATTCGGTGGCGGCTTTCAGAGCGAGATCTACCAGCTTAAGTTGGTTGATTTTATCCGCAAACTTAAGGATGAAAACCCTGTAGAAGGCGAGCCGCTGGGGCTTGCTGCCTGGGTGGCTGAAGAACTGGCCCAAGGCATCAGTGAGCTGGTGCCAAAGCTTCCGCTCCCAGTAGTTCTCAAACTCCAGGACGACGTGCTGGAGCTCCTCCGGTGCCTCATCACGCTGCTCCGCCAGGAAATTGGGAATTGTGTCGACGTTCATCTTGGTGGAGGTGGAGGTTAAGGTTGAGGTTGAGGTTGAGCCTAGATTGGTGGGGGAGGGAGGAGCTTCGAGGTGCCCGTATCGACGATGCGATGGGGGCAAAGCGACGTTTCGCGGGGCCGTTTTCAGCTTGGATCTGTCAAAAGAAGATCCAATTATCGCCAGTATTTTGATCGTCAAAATCTTATCAAATGACAAGAACTTCGCTGTGTGCAAGCTTCATGTGGTTGGTGATGAAGGCAAGCCTGGGAATGGAGGAGGGACAATGCACATAACGCGGCTAGCCTGTAGCCTGGTTGACGAGCTGCGTACCTTCCTCAGCACAAAGGCGAAACTAGGATGGTAATTCTTAGGTAAGCTAGGTCCTTGGGTCCCTAGGTGCCCAAAAGACAGCGGCACGGTATTGGATACCTAGGTACGGAGCATGAGTATAGGTACCAGTACCTAGCACCTGTTTACCCAGGCACGTAATTAGGTAGGTCCCGCTCCGACGGGATTCAGCCAATAGCTGTTTTTCCGATCCTATGACCAGAATGATCCGTGCTCAACACGTGACCCCTTCACCTTTCGCCCGGGGTCCGGATCAAGCTCGCGACTCTAGAGCTTCAGGCAAAGCCGACGCAATCAATTGTCACTCAATTGAGAGGCCACAGCACTCTCGAGTTGCCGCCTCAACATCCGAAAATGGCATCAATTCCGACCGCCGTGCGGTCAACCCACAAAGTTGCGCATAATGCCATCAGAAGGCAACCCCTCCATGACATTGCCATCACTCGTACCGGCAAACCCATCCTGCGTACGCAGGGCGGAAGGTAGACATTGGAACCAATTGCTCCGCAATAAAGCTTCGCTAACATGTTCATTTTGTACAGACACTCTCTCGGCGGTATGGAAACCAAAAGTCGAAGAAAACCCCACTCTAAGAACTCTTTACAGGGCACACTGCGACGGTCTTCGGCGCAACAGGACAGGTTGGACGGTACATCGTGAACAGATTGGGTATAGAATCTCGTACTTGAAAACACCCAACACCATTTCTGACAGTGCTCCTTAGCTCGTCAAGGATGTACTGTTGTCATTCCCTTCCGCGAGGAGATGGCCAAGCGCCACCTTAAGGTCGCTGGTGATCTCGGTCGAGTTGTTTTCATGGTACTCTCTCCCTCGTATGTGCTCATCGGAGGGCTGGCAGTTAAACTTTCTTCGACAGGAGTACGACCTGCGCAACACCCAGTCGATCGAAGAGAGCGTCAGACACTCGGACGTGGTCTATAACCTGGTCGGCCGAAACTACCCTACCAAGTATGACACCCAAACAACAAAAGCACAGTAGCGATGGCTAAGATGACGCGCAGGAACTTCTCTCTGGAGGACGTTCACGTCGAGGGAACTGAGCGGATAGCCGAGGCTGTGGCCAAATACGATGTCGACCGCTTCATTCACGTTTCCAGTTACAACGCCAACCTGGACTCCGCCTCTGAATTTTATCGCACCAAGGTCAGATATTGGCATGCTCGTGGAAGGACCCTGCATGCGACTGACCATTCCGCCAGGCCCGAGGAGAGCAGGTTGCCCGCAGCATCTACCCCGAGACCACGATCGTGAGGCCTGCGCCAGTCTTTGGTTTCGAGGACAACCTTCTTCTTAAGCTCGCTAGCGTCATGAACCTCTTCACTGCCAATAACATGCAAGAGAGGTTCTGGCCCGTCCACGTATGTCGCTTCCTCCGGCTTCAGTCCAGCTTCTAACAGTTCTAGTCCATCGATGTCGGCCAGGCTCTCGAGCTGATGCTCTACGACGACAGCACGGCTGGCCAAACCTACGAGCTTTACGGACCCAAGAACTACTCCATGGCCGAGATAGCTGGCTTTGTCGACCGCGAAATTTTCAAGAAGCGACGCCACATTAACGTCCCCAAAAAGATACTTCAGCCGGTCGCCGGCCTCTTAAACAAGTATCTCTGGTGGCCAATCATGTCCGCCGACGAGATCGAGCGTGAGTTCATTGACCAGGAAATTGACGAGACGGCCAAGACGTTCAAGGACCTCGGCATTGAGCCTGGTGACATCAGCAAATTCACTTACCACTACCTGGTGAGATCCCCGGCCTTTCGGTCGCTGTTTGCAGGAATGGATGGCTGACCTCCTTTGCAGCAAGGATTCCGCAGTGGCAACTTCTATGATCTGCCCCCAGCGACGGAGAAGGAGAAGAAGGAAGAGCGCAAATATTTGCATGTTCTCGACGACCAGTGAGCCTGGGTTGTGTTTGTTGGGCGGGGCAGATCCGGGTTTCCCAAGTCGTGTAGAGTGTATATAGTCATCAACTAGACAGTGGCAAAAGTCGAGGAATTCATGTACAGTTTCTAATACATCTGCCGTGGTACCTGTCGACATTGTGATGCGGCCGTTACTGGAAGGTTTGACTCCGTTATTGCTGATTCGGTGAGACGTGGAACGTCATAGGTTCCCGCGCTTCAAACTGGGTCCTTCCGCCGGCTGGCTCATCGCCCAGGCACAGGCATCGAAAGTGTTCTTCTTTTATACGTCCCCACGACACAGCGATTGACCTCCCATGCGTTTGTCAGCGGCAACGTTGAACCCAAATCACTGTTTTCTTGAAAATGTCCAAGTCAGACAGCGACGATGAGCCTCTGTGAGTCGCCCAAGGCAAGGGGGGGGAAAATTCTCAACCGCAGCCATTCGCTGCTACCCCACCGCGCAAGCAAACTGTGAAAGCCACTGTTGACTAACACTGCCTTACCAGCGTGCTCTCCTCGCACGCCCTCGCAGCGTTGGCAGAGTTCAACGCTGAGAAGGATGCCCACCAGGAAAGGTTCGAGAAACTCAGGGCACAGGCCGAAGCCAACGCCGCCGGGGGTGGTGTGCTGTCCATGGAGGCCTTTACCGAGGATTGGAACGAATCACAGTTCTGGGTATGCGAAATGAATATTAAGACGAGATCGATGCTTACGGGCGAAATCTCCAGTACTCCGACGAGACGGCCAATTTGATCGCCGGCCAACTTCTCGAGGGCGCCGACGAGAGGACGACCATCGCGGTTGTTTCTGCGCCGAGTGTTTTCGTTGCTCTGCGAAACCTAATGGTGCGTATCGACAATGGCTTGACCTAATTTCTATGGAGCAGTCGCAGCTAAGACGAGCCAGAACGCGCGCGGCAAGAGTCACACTCTGCCAAAGCTGGTACTTCTGGAGCACGACACGAGGTTCAGCGTCTTCCCTGAGTTTGTCTTCTACGATTTTCAGGAGCCCTTCAAACTTCCAGGTATACTTTTGACGAGCGTCCGCAGTGGGCTTCAAGAGATTGCTAATCAGATCGAAATGCAGGTGAGCTGAAGGGTGCCGTGGACCGCATTGTCTGCGACCCGCCGTTCCTCAGCGAGGACTGCCAGACCAAGGGTGAGGAAGCCGTCCCGTGAGTCCAGTGGTCCAATCGATGGTCACTAACCGAACTGCATAGCCGCCATGACGGTGCGCTGGATGATGAAGCCTGACGCAGCCAGCAAGGGACGGGTTATCGTCTGCACCGGCGAGAGGATGGAGAGTCTGGTCGCCAAGGTGTACAAGGCTTTCGGCGTCAAAACCACGACATACGAGCCGAAGCACGCCAGGGGTCTCAGCAATGAGTTCTACTGCTACGCCAATTTTGAGTGTCAAGACTGGGTTTGGAGTGCGACGCCCAAGTGACGACGGGGCGAGGTGGGTTCCTTTACTCCCGGGGATACCAGACAACTTGACCTCGGCAGAGCGAGACTCGATGAGGTAGTAAAGTGCATCAATTGTCACTCGCTATTCTAGAGAAGGGGCCCTCTTTTTATCGCCAGCTAGGCGATTGCCAATTCCTGCGATCTTTTTGAGGCTTTTCTTACCAAAGCCGAAAGTTGACAACGCCGATTCAATGCCAATGACTTCTCCTGTCCATTGCTGCCCCCTCGGCTCCGTGTCGATGCATCACGTATCAAAGCACGCGTGCATGCCCCCCTGGTCGGCATCATTAGAAATCAAAACCCCGCCATATGCAACGTTCCCCTTGCTGCTAAGAAAGGGAGCGGATGATGTAGAAGAGTAGGTAGGGTTGTGCGCTCAGCACGTCCGACTTAGATGCCATTTCAACTTTGTGATCGTTGAATTTGAACCACTGGGGAAAGGGAAGGGTCAGCTGATGTAGTGCGGGCATCGAGACGTATCACCTACCTGATCGCCTACCCGACAATATGAAACGTAGTGGCCTGATTGTCAATGTTAGCGTCATTTCACAAGGGAACACGGGGGCGGAAAGAGAAAGACGAGACTTGTCTCAGCGGCCTACTCACCAGTGTCAATCTCGCCGACATGGACCACGACACTCAGGAGATCGTATGTACATGATCTGCCCAACTCAACTGCGTCCTTGGCCTCGGTCCCTCTGCCCCGGCTCGTGTATGGGAGCATGTTAAGCTGGAGCGGATAATTGACGACCGTGTCAATCTTCGAAGGGGCCCTGTCGTGGCGACCCTGCTTGTACTCGAAGCGCTTTCCGAAGGTATCAGCATGTTCCAGCGCTCGTTTGTGGCTCAGGGGGCAACTCACCTTAAGCTGAATTGCAAGAACGTTGGGTAGACGCTTGATGCTGGTGTTTCGCCTAGCCTGCTGCATCGAGTTGCAGTTGTGGCAACGGTACTCGCACTTGTCGTGCTTGACGTATTCCTCGTCAAGGCATTCCTGAAGTGTCAGGCTTGGGGTCTTTTGACCGCCTTTTTTCCTCCTGTGAGCCAGGTTCTCCAGGCCCAAACTAAGATCCAGGAACGACTGCACCGCATTCGTGACCCCGCCGCAATTTTGGCACGTTGTACTGCTCTGTAACTTGCCGTAGAATGTCTGGTGCACAATGCAATTGCAGGTGTGCTCGCTGCCCATCTCTGGTCGCTTGCCATCCCCGTTGCGTTCGTGGAGCTCCTCTGCGAGAAACTGGAAGAATTCGTGGGCATCTTGCTCCTTGGTCGTCACCAGGTTTTCAAATGCCTTTTTCTCCGAAATCCAGAATCCAGAGAGTATACTGGCCGCTGTGAACCCGTTCGTATTCTCGACGGCATAGAAATCCTGGAACATGTCGTCCATGGCGCAACTGAGACAGTTAGGGACGTTGCAGTCGTTGCTCTGGTGCCCGTCACTCAGATAGAAGTTGCGAAGTAACGGATTATGAAGAAAGCTCTGGAGCACGACGTTCTGGTAGCAGGTTGCTCCGGCGTTGTAAATTCCACGCAGGCCATTGGCCTTGCAGGAGGCAGTGGTTGTGTTGGAGGAAATGTAAAGGGGGTTATCCTTCAGGCTGTCTGAGAACATCTCGTCGTGCTTTCTCTTGCGGCCTGGGCTCAAGGTTAGTGTTTGCTGGTCTCAGCAGGGTATGGGGCGTGGAGGATGTTTTGCAAGTGGAATGGAGAGCATCTGTCAAGAATGTCCTAGAGACGATCAACTTACTGGAAAAAGTGCCTGTTCCCAACTTGCGAACGCGCAACTCCTCGAGAGTAGGGTCCCACACAAGGTCGTCACAGATCTGGCAGTAAAGTGCACCACTTCGAGAGTCAACGTCTGGAGAAGTTAGAGCCTAGCGGGACATTGGATGACGGAGGACGTACAGAATCGATGTTGCTTCTTAGTGCCGTGCTTCAGACGTTCATCATCATTGACAATGGAGGGGCACTGAAGACAAAGGTAGTTGGATGTGATAGAGGTCATGGCAAGACCGTCAGAATTCTTGGAGGTCTGGGGGACAATGGGTGTTTGCTCAAAGATGTTCTTAAGAATCATTTTGTAGTGATGAACCGACTGGTTCATAACCTCCTGAGACTGCGAGAGCAGTCGCTGTACGTGCTCTGCGATGGTGTCAGCCCCGTCCGTCTAACCAGGAGCCGCAGCCTCTAGGGCCAAGGAGAAAGAACAATACTGACCACATCCAAAAACTGGGGTGCCCAGAACAGGCGACTTGACCTTGGCAGCCTTGGGGGACATTGGCGTAGTTGGTCGCGTGGACATCTTGTAAGTGTGAAGGGTGGCCGAGATCTATTAGCAACCAAGCCACGATACAGAGCCAAGCAGTGTTGGTATTCTAAACGGGCGCCCCTCTCATTCGGTGTGGGATTTTGGCAGTGAAAGGCCTACTGTATCATGAGATATTCGTGGCAGCTGTGGCAAGGAGATGTTTGTTGGTGGCTTGAGCGATGGGAGAGGAGGGCAGTTGGATAGCAACGACCTGAGAGACCCGGCAGACGGCAGGACCTGCAACGAAACGACCACATGTTAGCGCAAAAGTTGTTATAACGGTAGAGGAAGTAAACAGACTCGAGGTATTCACACAGAGGGGGTCGCACCGTCTGGCGGAAATCGGGCAATTATGCTGAGGCTTTGCGGCGGCAGTGAATCTGCCCAGGTCGCCAGTGGCCCCCAGTGGCGCAAGTCAGACGTCGGTTGAGGAAAAACAATGGACAAGTGCAGGACGAGGCACAGCACCCTATTCCGGCAGCAATCAGTGACCAGTTTAGGTAGGTAGTGAAAGGCGCAAGTGAAGCCTTAGTAGGTAGCAATTGCCGCAGACCACTTGGAGAGGCTCGGTCGGTCACCCAAGAACGATTCAGTGCCTGGACGACCCTCGAGAAGCCAGTTCCTAGAGCTAACCGCGTGCGCAAACAAGAATAGGGCAATGGAAAACGAGGTACCGAGGCAGCTTCCGTAGGATACCTAAGGTAGACGAGGTAGGCAAGGTAACACCTAGGCGGTAGGTAGGTCAGAAGTTACGGTAAGTTGGTTGGTAGGTAGGTAGGTAGGCAATAATGTTTGGACAGGAGCGGCTCGCAGCGATAATTCCAGCTTATCGGCACCTGATCGGGGGAGGTCTCTTATCGATAAGAAGCACAAACCTTATTACAAACTTATCGACCTATCCCTAGGTATGCATGTAGGTAATAGTCAACCTAGTGTACTAACTATGTGAACCTCGGCATCCAAACGTCAGCCCCGCGATCGCGCCTTACCAGGCATCCCCCCCCCCGGCTGACCTTCTAGATATCTCGTAGATCAACTCATCTACCGCGCGCAGATTATAACAATGCGGGGGTCGTCCAGAGTCGCGCTCTCAACCTGCAGCACCAGCACCAGCGCCAGCCTATGACTAAGACGACTCCGACCCGTCCACGGATATCGCAACTCTGTTGCGACTGTCACCCACCACACAAAGATGGCAGCTCGACTCGTCGCATTGCCCGAAGTTGAGCGTCTCAGCCCGGCTTGCATTCGAATATTGGCGGGCAACCCCGGAAAGTTCACGCTGCAAGGCACCAACACCTACTTGCTCGGAAGTGGAAGTCGTCGCATCCTCATTGACACAGGCGAAGGGATGCCGTCATGGGCGACAGCCCTCAAAGCCACGCTCGAGCAGGAGAATGCCACTGTCGATACGGTTCTGATTAGCCACTGGCATCGGGATCACCAAGGAGGCATCCCTCAACTGCTTGAGCTGTCACCGGACTCCAAGATATTCAAGAACCGGCCTGAAGAGGCCCAATCAGACATAAGAGACGGACAGAAGTTCATCGTCGACGGGGCCAGCCTCACAGCTGTTTTCACCCCCGGACACACAGTGGACCACATGTCCTTCGTCATGGAAGAGGAGGACGCCATGTTCACCGCGGACAACGTACTGGGCCAGGGTACCGCGGTGTTCGAGGACTTGGCCACCTATCTCGACAGCCTCGAGAAGATGCGACACCTGTTCAAGGGCAGGGCGTATCCGGGCCACGGGCCGGTCATTGAAGACGGCCCATCCAAGATCGCCGAGTACATCAACCACAGGAAGACGCGAGAGGAACAGGTGGTCCGTACGCTGCGAACGCAAAGAAACAGCGGGGAGGTCCACGCGTTGGACCAGCCTGACGCCTGGACACCTATGGAGCTGGTCAAGGTCATATATCACGACGTTCCAGAGGAGCTGCACGTTCCGGCATGTGGCGGGGTGATGCAGATTCTCGACAAGCTTGAGAGAGAGGAACGAGCATCTGAGAGCAACGGCAGATGGGCGCTGAAAGATCGGTCGTCGTTGTGAAGAGGAGCGGGAAAGGTCGTGGCCAGAGCAGACCTGGGAGGCTGGAGCTGACAGAAGTCGGTGATTAGAGGCGTCCCCCGCTCACCTTGAACTACACTAGGCAAGTTTGAAGTCGTCTTTTGGCAGAGGCTCCGCTCGTGTCAAATGCCAGCAGGTGGCTGTCATTAGCTCGTGTGTGCATGTGGGCCTCTCGCTGGGTTTTTCTTTTGCAAGGCTGGCTATGGCGATGCATCTACTATCCTTCGCGTCAGCAGTGAAGCCTTCGGAAGGTTCGGGCGAGCAATGTTTTCACGCACTACTATCCGTAGACCAACCCGCTCTATCCGCAGTACGCCTATTGTACACTACGTAGGACCTCGTACTGTTATGTAACTAGTATTTTTACCCACGTGGTCCTACGGGAGGTGGGTAACAACACCTAGAGTGTTAGTGTACCTAGTGTACCGAGACACGCAGGTAGACTATGTATGTAAGCAAGAAACCAGGTGTGTGCGGCCTGTGATCCCGTGAACGACGCGGGTCAGACAGGACTCTGAGTTGACTTCGGCTTCTGCGGCATGCGAAGGATACATAGTACTGGGCGTTGGGGCGGCCTTTAAGTAAGGGTGTGGACCTCCCTCCCTAGGGGGGAGGGGCGGGATCACAACTTTGGTGGAGGCAAGGGTTGGGAGGTCGTGGTGCGAACCCGTTTGCCCGTCCACAGGAAATCTGCGAATCACCATCGGGCTGGATGTTCTTGGCCGTCCTGGACTGCCTCCGTCTGCCGGGCCACATGAACAAAGCCGGCGAATGAAGAACTTGGGCCGCGGGCGTCATGCGAATGTCTCGGTCAATCCGGAGGAAAGATTGGGGCCGTCGGCGTGGAAAATTGAAGCCGTAGCCACCGGAGGTTCCATACCATACACTGTAACGAGTATTGTGGGATGGCTTCACAGACACATATTATTGTCCGTACCCGGTACTTTAGATGCCTGGATGATGTTATCTCGGTACTCTTACAGCTCGGTACGAGAATTCCATGCATCACCTGGTATGGAATACTGGTGTACATCTTACCCTCATATGCGGGCAAGACTGATATGTCAGCATCGAATACACAATGCCGCGAGGCATCGCGAAGCGGGACTTGGGAGGACAGCAAAATCTGTTTTCTTGCCGTCCTATTTGATCGGAGGTTTTGTATGTACTAGTACGCATGTACTACATACCTTGTAACCTTACTCGCAGTGGGGGGAGGGTCTGCGTTTGCTGGACCAAGGCCTACACTAATGTCGTCATTGTAACATACCTGGTATTAATACGCAGAAATCGCAAAAATCGCAGGAATGGCGAGACCTACCGGTCCAACCGGCACGCAACACCAAAGTCAGCGACCTAGTTAGGTAGGTATCTATGTATGCTTAGTACCAGGCAACTGTCCGTTGTCACTTGGTCCTTTCCCATGTACCACCTCCACACAGTAATAGTAGTACATATCCGACATTTCCCACCTACTTCCTCACTTTCGGGCCGGCCACAACTTGCAGCTCCCGAGGTCCGTTTCTTGAACTGGCTCTTGCGGTGTGGTGTCCGCAACCTCTTTCGTGGCCAATTGCTTCTTCCTTTTGTTTGCCGTCGCCGGTCTTACGTGTGGATGCCTTCGGAACCCTCGGACGCGGTCTTCTCCAATATTCTCCTACTTTCTGGGCGTTGGCCTTGACTAACACCCAACCCTACCTTGTGCGGCCTGGCTTACTCCAAGATAGCCTCCTGAGATGGATCGCGGCGACCGTCGGCCTCGCCTCGTTTGTTCGTCAGGCCTTGATGCACGCGCGATAAACCCCTTCAAGCCCCTCTGCCGGGCCAGCAGGACGGGCGTGGGCGGCCTGACCATGCCCACCTCACGCCCTTGTGTCGAGTACCTTCGTCGTACCTTACCAATAATCGTTTTTTCCTCGACAGAAGCGTCGCCTCTTGCTGTTGTTCCGATTCTTCCATTCGATGGGTCCCTCCATGTGCTGAAAGTACTTGTAGCCAGTCCTCGCCCTCGCTATCTTCAGGATGTGACGATTCTTGACCTCCCTTTCAAATCTGTTTTTTTTTTCGTCGAGACTGCGGCTTGGGAAACCATACAAGCAAGCCCCTTGTGTGTCCTATATTGACTCAACCGAAGTGAGATTACGCCCGCGCTACTTTGAGCATAACACCACCTATCCGTCACGACCTGGACATTACTTCCAGATCCCGATGAGGTCCATGGGGACAGCTGCCGTTGTTCTGGGCCTCGTGCCGTTGGCCTTCGCCCACGGCGCTCATGAAGGCAGCGCCGACGACATCAACATGAATATGAACATGTCTGGTGTCGTAGGAGAGTCGAAGCAAGCCCCTCAAAGCTACCCACCCACGTACTTTGCGTTGGCCGACTATGTCGGGGTCATATATGCGCATATTGCTGTCATGGTGCTCGCCTGGGTCTTTGTCCTACCAGTTGGTGAGTCTGCTGAGCTGACGCCGAAGATGTCACGCCGATTGACGCGCTCTGTGCAGCTGTAATGCTCTCTATTTCCCGCTCGAGATACACAGTCATTCTCCAATTAGTCTTCCTCGCGATAAATGCGCTCGGAGCTGTGTTGGGAGCAGTTTACAACGCCAATACCCCGGACCTCTACCCCGGAAACGCTCATCACAAGCTTGGCTGGCTGATGATCTGGGTTGTGTCGGCGCAGGTCATGATCAGCCTGCTGGGAAGGTTTGTCGGAGGCCTGAACGGTGACTCCCGCAATATACATGCCAAGAAAGAATACCGGTCCTTCATTCCTGTTTCTGCGGCCGCCATGGCGGAGCATCACCGCATCAACGAGTCGCCGTACAGTCGCGAGTACCGCGCTTCCGATGACAGCGGGCACGGCACTGAACCCTGCACATCATCTCTTCGGAGCTTCGCTCGTTCCTCCTTTTCGATTGAGATCTCACCTCGCATTTCCGACACTGGTAGAAAGGAATATCTTGTAGACGACGATGACGACGATTATGAAGGCGGGCTGCCTATGCCATTGCCTAGCGAGACCGACAGCAGCAAGACCGCCCTCATCCTCACCAAAATTTCCGGGAAGATCCCATCATGGGTTTGGAGTGGACTGCGATTCATCCACATCTGTGTAGACAGAATACTTTTGCCCTCGGGCTTTGTGGTGCTGTGCTTGGGCATCGTAACGTACGGGCGTTTCTTTGTAAGTGATCCAATGTCGATCCATGGCTGGCATCAGTACTGACCGATTCGGAAAAGGAGGGCAATAGGATCTATAGCGGTCTGGCGCATTGGATCAAGGGCGGGGTATTCTTCTGGCTTGGTTTGCTGACCCTCGGCCGGTGGACCGGCAGTTTCGGTGAACTCGGATGGGTATGTGATCTACAACCCCTGTCCCGTACCTAGCCTGAGACGTCCAGGCCCGATTTGCTGACTCCCGGCGCCGGCAGGCTTGGAATGTTCGGCCGAAGCGGGCCGATAGCAAGTGGCGACCGTCGGCCGAGTTCGTCGAAAGTGCCCTCATCTTTGTGTATGGGTCAACCAACGTCTTCCTCGAGCACCTTGGAAACTGGGGCGGAGAGTACAGCGCCCAGGATCTTGAGCACATCTCCATCACCGTCCTCTTCATTGGTGGTGGGCTGGTAAGTCATAGAATGATCCGGCCACGCATCTAAGTGCGTCAATTGACGTGACATAATAGTTTGGCATGCTTGTCGAATCAAGCTGCATACGCGACCTGCTGAACACGTCCATCATCGATTCTGCCATGATCTCCGCCGAGAGAATGGACGACGAGGAGGAGCAGGAGAAGGAGGCGCTCCAGCCACCGAGGCAATACGAAATCCCCATCAACCCAATTCCCGCGCTGGTTATTCTGCTGTTGGGTATTATGATGGGCTCGCATACACAGCATTCGATGATTTCAAGCATGGTCCATAAGCAATGGGGCAATCTCCTAACCGGCGCTTCTTTCGCCCGTTTCATCACCTACACTACAATGTACCTCAGGCCCCCCAAGTCGATCCTACCATCCCGACCGCCGAGTGAACTTCTTGCTGCCTTCGGCCTGATTTCCGGAGGCATCATTTTCATGGCAAGCGTAAGTTCCGGCTGCTAGACGCGAGAAGGATCCAAGCAATTGACCAACATTGTGTAGGCCGGCGACAGCATCGAGGGGATGATCCACTATGACCTGGACGCCATGTTCATGTACACTGTGACCATGGGGCTCGTGGGCATCCTAATGGCTTGGGAAGTATTAGTCCTCGCCATCAAGGGTTGGGCTGTGCGCAGGGAAACCGGACGACATCCGCACCGACTTTCTTGATCTCTTGTGGTGAGAAACGTGGCAATAATGTGACATGTGAAAGGCATTACGGCGGCATAAGTATGAGAGAGATGATCCTGCCCGATAGATGACATTATCGCGGCCTCGCCCTCACCAAGTTTTTGGAGTCTTGAGATACCCTTCCTTGTGGATAATTGGTCAATAGATTGCAGACGGTCAGTTCGATGAGAACAGGTCAGAGTTAGGGGGCAGGCAGCAAATAACTCAAGTAATATTTTTCTCGTTTTGGTATGCTTTGTTGAGGAGTGTGACGCAATTCACACAACGGGTCACTGTCAGCGGGTTTAAATGAGTCTCCGGCAAGAGTTGTATTGGTACCATGAACATGTGTCTCAGCTAGTCACTAGTTTAAGCATAGATGTGATGAACACTCAGGATTTCCGAACTCTTTCTTCGTCCATCAAGTACTAAGACTCTTGTGATCTAGATGGGAACGCCAACAGAGTTGCAGGTCTGGGTGGCCCAGTCAAGAGCGGCAATGCTGTCATAGGTCGTTATGCGTTAGTGGCTCTTCTTCATTTGAAAGATTTCCCGCGCTGCCATTTGCTTCTGAGCGAAACAAGCGCCTTGGAAGGGACTTACACGTCAGCGGTCTGGCAAGCACCAAGCACACAAGCGGTAACAGCGTTGTTGTATGCAGTGGACCTAGAAAACCCGACGTTAGGCAAGCTTGGGTTTAAGAGTAGCAGTGATACTCACGCGCAAATGCATGCGAAGTCCGTTTGCGAGGCGCATCCGGAGATAGGGAAGCTATCCACGAAACATGGACGCTGCATAAACTCCTGTTAGCCATCTCCATCAAAGCACCAATGAGGACGAAATGTTTCATCCATACAGCACAGTCAGGGAGGAAGGAGAGGTCCTGGGCAGCAACGAAGCTGGCAAAGAGGGCGATCGCGGCGGTCTTGAAGTGCATGCTGGCGAGTTGGT
Source organism: Colletotrichum sojae (assembly GCA_014235955.1). Classification (NCBI taxonomy): domain Eukaryota; kingdom Fungi; phylum Ascomycota; class Sordariomycetes; order Glomerellales; family Glomerellaceae; genus Colletotrichum; species Colletotrichum sojae. Next base: position 74,014 of record WIGN01000062.1, read on the forward strand.
CGGAAGAATGGGAGATGGGATCGAAGAATGGGAGAAAGTGGTATGGTTGACTGAGTTATTGCTTGTTGAGATGTTGCGCAATCGAGTTTGATGATCACGACATCTGGAACGGAGGGTCGACTACTTCATATAACATTCTCGATGGCAGCCTCTTCGCCTCCCATTCTTCCATTCCATCAGACAACGGCCTGGCCGGGGCTTGACTGCTCAGTGCACGAACCCGATCTGTCATACCCCGCAAATAAGACTCCCATGGTGTTTGTTCGGGCCTCGCCATCCTTCCCAAGCGAGCATCCATCAAGTAACATTAGAACACTTTTCACATGAAGCCGAAGGGGCAAATAGCGAGGCGGGGTCGCGGAGACGAGGAGCTCGCCAAGGCGGTCATGACAGACTGAAGCGACCCCAGGCGGATGTGACATTCCAGGAACAGGAACAATATCGGCGACATTTCCGGATGGAGAAGAAACCAGCTAGTATCAGAGCCTTGCGTGGCGGGATTCCTCGATGCCAGGCCCGGGTAACCACTTTCGCGCCCCGTGTGAGACGAGGCCACTTGGGGTTGACATGAGATCTGCTCCATAATGGAGAAGCAAGATCAGCATGACGGCGAAGCATGATCACCAGAAAGGCTGGATGCTATCCCATACTCCCGGCTGATGAGATGATTGGATTGGAGAAGGTGACAGAGGCAAACCTCACCCACTCAGCTCCTTTCAAACAGAACAACCCATCTGCGACAAGCCGTTCTGAGCAGACCAGTCCTCAGGCAGCCCTCGACAAGTCACAACGAGCGTCGCTAGGCCGACTGGCTTTGCAACACCGTTCCATGCCGAGACAAAGCTTTGGCCGATCATGTGGACGAATTCAACGCCAGACAGCTTGAGCGATGTGACATTGCCAGAAATTTGCGGGGAAAGAGACCGCGGAGTCGAGGGGAGGCGGGTGATGGTTCGTCCGGAAGGAAGCAACTGGCCTCGCGAGAACGAAACCATCGGCTTTCACTAGGAACAAGGCCACGAGCATCAAGGAACGATATCTTTGACATGAAGCGAGAGCGGGTGGTTGGTCAAAGACCCAGCCGGCACCGCTTGGAGCATCAAACCTGGGGTTTGTGGGGTAAAAGAATGCGACGCTACGTGACCAGACAGGTCGGGGTTACAGTCGGAGGGCGGGTGGCCAAGGACGAGTTCCTGCATTGGGAGAAGCACCGGAGCGGACATCGGGCGGGCGGCAAGGCGCTACGCTGCGTCCTCCTCGTAAGGTATTGTGTAGCCTGCCGAGGCCATGATCTGCCGTATTGTCCTGAGAAGCATCTGATCATGACTGCGTTCTCCGTTGAATGCATGGGTACTGCGGTGCATCGGGAGGATCGCTTTTTCATTTTCCTCGCTCTCCTGTGTCCCCTCTCGAAATGGCAGCTGAGCGGTTGCTGGAGCTGGGCTCCCTGCCCCGGCAGTTAAGTCCGTGGCCGCAATTAACAGCAGCTAGTATTCTGATATGTTTAAGGAAGTAAGGATGAATGGAACCTGATGACTAAAGCCCGGAATGGAGACATGATTTTCCGAGACGACTCTCGCCTAGGTAGCCCGGTACCTACCTAAGTTCCTACCTAGCCCCTATTAGGTCCCTGGGCCGTGCGGGAACGGGACCGACGGAGACAACGGGCCCCTGGTGTCCGGGGGCAGTGCGAATTATCGTTACTGTTTTAAACACTGTACGCCAAAACCTTCCGGGTTCTGGGCTGGTCCGGCCCAGTCTCACTTTTCAGACGGCGCCTCGATTGACGGAAGAGAAAAACAAAAATCACCAAAACCCGTACAGCAAAGCCAAGATTTTTATACACTTCATTGAAGACAACATCTACAAATACCAGCAAACGCATAAACCACGGCAGCCCTCTGGTTCAAGGACTGATAACCTCTCAAAATGGCACAGAACGTAGCCTCTCAGGAGTTCACATCTTTTTACCTGCAACGGACAACCCAAGAGTTCGCCGAGGACCTCGACAAGGTCCGCGAAGCCGACGACTTCAAGGTCGATTCGCTGCCCTTTCTGATTCACGCCCTGCAGCAGGGCACTGCTCTCTACTCCGCCGCCGACCAGGCGCGCGTTGTGCGCCCGGCTGCTGTCCTCCGCAAGGTTGAGGACGATGATATCGACATGGGCGAGCCGCAGACCGAGAAGAAGCCCCAGAGCAGCAAGAAGGAAAAGAGCAAGAGGAGGAAATCTTCAACTTGATCACGAAGACCTGGCTGCGGTCGCCATAGAAAGACTTTGATTTAAGCCCACGGAAAACGTTGCTGCGACCAGGCCGTGTGGTGAAAGAAAGCACGAGCCAAGACTAGCACGGTTGCTCTCGCAGATCGTGCCGAAATCACGCCTTGCATCGGGGACTTTGGATAGTTCTTAGGATGTAACCGGGAGAGGATCTTCAGTTTCGAGCCTGGCAGAGAGAACCATAGATGTCCTGCCGCCTCACAAGAATGAGAAGGGCCCAGAAGGCCGTCCCGCCAGAGAAGAGAAAGTTTTCCTGGCCACAAGCAGCCGGGGCAACATCTTGAACCACGACAAGACGGTGCGAGGGGATAAGGGCCAGCAGCGAGCTAGACCTTACCAACGAGTTGGAGGATAACAACTTATGGTTCGTCACCGAGTGGGAGCATCAGCATTCAAGCCATGGCGACAGATACTCAAATTAGCGATTCAATGCTATTGAGCTAGTGTTGACAGCCCACGTGGAAACCTTCTGGCTGGCTGGCTGTCGGTCAGTGTACTTATGACTGCTGCAATAAATATGGTCACCCATTGTCCTCCGCACGTCTTGTTTCTTGATCCCAGAAGTAAAACCTGGACATCTAAGTGATCTTTGGATGAGGTAGTTTAAGTGTTCGTCGAGTAGGCTCCATCTTTGGGTATTCAAAGTGCTTGGGCATCGGACAAAACGTTCCCTTATACTCGGTTTCTCCATATACTCAGAACTCTCAACCGTATGAGGGACATCGGCCCAACAAGATCCAAAATGCTCCAGTCTGAGCCACGCATACCTTGGCTGGAATAATTACAATCCAGAGAAACTGCAACAGTGGGGTGTGCTTTCTGTCCCAGTAATCACGGGTGGCCATGATAGTGAACGATTCACATAAATGTCACAAATTGGCAATGGGGTCTCGAGGAGCCATCACATTGGAGCAATTGTAACCGTCCCGGCCGTCTACTAAAAAGTCTAAACTTCAGCTACACCATGCACCTTTCAAATGATTCAACGCGGCGAACCCACAAACGCCAGTCATATAACCCCGTTAAAATCGCAGCCTCCCTACAGCAAGCCTTCCTGTCGCGTATTCGTCATCGACGCAGGTCGAAACTCGCCCTCGAAGAATCAAGACTCGGCCGAATGGAGCTGCTCGAGCTCCTGCGGCGTCGAGCACGTTGCTCGCTCGGATCCGAGGGCCGCAGGCCCGATGACTTTGCGAATATATTCAAAATGTCGGTCAAGGAAATGACGCCGGTAAGTCGGCCAGATAGATGGGCACCGGGCATGGCCGCAGCCGGCACGACGTTGTGCACCACCTGCGTCGGGAGCGGTGACTGTGGGGCGGACCCCGAGCTGGTAGGTACCAGGACCGTTGACGTCGTGGGTGCTAGCAAGGGGGTCGCGGGCGCGGAAGGCGACGGCGAAGCTGACTCGACAACCCACATGCGGTGGGATTGTGTGGCCACGAGCTTCGCGACGGTATGTGCCAAAGTTGAGTAGGGGTTTACGTAGAAGACGGGGAAAGAATCCCGACCGTGTTCGACGCCGCGTTCGCTGAGGATTACCGAGATGAAGTGCATGCACGTCGACTTGAGCAGAGGGGCATCGGCGGCATTGGTCAGATGTTTTACATCTACCGTGGAAATGTTGCCAACAACATTGCGGCCGTTGTCAACAACAGCGACGCTCGTCAGTCCTTCGGCGTTCATCAAGGCCAGCGCGTCGCCTAGTAGGCTATCAGAGCTACAACCAGTCAGTCAACTGTGCTGCTAAAATACAAGACGGGTGGGCAGCAACTCACTTGACGGACACGATCTGCTGGGTGCCGATGCCGAGGTCTCGAATGATGGCGGGATACAGCCGGTCGATGGCAGGGAAGTTGATGCCCTCGTTCCAAAAGAATTCAACCAGTTTGAGCTGACTGAGAATGCCCATCACGTCGCCCGAAGGGCTCGTCACAAGGACACGGTGAATGCCACTGCCAAATACCTCGATGGCCTTGTCCAGGGTTTCGTCGAAGGGCAGAGTAATCAGAGATTCTTTTCTGAATAGGGGCAGAATGTCGCGGAGCGCTATGCTGGAGCCTTCGCGAGCCTTGGTCGCAATGTCATCGTAAAGGGCTACCTGGTCCTCGTCCGGCTTGGCCAGGCCAACAACTATCAACAGGTACGCATTGAGATCGTTGTAGTCAAAGGTGGTAACTGCTGTCTTGGAGGAGGCATTTTCGCGGACAATGACGACATTGGAAGGGCTGTGCTTGACTAGGAGCTACTCGCGCGTTAGCTAGCAATCGACTTGAGGGGGCGGCGTATCGGTTACGACACCATGAACATACCATAGAGGCTTCCTCAACGCTCGAGTCTAAGTTGACCCATTTGACATCGTCTTGACTGACGAGTTCATTGACCGAGATGTCGCACCAGTCACGGCCGGCGAATCGAGGGTTCGAATGCTTGACCGCGGCGGGGGGGTGGTTGAGAAGTTCCTGGACGGCAGCTTGGGTAAAGGAGGGGTGGCGCTGGGCGCGGGGCGAGCCGGGGGCGTTTCTCAGGTTCTCAGCGAAGCTCTGGCGATGTGTCGAGACGTGGGATGCCTTGTGCAGGCTGGTTTGGGAGAGGGTTCGTTGTGGAACGGCAGGAGGTGAGGTAGCGACGGACGCGGACGCGGCGCTCTCGTCGTTCTGCGGCGCCGTTGCCGCCGTTGGGTCCATTGCTTGGTTCGTTCGGGGATCCGTTCCGACTGGAACGTAGCTCTCTGATGCTGTTGTTGGAATTGAGGTACCCAAACCCCAAGTTGAGCTTCGAGAGTGAGGAAGAAGGCGAGTTAACGTGCCGAGATGAGGAAGCCGAGGGTCGGCTGATAGGTGGCGACGGAGAGGTACGGCAGCCGGCGCGTTACGTCGAGGTAGGTATGGATCGCACTTGAGCTTGAGGGGAGGGAGGCGGGGCGGGCCACAGAACAGACGGCAAACGCGATGGGCCGGACGGGGGAGACGCAGCTGGTATGGACCTGACAGGGGTTGGGGGAACCAGAGGTGGGCATGTACCTATAACAATACTAGTAGTTACCGACCGGTACCTAAGTGACAGGAGGATCAGGAAGCGCTGTCACCATTGGATGAATGGAATCTGGCCTGGAATCAGGCACTTGCGGGTGATCTGATGATGGATCTCGGATGACGGAACGCAAAAATATGTCACGACATGCCTAGGCTGTAGAGGACACAATAATAGATTCAATCGGAGCTGGTACGGATACAAGAACCTTGGAAGCAAAGAACAGGAAGAAGACGAAGGAGCAGTAAAGGTGAAAAAAAGCAAGGTGAGGGGTTTGGGTAAGTTGCTAGGGATAGGTATGGAGGGGAGGGATGGAGTGCACCTGCACCTGCACGCTGCACCCCGTCTCCAAGGCAGTAATAAAGGGCAGGGCCGGGTCCAACACATCTTAGCTCCCCGAGCCCCAGGCCATTTATCATGTCATGAGCGGGCGGAGACACTGCGCCAGACCAGGAGACCTAGGTAGGTAAGCCCCAGAGATGGCACCGCCGAAATGGACGCCTGCCCTTCTCCTAAGTGTTCATACACTGGTAATACATTGTAGGTACTGCAGAGCGGTCCAATGCCTCCCCGCATCGAGCTTGACTTCAAGTATTTACTAGCCACTGATTTTCCACACCCACTAATTAGTAAGGACCTCACTTATACTAACCTACCAAGCAAGCAAGGTGCCCAGTGGCATTGTTTTTTTTTTTTTACTTTTCATTTTTCAATTTTATTTCCACTCCCGATATCAAACTCTTTTCTCCTTGAAAAAACAAACGCTTTCTCTGACTGTTTTCCCTTTTATTACACAAGTACCGTCTGCAAGGCACTGGCGAAGAACTCCGGCGCGTGCCCGTTAAAACTATGGATGGAATGGCAGAACCTAGCCACCGGGCAGCAATTTTCTGGGAATAATCCGCTCCCGCTACCTAGGTACCTACCTGAGCAACTAAGGCACCTAGGTAGGTACCTAGGTAGGGCGGCCCGGATTCTTGACCATGCCAGGAGCTTGCGCGGGAGTCATCTCGTCAGCTCGCATCAAAAGGTTTACATGCACCCCCTCCCCCAACGCTCTACTTTGCGGACCGCGACAAGGCACTACATAGTAATAATCCTGCACTGGGCAATCCGACATCTCTTCTCTTGCGCCTGCTCAGTCATGCCCGTGCTGTCTGTTCTATTTTGTTCACCGGCCTTCGTGTCGCGAGAGTGAGAATGAAACAGCCTGCTGCTGGCAGCTGTGGTGCCACGCTTCTGATCATGTCGTGGCATGTTGATCGCTTGTCCGTCTTGGTGGACAAGCCGCCGGTGGAACAAGAGCGGGAAACAGGGAGATTCAAGCGCACAGGGTTGAGTCAGAACTTTGGCTGCCTGCTCACGAAGCGTCCACGGGGGCCGGAGGAGATATTTGGGAGGGAATAACGCAGAGGCGCTGAGATTGACACTCTGAATACCTATCATGGTTTCCTGGAGGTGCCTTGCTGCCCCTGCCTGTTGAAGTCTCTTGAAGGAAGGTGGTCAACTAATTGTTAGATACCTATGCACTTGAGGTGCGTACCAACTATGAAGGTATCTACCTACCTAACCTAGGTAGCCTGCATTTATCTTGACAGTAGGCAACTCATGGTAGCTATCCAAGTGGTATGGTATTGAACAAGTACCTCGGTGATTGTCTTGGCTACTGAAGCTACTTATCGCCTATCTGCAGTCCCACCTAACTACATAGGACCTAATACCTACTAACCTAAGATAGGTACCTAACATAATAGGTGGAGCAGCAATCTTCACATGTACATCCAGCCAGTTAAACGTCGGATCCAGTAACATTTTCAAACAGACATTGAAGCCACACCAGGTACCTAGGTATCTGATAGCAGGGAGACGACAGTGGGATGTGGTGGTGTTGTCGGGTGGCCGTGACCCTTGGAGTGACCCGCGGGACCTAGTGGAGCCCATCAGCGCCAACAGCAGCCCCGCCAAAAACCTACCAAAATTATTATCATTTTTTGCTTTCCCCTCCAAGACGGACCCCAGTAATACCTCTTACCATCGTGGGCTTGCTGCCTCACTTTCTCCGACAAGTTTCTTTGTTTTCCCCTCCCCCTTAGTCCAAAGACGCCATTAACTCTTCCTCCTCGACGCATATTATGCCCATGACCTCCATTCGACGTCTTTAGTAGATTGTCCCACGTTTTTCAAGCTACCTGCTGTCCGATTAGCAGCGCACCAAGCGGATCGGTAGAGCCACAGAGACACAGCGGCCTAGCAGAGGAGAGAGAAAAAAAAGCACACCCCTCCAAGAACAACAACAGACGCCCAACTCTCACCCGCCCGTCTCCCCCCACGCCACCCTCTTCGCGGTTCGACACCAACCCTCCGCATCGGCTGTCTTGGTCTCGGGGACTGGTCATCACAACCTCGACAACACAAAAAACCACACTAGATCCGATAATAGACGCTCTGTCTCGCAGTCGCAATCATGTCTGTGCTGCCGCGCGAGGTCCACGCGGAGCTGTCCCAGCTGTTGCAAGCTCTGCAATCCCCCGAAAACTCGGTTCGCACGCAGGCCGAGGAGCATCTTCAGAATAACTGGACTTCCACCCGTCCAGAAGTTCTGCTGATGGGCCTCGCTGAGCAGATTCAGGTTGGCGCTGATCCTTCGGTATGTTACTGCCTCTCTCCGAATTCTCTGCCTCCTGCCCCCCTTTTGCCCCTCGTGTCGCGACCTGTGGCTAACTGTACCGCGCTTTCAGACAAGTTCTTTTGCCGCCGTCATCTTCCGTAGAATCGCTTCCAAGACCCGCAAGAATGACCGCGGCGACCTTGTCGACATGTTCCTGTCTTTGTCCAAGGACCAGGCTGCCGTTATTCGCCAGAAACTCCTCGAGAGTCTCGGAGGCGACTTCCAACGCGTCGTACGGAACAAAATCAGCGATGCTGTCGCTGAGGTCGCGAGGCAATACACCGAGAATAGTACGTGTCGCTCATGCGCACTTCCACCCGCACCGCAAATGCTCCCGAGAAGCAGAAGCACCCTCCCGGCCGTGATCTTGCGTCTAACACAATGGCAGATGATTCATGGCCTGAACTCCTCGGAGGTCTCTTCCAGCTGAGCATAGCTCCCGACGCGGAAAAGCGCGAGACTGCTTTCCGTGTCTTCGCCACGACCCCCGGCGTCATCGAGAAGCAGCACGAGGAGAACGTCATCGAGGCTTTCCAAAAGGGCTTCAAGGATGACTCCGTTCAGGTATGGTGATACCGAAGAAACTCGCAGCCGACACCGACTAACATGTTTCAAGGTTCGCCTGGCCGCCATGGAGGCTTTCGCCGCCTTCTTCAGAAGCTTGGCCAAGAAGGCCCAGCCCAAGTTCTTCCCTCTTATTCCCGACGTCCTGAACATTTTGCCGCCTATCAAGGATAGCCACGACTCCGAGGACCTGAGTTCTGCTCTCGTTGCCCTTATCGACATGGCCGAGACCGCGCCCAAGATGTTCAAGCCCCTCTTCCACAATCTCGTCCAGTTCAGCGTCTCTGTCATTCAGGACAAGGAGCTCGACAATCTCTGCCGCCAGAATGCCCTCGAGCTGATGGCCACCTTTGCTGACTATGCGCCGTCGTTGTGCCGCAAGGATGCCACTTACACGAACGATATGATCACCCAGTGTCTCAGCCTCATGACCGATCTGGGCGAGGATGACGACGATGCCGCGGAATGGCTGAGTTCGGACGATGTGAGTTGTGCGTGTCGGCAAACGGTTTCCTAGATATGCTAACCAGGAGCAGCTTGACCAAGAGGAGAGCGACCAAAATCACGTTGCGGGCGAGCAATGCATGGACCGGCTTGCGAACAAGCTTGGTGGTCAGACAATTTTGGCGCCGACCTTTAACTGGCTTCCGCGCATGATGACCTCGATGGCATGGAGAGATAGACACGCGGCTCTCATGGCTATTTCCGCCATTTCCGAGGGTTGCCGGGAGCTGATGATTGGCGAGCTCAGCCAAGTCCTTGACCTGGTTGTGCCCGCCCTCAAAGACCCCCATCCCCGCGTGCGATGGGCTGGCTGCAATGCTCTCGGCCAGATGAGCACCGACTTCGCGCCCAAGATGCAGACGGACTATTTCGACCGCGTTCTCAAGGCCATCATTCCTGTCCTTGATTCTCCCGAGGCCCGTGTCAAATCCCACGCCGCTGCCGCTTTGGTCAACTTTTGCGAAGAGGCCGAGAAGTCCATCTTGGAGCCGTACCTGGATGAGCTGCTTAACCACCTCTTCCAGCTTCTGCAGAACGAGAAACGCTATGTTCAGGAGCAGGCCCTCTCGACGATCGCGACGATCGCAGATGCCGCCCAGGCTGCGTTCTCCAAATACTACAACACGCTCATGCCCCTGTTGGTCAACGTACTGCAGAGAGAGAACGAGAAGGAGTTCCGTCTTCTGCGCGCCAAAGCCATGGAGTGCGCTACTCTAATTGCCCTGGCGGTTGGCAACGAGAGGCTGGGATCGGACGCCGCGACCTTGGTTAACCTGCTCGGAAACATTCAGCAGACCATCACGGATGCTGATGACCCGCAAGCCCAATATCTCATGCACTGCTGGGGACGTATGTGTAGAGTTCTGGGACAGGAATTCCTTCCTTGTCTCCCCACCGTCATGCCTCCTCTCCTGGAGCTTGCCAGCGCCAAGGCGGACATTCAGCTTCTGGACGACGACGACCAGGTGGACCAGATCCAGCAAGAAGACGGATGGGAACTTGTCCCTCTTAAGGGCAAGATGATCGGCATTAGGACCAGTACGATGGAGGACAAAAACATGGCCATCGAGCTTCTGGTCGTGTATGCCCAGGTCCTTGAGGGAAGCTTTGCTCCCTACGTCGCCGAGATCATGGAGAAGATTGCTCTCCCGGGTCTGGCTTTCTTCTTCCACGACCCTGTTAGATTCATCTCCGCCAAGCTGGTACCACAGCTTCTCAGCTCTTACAAGAAGGTCTACGGAAGCCCCTCGAACGAGCTCAGTGGACTGTGGGCTGCCACTGTCGACAAGCTTTTGGAGGTTTTGACCGCCGAGCCAGCTATTGATACCCTGGCCGAAATGTACCAGTGCTTCTACGAGTCGATTGAGGTGGTTGGCAAGAACTGTCTCACAGGGGATCATCTTTCGAGGTTCATTGACTCGGTGCACTCGGCCATCGAGGACTATAAGGACCGTGTCGCACAGCGCGCTGAGGACAAGGAGGGCGTCACGGCTGAGGACGCGGAAGATGAGGCTGAGGACGTTCTTCTGGCCATCGAGGACGACCAGACGCTTCTGTCGGACATGAACAAGGCGTTCCACGCCATCTTCAAGAACCACGGGTCTGCTTTCTTGCCGGCATGGGAGCGGCTGATGAGCACATACGAAGGATTCCTGAGGTCGGACGACTCGATGCAGCGCCAGTGGGGTCTCTGCATCATGGACGACGTTCTCGAGTACTGTGGGCCCGAGAGCCAACGGTACGCCAACTACATCACGCAGCCTCTCATCGACGGCTGCAGAGATCCGTCGCCAGCCATTCGTCAAGCCGCAGCATACGGTATTGGCGTTGCTGCGCATCGTGGAGGTGCCCCGTGGGCTCAGTTCTTGGGTGGTGCCATTCCATTCCTTTTCCAGGTGACGCAGGTTCCCGAAGCGCGAAGCGAAGACAATGTCTACGCGACGGAGAACGCATGTGCGGCAATTGCAAAGATCCTTCACTACAACGCCAGCGCCGTTCAGGACCCCAACGGTATCACAACGCAGTGGATTGAGACGCTGCCAGTCACCAACGATGAAGAAGCGGCCCCGTACGCTTACGCTTACCTGGCTCAGCTGATTGACCAGTACGTATACTTTCAGGAATATCAAGAACAGCAGCTAACTGGTGTCAAACAGGCAACACCCTGCCGTGATGGGGCAGGCTGGAAGGATTTTCGTCTTCACTGCACAGGCTCTGGAAGCAGACACGCTTCAAGGACAGACAGCGAGCCGCGTGGTGGCTGCGATCAAGGCTCTTCTTTCGTCAGCGAGCGTGGATCCCACGCCTCTCCTGCAGCAGTTCTCCCCCGAGGCCCAGCGAACGATCACAGCCTACTTCTCCTAGAGGGCAAGGATGGCCGTATCGGATGAGGCGGGAGGAAAGGAGCCGAGCACTTGGCGCGGTGGAATAGGAACTTGGCGTAATATGTTGACGCAGTTGATGATACCAGACATGGAATGAGAAAACGGAAATGGGGTCCCCAAGCGCTCCAAGCGATGTAAGCCTTGGACTTCGCAGTTACCTTGCCGCGCCATACACGACAAAAAGTTGGCATGGGCGGACAAGCGAGCTCAGCGCGGGGAGGGAAATGTTTAGTGGTGAACAAGCCAGCTAGAGCCGGGTTCGGCACACCCTCGTTACCTCCCACGACACTGGCGCATGGTGATGCCGATACGAAGATATAGATGCGAGGAAGTTTTTCAGATAGAAGTAAACGCGGCTACAACTGCGGATTCATTTGGGGAGTCTGGTCTTGATACGTGACTGCGAGGAGGAACGGAGCCGTAAAGCCGGGGCCGACCAACATCTCGGACCCGTTCATGACCTGAAACACGGCTTTTGGGGGCGATGACGCAACGGAACCCGCAGAGCCCCAGAGTTAAAGTGGCCAGGATTGGAAACACCCCACAACAGCACACACTTCACCTGGTCGGCGGCGACTTGCTTATTGGTGAGGTAACGATACTATTAGCAGGCGGTCTGCCGGGCAGCAGGCGAGGAATGATACGTAGACCCAGAGAGTGTAACATCACAAATAGAAGTCGGGAGAGGTCTTGGCGGCACCGATTACCCAACTGGCTATAATTGCGCGGAGTGGGTCTCGAAGAGCAAGTGCTACCTATTAGTAAGGCAGTGTACGTGCCTGAGTATACTACTCCTACACTACAATGTAGGTAGTAATATTGCGAGCGACCTTTTGGGTAGGTGGGAGGTGGAAAAGATGGGCAAATGGAATTGCCATGCTTTCCCCTGGCAGCCCTTCCAGCTTTCGCCGTGGATGGGAGGCTCCCACTCCAGCGGCACCAAACCCTGCCGTTTAGTCAGGTCAGGAATGGGATCAGGAGCGAGCCACAAACGGGAATTTTCATCTGTCCGTCTCAGGATGTCGCTATTTCTTTCCTTCCTTCTTTTTTTCTTATTTCCCCGCGCTGGCCCAGCGACTGCCCGGGCTCCTGTCTCTTTTGTATGCGTATACATCTCCCTGGACTCCCATGTAGGCGTCGATGGCCATGTCACCTCGCATCGATCACCGGGACTCGGCGTGAGGAATGGAGATCTGGTCTGACGGTGATCCACCGTCGATAAATGTCGCTTGTCGCCCAAGAGACCGCCATCGGGCCATCACATTGAATGAGATAGCCCTAGGGGATTCAGGGTTACACCAGTCGTATTCCGTACAGACCGAGGAGCCGCCCTACCGACCTTTCGTCGTTACATCACATCACCTCCCAGATCGCAGGACACTGGGTATGCGGTCTTGGAAGACCGAGCCGGGTTAGGTAACCTGGGTGGTTTGGTGATGTAGGTGCAAACGACTACATACAAGAGTACACTGGTTGACTGGGTAGGTATACTAACGAATGCACGTCCGTTTGTGCTTACTACACTAGTGTATAAGGGGGGAAAGCCAGAGTGGCGCGAGCTGAGCCGGGCGTCGCCATATGTTCCGTTATAACAGCTTTCAGAGAAGAGGTGGGATGATGCACAAGAGGCCGGTTTAGGGCCTTTCCGCACCTGACCGGCCGGGAGACGGTATGAGCATGGGATCGGGCCGGAAGTTGTTGAAGCGTGCGTCCGCAGAGACACATCTCGATGAGGAGAAACGACGATACAGGGAGTAGGTCTTACGGCAATGGGCACACCTTGCCTTGCCAGGCTTGCCTGCTGTGGTTGGCTGATCTTTGCCTGTTCCGGGGGTGTCTTCGACTTCCGGTCACATGGCAAGGGCACATGCCATGACATGGCATACCCACCCACTACCTTATTCTTTGTCCCGCGGTTCTGTAGATGTGGATGGGTGTTGACAGATTCCTGTTACGGATTCGCGTGTGGCTGCTGCTCATAGGCCTAGGCACGTACACTAGGTACTCGGGCAGGCAAGCAGGCCCTCGAACTGGGAGCGAGGAGGAGGAAACAAACAGAGCGACAAGTTGCCGAGGCGGCTGAGACGGAGTGTAACTGAGGCTACTATGATCCAGAGGGCCGGCTCCTGCGATCAGTCTAGAGGCGCGAGGACAAACGGATCGCGACAGCTAAGGAGGAAGCAGGAGGGAGCAGGAGGGCAGAATGGGCAGGAGGTAAACGGCTTTCCTCACAAACATCTACAGCATTGGACGAAGTATGCGACGAAGGTCACGTCGACAAGTCACGCAGGGTTGGCCCGCTTGGATGTCCGACCTGTAGCCCTAAGGGCGGATAGACGAGCAGAAGGATGGAAGGAAGGTTGCAATGGCCCGTGGGGGTGCGGGCGGGCTCCTCGCGGGCAGAAATCCGATCATCGATGCGGATCGAAATGAGGGATTTCGATAGTATTTCATCCAGCTTGACTCCCTGGGAGGGATGGGAAAGGGAAGAGACGAAGGGAGATTATGCCGCAAGGGAGGCGAGGCGGCACAGACTTTTCAGGTTACCTGCCCGCCTGCCTTGGTAGGTAGGTACCTAGGGTTCCAGGGTTGGTAGGTAAGTAATAGGTATTATTAGGTACCTAAGGGGGAACTCTGGTTGCGTGTGTTCGTAGCTAGGTAGTTAGGTAGGCACCTACTAATACTAGTTACATAGTAGTTACTAGGTACATATACAGCGTATTTAATACATGCTACAACGACTCCGAGCAGTACCTAGCACTGTGCACCAACAAGAGAAACAGTAAAAGCAACAACATGGACCACTTGCCATCTCTCGGCGATGGCGCCAGAAAAGGGCGCTGCGAGGGTCCTTGAGGTGCCTAGCCCAGGTGTGTATTGCCTATCTACCATGGCACTCAGTAGTTAGGACAAGACCAACGGTTCTTCTATTCGGGCGTGGCGGAGTGTGCCGGCCCAGCGTCCCCCGACCTCACACTTACCACGTACGGATGTATATAGTACATCGTGCTGTGCATCCGCAACATGGTGTGGATATGGTCTGGGTGCAGCTATGACGATATCGATTTCGAACCCAAAACCCTAAGCCTGCAACCCACCTAGGATGAAGGCACGCAAGGCACGGTACCACTCAGGTGAGAATCATAATAACAAGACCCTGAGACGTGTTGTAGGCATTCTTACGTCTTACGCCTTACGCGGGGATACCTCCTGGCAGCAGTGTCGGCTTATTGAAGTCCGAAGTCGGCCCCCGCGGCATTTTACCTACCACCGTAGGTAGGTGCCTAGTTCCCTAGCTTTGGGGGCGTTTTCTGCTCCTTTGATCGCTGGGCGCGCCGAGTGTGTGGTGCTGGGTCTCGCCCTCGCCGCCTGGGCTGGGTGCCGCAGCTGGTCAGGATAAACCCGACTAGCTGGCTGGCTGGCTGGCTGGCTCGGAACCCTGTGAACTGTGAGGGGTCTTACCTGGGTCAGACAAGCACCAGGCACGGCACAGCGCGGAGTCCAGACATGCGCCCAGGCTGAGCGAGTCCTTCAGCTGTACCTAGTTTGTAAGTGTGTGCTCGGGTGGTGGTTTTGGTTGATTCCTCATGAAGTCTTGCCCGCCGCCGCCTACACTAGATGCCGCTACATTTAGGGTATGAGGCACCTCACCCGTCAAGTCAATATCCTCACCAGGGTTAGGGTGGTGCAGCGTGAGAGCGTCAGTGTAGACTGTAGACGGATACCACGCGTGGAGGGTAACCCTCGGTTCATACCTAAGGGAGGTAGGTTCCTGATCGTGTCTGGGGCCATCATTCCACGGCTAACATTCTTTATCCGTTGCACAAAGTGTTTAGTTGCTGACGTCGTTGAGGCCTAGAGGGGCTGGCACAAGACGGTGCATCTCGTCGCGCTGGCAGTCTTGTCTCTCGGACTCAAGGTGAGTCAAGCCGACGCCGCAAGGCATGGCACGCACCAGCGCAGACAAGAATCCAGGTTTACAACCAGAGCGAGAGACAAGAGACTGTGCAATGTTGGAAGGCCCGGGATAACAGCGTTCCCATTTCCGGTTTTCAATTATCAACAGGGGACCTGCTCCATGCCTAGTCGGAGCCAGGCACGAGGCGATTGGGTATTTAGATGCCTCAGATACCATCATTCGCGGGCGTTGTGCGTCGGCTGGGCTGTTCAACGTAAGCGTGTGTTTGCTGAAGAGTCAAGCAGCAGGCCCGAGAAGAGAAGAGGCAAACAGGATCTTTAAGCCTCTCCAAAACCGGATGTCTGTACCTATCTGAGATAGGTACCTGGGCAAGCAAGTTCCATACTTGGTAGGTACGGATAGGTAGGTAGGCAAGGAACTCGGGCAGGAAACATTAACACTATTAAACACGCCCGACGTCAGCTGTTACACGAATAGCGCCGAAGACTTGTTATTAAAAGCCATCCATACTTTGCAGTAAATCAATGTATTACGGCGTAGGCAGGTATTACAGCAGGTCCCGTCCTCGCCTGTGCCCGCGGCTTACTCTGGAAGGTCCCTGGAGTGTTGGGCCAGGACCCGAACCCGGACCCGCACCCGCGCCCGATCACTGCCAGGTACATACATACCTAGGTAGGTAGGTACCTAATACCTCATGTCCGGCCCGGACACACCTCGCCACCCAAAGTGAAAGTGGTTGTAGTAGTAATCCATGCTACCTACCAACGGTATGGGCAGGCCCATCGACTTGTGTGTGCCGCCCCCAAAGCCCCCTCTCCCCTCCCTCAGTCGTTGACTACCTACCAACAACTCTATCATCCCCGCAACATATCATCACTCTTCATCTCCACGACCTTCCACCGCCGTCCCCGGGACCCCGAGACGACTACAGTCTGCCGACGATTGACCACACGACCGAGAAATCCACACGCATCGCTCAAATTTTTCCACCCCTGCGCTATCTGCTTCAATCCGCCCAAGACCTCGAATCTCGCAATTACCGGCCGCCCCGTATCGACCAGTCGATCCATGTGAAGGCAGCCAACAGCGTTGCGGTCTGCTTATTTCCCCCCTTCCGTCCAGGCGACGACCGCTTCCATCTCGACGAACCCGCCAATTTTACCCGCTATCCCTCCCCGGGAACGCATGAACAGGTGGCATCATCTGAGCCGGCGTCTTGGGAGAGAAAAGTACAAGTCGGAGGTCTGAAATAATCTTGCACGCCTCGACCACGACTTTTTTCCATCCCACACCAAGCCCGACCGGCGATAGAACCGACCGATACCGAGCGCGCGACGGGAAAACACAGATGCGCTCGCCATGGAGGCCTTTTACCTACAGCTCACTCCTCAGGAGCTGCAGCGACAGATGTCGCAACAGTCTCAGCAGCAGCGCCAGATGCAGCAGCAAGGCCAGGCTGTAGGCTCTGGCTTCCAGCAGATGAGCCAAAACCACGGCATGAACATGATGGGCGGCGGCGACTCCCTCGACGATATCATTAGGGACAACCACCACGAACTCCAACGCCGCCGGAGCATACACCAAGCGCATCAACCCTACATACCCCAGAACCAGCCTGGCCAAACCGGCGGCCCCGACAGGAGGATGTCCATGATGGAATTTGGTGCAAACGACAATCAGCTCATCAACTACCCTTTCCAGAACCCAACCATGAACGGAGAGTTCGCCAACATGGCAGGCCAGTTGGGTAGCGGAATGGACGCCACCATGGACACCGGCATGGGCAGCAACGTCCCAGGTAGCATCTCAATGGACGCATATTCTGGACCCGATGGATTGCAAATGTCCCCGACCAATGCATTCACCACATTTTCCCCCGATATGATGAACTCTATGATGCCGCACGGGTTCTCTAACATGACTATGCCAACCACTACGGCCATGAACATGTATGGCCAGACGTCTATGGCTAATGCATTCCCGAGTCCCCTCAACACCAATAACGATATGCCCATGGACATGACGGCAGACGAGACACCGGGAACAGGTCCTCGGAGCGGTCTCGCAACCCCGCTAGACATGACGCCTGGCGACGCCGACAACATGAACATGAGCCAGCAGCAGTATCAGCAGCCGGCCGACAACGCCACGCGAGCGAATCCCCAGGCTGTGAATTTCGGGCCCAGTCCAACGGGCCCTTCGCAGCAAACACCGGCATCGATCTCTAGAGAAATGTCCACCAACTCAACGAACAACTCTTCGCAGTCTCCCCATAACAGATCATCATCCATGTCGACGGGCCAAGGCGCCCCATCACAACAAACCGCCACCACGACGCCGGCAATGGGCCCCCCGACTCCCCGTGCGGAGGCAAAAGAGAAGAACGTGTACTCCAAGAGTGGTTTCGACATGCTGCGAGCGCTGTGGTACGTCGCGACGCGGAAGAACCCCGAGATCCATCTAGGCGCCGTCGACATGTCCTGCGCCTTCGTTGTTTGCGATGTTTCTCTCAACGACTGCCCGATCATCTACGTATCCGACAATTTCCAGAACCTGACGGGTTACAGCCGTCATGAGATCGTCGGCCAGAACTGTCGCTTTCTGCAAGCTCCTGACGGCAAGGTCGAGGCTGGCTCCAAGCGCGAGTTCGTTGATGATGCTTCTGTGTACAATTTGAAGAAGAAGATTGCCGAGGGCCGTGAGGTCCAGCAGAGTTTGATCAACTATCGCAAGGGCGGCAAACCATTCCTCAATCTCCTTACCATGATTCCGATACCGTGGGATGACCCCAACGAGGTGCGATTTTTTGTTGGTTTCCAGATCGACCTCGTCGAGTGCCCGGATGCCATCGCCCAGGGCCAGGACACAGGTGGCGTCAAGGTCAATTACAAACACAGCGATATCGGGCAATATATATGGACGCCGCCAACAGTGAATCCTGTTGAGCCCGAGAACGGCCAAACTCTCGGCGTTGACGACGTGTCCACCCTGCTACAGCAGTTTAACCCGAAGGGAGTGGTCTCCGACTGGCACAAACAATCCTGGGACAAGATGCTGCTCGAGAACACTGACGACGTGGTCCATGTCCTTTCCTTGAAGGGGCTTTTCTTATATCTTTCCCCCTCAAGCAAGAGGGTTCTGGAATACGACGCGACGGAGCTGGTCGGCAACTCCCTATCCACCGTCTGCCATCCTTCCGACATCGTACCGGTAACGCGAGAGCTCAAAGACGCCACCACCGGAAATACCGTCAACATTGTGTTTCGCATAAGGCGGAAGCAGAGTGGTTATACTTGGTTCGAAAGCCACGGCTCCCTCTTTTTCGAGCACGGGAAGGGCAGGAAATGCATTATCCTGGTTGGACGCAAGCGACCTGTATTCGCTCTGAGCCGAAGAGACCTGGAAGCCCATGGCGGTATCGGCGACAGCGAACTGTGGACCAAGATATCCGTATCCGGCATGTTCCTCTTTGTGTCGTCCAACATTCGTTCCCTCCTCGACCAGCAGCCGGGCGAGTTGGTTGGTACAAGCATGCAAGAGCTTATGCGCAGGGAGAGCCGCGCAGAATTTGGTCGCGCCATCGAGAAGGCTAGAAGGGGTAAGATTGTGACCTGCAAGCACGAGGTTCACAACCGCAGGGGACAGGTGCTCCAGGCACAAACCACGCTCTATCCGGGAGATGCGGCCGAGGGCCAGAAGCCCACGTTTTTGTTGGCTCAAACCAAGTTGCTGAAAGCATCATCAAGAGCCATTGCGCCGGCAGCAACTCCACCAGGAAGTGTCAAGTCCGCATCACATTCAAATGCTCAAGCCTCAAACAATGTCACAGACCTACAAAAGACCGGGCCAATATCAGCCTCGGGCAGCGCTGCTGTTCCGGGCTCGCAGGAGGCAGCCCTTGCTGCCGACGACAACATATTCGACGAGCTGAGAACAACAAAATGTTCTAGCTGGCAATTTGAGCTGCGGCAGATGGAGAAGGTCAATCGGATCCTTGCCGAAGAACTAGGCGGCCTGCTCTCGAACAAGAAGAAGAGAAAGAGGAGAAAGGGTGTGGGAAACGTCGTCCGCGACTGCGCCAATTGCCACACCAGAAACACTCCTGAGTGGCGCCGCGGTCCAAGTGGTCAAAGAGATCTGTGCAACAGCTGTGGTCTACGCTGGGCGAAGCAGGTGGGAAATGCCGGGCCTCTCTGGCACATCTTCTAATTTTGGACCGAGATATTAATTGACGACAGGTTGGGCGCGTATCGCCACGCAATTCTTCCCGGGGAGGCGCAAACACGAATGCCGACGCACTGAGCAAGAAGTCGAACTCGCCGAACCATGCGTCGCAGCTGCAGAATGAGGTGAAGGCCAGCAGCAGTACGCCCGCGCGACCCAGCGACGGATCTTCTGGCAACGCAACACCTGCCACAACCGTTTCCAAAGGCCACAAGACCATGCCTCCTCCCAGCCAACCACTTTTAGAAGGCGGGAGTGGCGGCGGCATGACCTCCATTAGGGAATGAGCCACGCCGCCCTCAAGTCGGCTCCCGCGTCGATTATACGAATGCAAGCAACCTCTCTTTTGATCGCTACCTAACCGTCGAGATACCACTTTAATCTTGTTTTTATTTCCATCGGTGCCTTCTCACCTTTCACTTTTCATTTCCTTTTGGACAAAAATAAGAGGAAGTCTTCTGGGTGGTGGCCAGGCACACCACCAAAGCCGGCGCCGGTAGTCAAAACGACTTCGATCGAGATATCACAAAGCTTGCTAGAGTCGGACAGGTATTTGATTTCACTATAACGTAACAAATGTACGAGGCGTTCATGGCAAGGATGGACGGGCAATATGTCACGTCTACATTGGTGGCTTGCTGCGGCTTCACACACTCACACTACACGATCACGTCTGGAATGTGCTCCTCGGATACCGACGTCGACATCATTTTGGGTGGATCGACAACCTTCACATGACTCTCCACCTCGGCGTACAAAGGGATGGAGTTTCGTATGACATGTTCTGGCGGGGGCTTCGTCAATTTATGCGGCAAGCTGCCATGGTTTTGCGACTAGTTGCACTGTTAGTTGGTATTGGGCGAAGTTGGGTGTGGCGATTTACAAACCACCGTGGGGTGGGATTAGAAAAAGGAGCGATCAAGTGCTGCGAAAGGCTTTTTCTTTCAGAACTGAATCGATTTTGAGCGCTCTCTCTTCCACCCCCCGGTCTCCTGTCTCTTCTGTCGTGTCGTATAGCGCTTTCCGCTCGCGTCCTGTGCCGAGGGGATACCTCAATGCGAAACCGGCTGTAATAGATCATGTGGAAGGGCAGGAAAATGGCAGCAACTCTAACAAAACGGATGATGAAACATATTTAAGCCAAGCGACACATAACCCCCAAAACGAAATGTCGGCGCTTTCGCTTCTGGTGGCCCGATGCAGAGATGGCTCTCACGACAGTAGTACGTGGGTCGTGTTGTCAAGTGTAGTTGCTTGTTACTATTCCAATTGATGTGTGCATCAGTCACGGCACGCATCATTGTCAAACCACGAGTTGGTGCGGCAATCAGTAGGAGCCTCTATTTTCGATGTTTCTCAATAATATCCTCTATACGCCCCCCCCCCCCCCCCCCTCCCCGCTCTACCCAGGGGAGAAGAGTGCGGATACAGTTGCCTGTTATGATCCAACCATTTCCCCCCTCCCGCGCGAAGAAGCATCAGCAGCGTCGTACACGCGCGCGCAGTGGCCAAAACCAACGGGCCCATGGAAAGAACTAAGAAAAGAGGGTATCTGTCGCCACGCCGCACAGCCATGCGCAGGACCAGTTCTCATAAATCAAGTGCCCTGTGCAAAAAAGACGCAACATAAATGCCGTTGATCCCCCGTTTCGTTCCATGCCAAACACAAACGCAGCCCAGCCAAACTCAAGAGAAGAATTTACACACGTGATTCATGAAAAGAAGCTCAGGAAATCGACTGAAACAATCGCTCGGAAACGATTTGTTTTGTACCGCGAGAATGCATGATATGTGCCATGGGCCCCGTAAAAAAGAAGAAAAGAAAAACAAGTGGTAAATATTGCTCTCGTGGCTCAGTCGAGTGTCCATGCCGGAGATACGAGCAGGTAACATACGCCGTAATGCAAGGGCCTTCTTCCGTGTCCTGTAAATGCGGGCGAATGGCATGCCGTTCAAGTGCGAGGTGAGAGGATCGATCGAGTGCCGTTGAGTAACAGCCCCTTTACGGGCAGACCAATCGTGCCTTCTGACCCAAAAATGGTGGGGCTGGAGCAACGGGTGAAAACTGCCACGGACAAAAGTTGGCACAGCCGGCGCTACCTTTCGGCAAGCGTATGGTTGGCGGGAAGATTGTCACTGGGCTATATTTTCACCGCTTGGATTTCGGCTTTACGACTTTCGAGGACGCTAAAAGCAGCAGTCAAGTCGAATGTCCCTTGACATTGCATCCTTTGCTGATATCCAGACATGGCGAATGACTTCGCAGACCCAGGCAGTCCATCCCCGAAGAGCGAAGCAGTAAGCGACGTGGGTTTCGAAGGGTTAAAAGCCAGTTCGTAGGGAGCCTCTGTCACTGTCTTCAAAGAGTCAGAGTTTCCGCGGCTGGATTCAAGCGTAGAACGCATGGGATAGTCTCGTGGCTTAGGCAATGGAAGGTTGCCCAGCCTCAAAGAGGGCAAAGGCTCAGTATCGTCCGTTTGCATCTCGGCAAGAACCGGACGATAGACCAACTGCCGGGAGAACAGGGTGTAATAGTCATCAGCACTGTGCTGCCTGTTCCGACTGGAACGGACAGAAGGGCGCGAGGAGTATTGAGAAACCACTTTGGCGAGCTGATCCTGAAAATTGGGCTTCACCATGTCCAGGACATAGGCGTCCAGGTGGTGGTGGCTGAGACGACGGGCCAATTGTTCGTACTGTCGTTTAGTGACATCGCTGTCACCCTTTAGAAAAGACGGATTTGTCCAACAAGAGGAAGAGTTGCCCTTGAAAGAGTAAACCTCGACGACCCAGCCCTGCTGAAGTGCCCACTTGACGTGCATGGGAAAGCCTTTGGAGGCGCCAGTTTTGTTGTCATTGCCGTCTCCAGTGACAAGAACCATAACGCCTGGCTTGCTCTCGAAAATGCTGTTGACCATCTGCATCTGGAGCATCTCGTCAACACTCTGCTCTTGGTAAAGGACCTTACTCGGCGGTGTGGGCCCATCGGAGTCGGAAGAGCTGTCGTAAGGCGGCTCTTTTGGAACTCGGGTGAGAATAATGGCTTTGTAGCCACCGGCTTCAGCATCCTCGGAATACTTGGGGGCTCTGCCAAAGGGCTTCTTGGAGCCGAGGACGTAACGTTTTCCGATCCGTCTATCGCGCTCCAAGACCTCCTGCAGTGCGCTGAACATGAAACATGCAGGCAGCGGCACATGCGGCGCCAAGCCAAGTTTTTGCTTCAGTAGTTCATAGAAGCTGATGGCAATGTTGGAGCCATCGATGAAGACATGAACGCCACGACTGTACTGCTCTGGGTAGTTTCCTTTAATATTCTGTTCGTGGCTTGCAAAATTGCTGGCAAGTCGATCAGCCAAGGGTTGATGGTGATTGATGGGAACAGAATATTTTTCCTTGGCCAGACTGTTTTTGAAAATCCGCTCGCCAGCCGTGAAAGAGACGTCCGCAGTAGAAGATAGGATAGCTGGCTTCGAAAGAGGTGTAGATGAAGGTGTAGTTACGTCGGATAACCCGGCGCCACCTTCGAGATGGATGTCGAAGTCCCCCTCAGATGAAAGTGCGTCTGATGAATAACTGGAATCGCTTTGATTGATGGTGGATGAGGGCGGCAGAGTGTTCATGTCAATGGCGGACACTGCGTCGGTCTCAAGGTGGATTCTGTCGTGGCCCTTGGCAGCGACTTGCTCCGAAGACTGCTTCACAGTCATTGACTCAGTAACAACGTCGAACGGCAAGAGCACGAGGGGTCTTGTGGGGGCGCTCGATGCCGTAGCGGTGTGTTCGGAACTAGGCTTCGCAGTCGGCGATGAGGAGTTGGTGTCATTCTGAAAAAAGGCAAATATCTTCGAGAAGTCGCCGAGATGCGTTGTTGAAGGGGTTGAAGATGGGTTACCGGGTAGCGCCTGAGAAGAAGAATGCGAGTTGCCTGAACAGGGCTGCCGGTCTCTCTGGCGCGGTTTTCTGCGCGAAGCTGTGGAGGCCATGGCGAAAGTTGTTCAGATGAGGCGACATTAATAGTGTCTTTCGGTTGATCGGGAATATTTTGGGGGCGAGATGGGCGTCATCCAGAGCAGTTGACTTTGGAAACGCGATGTGCTCTGCCACTGGGCACTGAGTCAAGGCTTCGGCGCAACGTCTAGTTTTCACTTTCAGGTGCGTCCCGGTGGAATAGAAGGATGGAAATGAGGGCGAGATTGAAACGCCGTCCCAAGAAAGTTTCCCAAGGACCAAACGGCCAAGCCGGTGGCGCAAGGTACCCAAAAGGACGAAGACTGTGGGCGAGGCGACTGAAGCGCCAAAGAACGACGGAAGACGCGAGAGTGTAATAGAGAACCTTCCTTGAAGAGAGCGACAGCAACGGCAAGAGAGAGGGAGGGAGAAGGTGTGTATGTGCTGTGTGCGTGTGAAAAGGCAAAGAAGAAGCAGCACGAATTGTGAGTCGGATGCCACGAGATGATGTGGGTTCTTGTCCTGAAGGGTGATATCGACGAGGTTAGTGACTGGGAGGCAAAAAGTTGGTGGTGAAAGGAGACAAGGAGGAGGAAGGAGGCGGAAGTCGAGAACGTCAGCAGTTGGCTATTATTGGCCGCGCTTGAGGCTCAGTTACCTAGCGTGCGCGATTTGCATATGCTAGGTAAGTACAGAGCGAGTATGTACTGATTAAACCCCAGAGACCGAAATTTATGACAAGAAATTCTAATCATCTGAACCTTCTTATTTTTAAGAAGAAAAAACGTTTTCAAATCAATTTAATCAATTCGCCATTAAGCAAAGATTTTTTTTTTTAAAAAAAAAATTTCCGTTTCCTTTTTACACAACTCTGTAAGCGATGGGCACCTATACAGCCAGAGATACACCACCTAGGTACCTGAAAACATAGTTGCCGCCGATCCGACTGGCGGGACGGAGGTTAATAAAGGTAGGTACCTAGCTTCGCAGCGGACGGGAGACCCGACCCCCTGTGGTTGGGCCGTCGTGGGAAGGGAAGGCGGGGGCGAATCGCGCTAGCCGTCGCTGGTGCTGGCTACCTACCTCAGATCTACCTAGAGCCTTAAGCCTAGAATGCTAATAGCTAGGTAGCCACTCAGGTCGGCTACACTGTACTTACCCAACTAATACCTGGTGACTGCTAAGTAGCCCGTCTCATTGACTCATTGACCGGACATGAAATGACACATATCTTGTGTAAGTACGGATACCGCGTTTCTCTTTCAATGCTAGCATAGACAATCACAATGAGCCATGGATAAACACCATGCCAATACTTTATAGCAAGCCAACGGGTCCTTTATCCCCGTGAAACTCCAAACCAAAAGGTATCACAGTAATCCGAATCCACCAAAACTCCTCTTCTCTCCCATCTACCTTGAAAAGGCTCCGCGCGCGCTTGGATCGCTGCATCGCTGCGTCGCAGCTTCGACGCTGGTGTCGCCGTGGCTCATCCCACCCTACGCGATCCGGGGTTTGGATGTGCCTATGCTGGTTTGTGCGTGATAGATTTCTTCGAGGTAGTTGGCCTTCTTGGCCTCCTCAGACCTCTCCGCCTCTTCTTCACGTGCCTTTCTGGAGGCAAACCGCGTAGCTCGTTGCTCTTTCATCAAGCGCTCGTGCTCGTCAAAGTCGCCATCCTCTCGCATCTGGCGTGTCTCCTGGGCGTGACTCTTCCAATAGAGCGCCCAGGCGTCGCTCGCCCAGTCGCGCAGCTCCTCACGCGTCTTGCCCTTGGTCATCTCCTCGACGGCCATCTTCGTCTTCAGCTCTTTTTGCTTAGCGACGGAAAAGGCCTTGGTACGGCTGGCTCGTTCCGACAACGTTTCCGGGTTGCTCTTAGCGAGGAACGCGAGGCTGTGGCCCGTGTGGGCGCTGTCTGGGGCGAGGCCGTGGGCGGGGCGGGCGACGGGCGGTGTGGTGAAGAAAATGATTCTGCCGTTCTCGTCCCGGTTGTACTGGCTGCGTACCTCGTCAGGGATCTGGTCGTTGATGTGATCCGGCAGCACGAAAACCTCGGGGGGGCGTGGCGGATTGTAGGCGTTTGACGGAGGCATCGCGCTGGGTGTGGACGCCATTGGGGTGCGGGCACCGGCTGGATGAGGCTGAATCTGGTGGTGGTTGAAGGTCTGGCCGATGGTGTTTGCTGGCATCATTTGCGGATGCATTTGATGGTGCTGCGGGACAGGCGCTTGGACCTGCGGGTGATGCTGGAACTGCTGTTGCTGTTGCTGTTGCTGTTGCTGTTGCTGCTGTTGCTGCTGCTGATGGTGATGGTGCTGAGGCTGCTGCTGCTGCTGCTGAATGTGCGGTGGTGGCGGGTGGTGCTGTGGCGGAAGCTGCGGCATGTGCTGGTGCTGCGGGTGCTGTTGCTGTTGCAGGTGGTGGTGCTGTTGCTGAGGATGCTGCTGTTGCTGCTGCTGAAACGGGTGGGGGTGGTGCTGTGGGTGCTGTGGGTGCTGTGGGTGTGGCAGTGGGTGCGGGTGGGGGTGCTGCTGATTTTGGTGGTGTTGTTGTTGTTGCTGGTACGGGCTTGGCACGAATCCCTGCTGTGGATACATGTGACGGATCTGCTGCGGAGAGTGCGCCGCTGCCTGGTGAGGAAGCTGCGGCAAAGGCACAGGCGTCTGGTGAGGAACCGGAACAGGTGACGCCGACGCGTGCTGCGGCGTGTACTGCTGTCCGTATACGGCCGGTGACTGCTGCGATGGAGTAGCCCCCATGCTGCGGCCGTACGGAGTGGGCGGGTTGTTCATCCCCATGTCGCTGGGCGTCTGCCGCATTGCCTGAAGCACCGACGGCCGTCGCGCGGCGTCTTGGCTCATTTCGAGCACCGCAGGCGGCGGCGAGGGCGTTGGTGAGGGCGGGGGAGACTCCTGCGCGGGAATGTGTCAGCAAGCGCCAGTGGTAGCGTAAGATGTGGGATGTCTAGCGAGCGAGCGAACGAACGGTGTAGCTATGAAAGGAGGTGAAGGCAGGGGGAGCGGCGCAAGTTGTCGCCGAGGACGAGAGATGAGTTTGCAAGGCGCCGTGCGCTGTGTGCTGTGTGCCATGACCCGGATAGCCAAGACAGGTATGCATGCGCCGCTTGCTTTATCTGCCTGTATCGGACAGGGCGACGGGGGGGAAAGGAAGGCTGTTGTAGAGATGGACAGAGGGGGGGTGTGAAAGGGAGAGGGAGACGGTGAGGGAGAGAGATAGAGATGGAAATAGATGTACAAGTCGTAGGCGCGCAGCGTCGCAGCTGATCCAGCAGCAGCCCTCTTGTTTGGAAGGTGACAGGACCAGTCTGTTTGTCGCTGGGCCAGGTGGGGGCTGCGACAGTGCCGTTTTTTTACAAGATGATGTACGAGATGATGGGTGAAGGCAGATGGGGAATATATCGCGACTTACGTTTGCTTCCCGAGGTCGCCTATGCACGGCGCCGATAATAGGCGGCGCGTTTGCGGCGCCCCAAGTTGGCTTCGGCAGCTCGTCCGTCTCCTTCGCGTCTGCCTGCAGCAAGTGTTTAATCGGGCTCGGCACCTTCTTGAGGCGCCGGGGGTGGTCAAACAGATCCATCTCGTAGTCCTTCTCGCGTACCTCATCCGGCACGCAGCTCGCCCACGTTTTGATCTTGTTGAAGCGGCAGGTCGCTTCGTTATACCGAGACTCGCACACGTACACCTCCTTGTCCGCAGGCAGCCCCCGGGGCCGGCCCTTGTTGAAGCGCGTCACGAACATGACGAAGCACCTATCGAGCACCTCTTCGATCTGGTGGTCGCGGTACTGGCCCGTCTTGGCCACCTCGTTCTCAAAGAAGTGCTTCTCGTATCGGTGCACCGTCTGCTCAGGCCGGTAATACCAACAAGCGTTGATCCACCTCTGCCCGGCGCGATCCTGCCATGTGCGGAAGATCTGGGCCACGATGGGCTTGGCCATGTCGTTGAGGTTACGGATGTGCACCCAGTCGCCTGCCGCTCCTTGTCAGTTGCGCTCGCACATCAACACAGCCATTCATTCGCCACGTACCAACTCTCCACGACTGTCCGCCGTACTGCACCTCGGCCAACGGGAGTTTGCCGTCCTCATCCCGGAAGTCATCATCGGGGCGCGACTTTTCCTGCGCCACCAGCTCTTGCGCTTGCTTTTGCAGCTCCACAGCGGCTTGATAAATGTCACTGCCCTCCTCGTTGTAGTGCTTCGCGTTGTTGAACATGAGGTTCAAGTCCTTGAGGACACCGTCGACGGTCGGGTACTTCTTCCTCTTGGCCTTTCTCTTTATGCTGTCCAGCGCAATAGGCTCTCTGATGACCGTGTAGTAGTCCGGGTTCAGCGTCTTATCGGGGAGCTTCTCAAAGGGCTCGATGAGCAGGTCGCCGTCATCCGACTTGGGCTTGCGAAGACCCTTGATGACGTTGAAAATGCGGGCCTCGAGAGGCGTCAAGACCTTGGGAGGTCTGCCACGCTTCTTATGCTCCTCCTCTTCTTTGGCCTCTTCAGCTTGCCGCCTGTTAAAGAAAGTCCGACCCCGCCTTCTGCTTCGCCGCCGTCTGCCATCGTCATCAGAGTCGTCGTCGTCTTCCTCTTCTTCCTCGTCCTCGTCCTGGTCCTCATCCTCTTCATCTTCGTCCTCGTCCTCGGGCTCAGGGGAAGACTCCTCCGCAGGAGGCAGTTCGCCGAGGTCTGGCAGCTCCGCCTCCGCAGGCTTGATGATTCCCTTGGCGACAAGTTTTTGAAGCTCTGCCTTGAGTAGGTCCCTGATTATGGTAGCTCCCTTAAAGATGGCGGACGAAGGTCGGTTGTATACTTGGGCATTGTGGCAGATCTGGGCAACGTCATGGACGAACTCAGAGAAGTCGGTATACTGTTTTTTACTGATTTTGTGCTACAGGAAGTTAGCCTGTGGGGTCTCGCGGCTGCGCTGCCGTCGGGGCCGCGCGACCTACGCGAATAGTGCTGAAAGCAATCGGGTTCTCGATGATCTCGAAGTAATCGGGCAGCTGGCGCTTGTTGGGAATGCGCTGGAAGCTGGCAGCCCACCATTCCCCACTGTAAGCGCATGTTAGCATGGAATTGCGAAGAGCTCGGCTGTAGTGTAGACACACTCATCATCTTTATAGTTGCTGAGGTATGTGTTGAGCGTCTGAATGATGTCTAAAAGGTCGCCCGGTTCGGATTCGGCCGGAGAGGCAGCGGCGTCGTCCGGGTCCCCGTCAGCGTCGGCCTCCGCGTCAACGGAAATCTTCACCTCGGGGTCGGCTTCTCCATCCGCATCAGCTTCGCCGTCCGCGTCGGCCTCTCCGTCTGCCTCACCATCAGCGTCGGCGTCGGTGTTGGCGTCAAGATCCATTTTCTCGGGTGCCACTGGTTTCGCGGCATCAGCGGTTGATTCGGAAGTCTTGGCGGGGGCATCCGCAGAGGCAAGCGCGGGGGCGTCGATCATCTCGACGTCGCCAGCGACCTTGGCCTCGATGGATTCGCGCACTTCAGGCGCGTCGCTGCGCGTCGAGGACATGTTTCTACCACCGCCACTTCGGCTTCGCTTCAGTTCTGGGGTAGTGATATGCAGCGCAAGAGGTTATTTGAGCGTTTGGGGCCTCTGCATTGACGAGCCCGAGTGTGAGACGAGGTTGAAAGCCAGCGTCGCAAAGGTCAAATTTTCCAGCGCGAGGCTGTTCGGCGGAAGGAATTGGAGGTTCGCGAATGCGGCGAGACGGTGCGGATTAGCTGGTTGGGAGTCTAGGCCGTTGTGTGCTGGGATGCAGCAAGTACAAACGATGCGACGTGAGTTGTTAGCAAGGAAACGGTCCCAAGGCCATTGTCCACTGCGCCGGCTTCACTTCGGCTAATTGATCGCATCTCTGCTTGACAACCTCGGTAGACCGCATAGGTATCCAGGTACATCTTAGTTGCAGTAAGTGGATCAAGGGATGTAAGTATCTGTACCTTGGGTCCCCAGGAAAGGAATCTTGTACACAGCTCGAGGAACAACACACTACCTACCATGTACGACAGCCTATCTATACAGTACCTGCGTACTTAGGTAGGTAGGTAGCTAATATCAGTAGATACCTGAGAGACAGAAGGAGCATGACATGAAGGAACGTGATAGATTCTGCTTCCATTACAGCTCACTGAGAGGTGCCACAGCCATAGAGCCATAGGTAGGTAGGTAGTCAAGGCTTAGGCCGTGCCTCGCCTCTGCCGGCCGCGACGATGCCGCTTGAGCAGCACTTTATAAGCGGAGAACCTTCTAGCTTGCCTCGACATCGTCTCTCCAGACTCCAACCACCCTCGATCTCTCTTCAACGACTCGCAGAGTGACTCCCATACAGGCGCATAGCTGCTGTCCATACGGCTGCCCGTCACCTCTCTGGAGAGCTCTCGGCAAATCCATCCTCTTGCCCTCCACCATCCACCATCCACCCTCCAACATTCCCGCGCCCCCGCCGCCCGACAGGCCTCGGCGGCGGTGTCCATCATCCGCATTCCCCGCCGTCATTGACAAGGTCCCGGTGTTCTTGCTAGAGATCGGATTGTTACCCCTCCACGACCCCGCTGTCCCAGCAAGACCTATCTCCGGTCGTCTCTTCGGGCTCATCTCCGGCCGCGTCGAGACCTTGGTAAGGCGGTACTCTAATTTGACCATGCGGGACCTATAATTCCTGCCCATATTCTTCTCTAACCCTTTTTCAGGACTTCAACCTCTAACCAACAACACGGCAATCGCGCAGCGTTACCGTAAAATGAGAGTCAGGTACAAGGGTCCCGGCGGCACTGGAGTCGTCTTCCTCGAAGATGATGCCACCGTTGGTCGGCTTTTTGACGAGATCAAGATCCAGACCGGCATCGCCGACTTCACTCTCAAGTTTGGCTGGCCACTTCAGACGCTGAGTCTTGAGCAGAAAGACGCCAACGCCAAAGACCTGGGTCTGAACGGCCAGTCTTTCACCATCGAGCCAGCTCAGTCAAGCACACCAGCACCTCCCGCTCCGGTACCTCACCCAGCGATAAAGGCTCCTGTAGCCAGCGTACCTTTTTCCAATCGCTCTCGGCCGGGTGCGGTCGCAGACCCGACCCCCTCAGATATCAGCATACCTTGGCCTGAACGGGAGTCAACCCTGCGTAGGTTATTCTTGTTGTTGCGTGCTGTTCACTTATCTGACCAAGTCAGTGCTCCGGGTCATGCCTGATGACAACAGCTGTCTTTTCACCGCCTTCGGCGGCGCAATCCCTGGGAAGCAAATGGAAGCGAAGGAGCTCCGTAAGATGATCGCCGACTACATCCGCCAACACCCCGACGACTACTCCGAAGCCGTTCTCAATATGCCTGTGGACAAGTACTGCCGCACAATCCAAGACCCCGACCGTTGGGGTGGCGCCATCGAGCTGGGTATCTTTTCAGACCTTTTCGACCTTGAGATCCTGGCTTTCGATGTCAAGAGTCAGAACCCTCTCAAGTTTGGTGAGAACAAGGAATCCCGCTGCATCCTTGTGTACTCGGGCATCCACTACGACCGTGTCGCCTGCAGCCCCTCGGAGCCCCCCTACACCCACTCCGACCTGCCCCCGGAACTCGACCGCACAAACTGGAGCACTTCGGACGACACCGTTCTTGAGAAGACCAGGGAACTCATTCGCAAGTTGCATGAGATGCACTACTTCACTGACACGGTCGAGTTCCTGCTTCGTTGCACTGTCTCCGGCTGCGACTGGATCGGCAACGGCGAGAAGGAGGCCAACAAGCACGCCAAACAAACAGGGCACATGGGCTTCGATGAGATCAAGGACGAGCCTCGTGCTGGCGCTGGCGCCGGCGCCGGTGCCGGTGCTGTCGGTAGTGCAGCAGCGGCGCTTGCCGACAATGCCTTGCGCAAGTGCAATGCTCCTGGGTGCGAGTGGCTCGGCACTAGTGCGATCGAGGCGCGGATGCACACCAGTGAGACCGGCCACACCTCCATGTCTGAAATTCCCGATTTTTGATGAGCGTCTTGGAGGGAAGAGGGGAACGTGGCCGCGATGAAGTCTTGGGGTGTTGTTCTCTTGGTATATCCGTGAAGGGCGACAGGGGGAGGACATGTTCGAGATAGGATTTCACACTACAACTGGCCGCAAATCAACGAAGAACACGACTGAATCACAGCTGTCCACTTCCAGTCGAGCGCACATCGCGAAAAAAAGTTCAAATACCACCCATGATTATCTTGTCCTTGACTCCTACGCGGCCGACTTCTTGTATGTCAAGCCACCACCGAAGCTGTGCTCGCTGTTCTCACCGCCCTTCTGGATCTCTCCCTGCGTCACGCCTGTGGCGAACGCGCAGCTACCCATATCACGCTTCTCCACCTTGCCGGCGGCGGGCGAGATGTCGAAGTCGAAGATGTCCATGGGCAGCCCGATGGTTGTACACGCATTAGGGATATCGACGATGCCCGCCACGTGGCCCTGGATCGGCGCGCACGACATGAGGAGGTAGGCTTGGTAGTCGCTGTAGCCAAAGCGGCGGAGGTATTCGATGACGCCTGCCGCTGTTAGCATATCGATCCTCTCCGGGGGGTTACAGGGCGAGATGGGGCGGGAGAGGCCAAAAACTCACGCAGACTCGTCTGCCGGTACGCCACGGTGACGTCCATGTAGTGCTGCTTCCCGTGCTCGTCGACGGAAAAGCCCTCAAAGTAGATGTGGCGGCCGGGGCCGAAGTGCGGCTCGACGGGGCCGGGGATGTAGATGGGCGACTTGAGGCCCAGGTCCGCAACGCCGTTCTTGATGACTTTGAAGTTGATGGTAATGACGCCGGCCATTTCGATGGCGCCGCAGAAGGAGATTTCTCCGTCGCCCTCTTTTTGATTGTCAGCGAGAGGTGGGTGACCATCGTGTACCACGGGGAAGCCTACGGGAGAAGTGCAGGTCGCCCACACTGAACTTTGCCCCAGGTACGTGTATGGGCAGGTAGACTTTGCTGCCTCGACTCAGGTTCTTGATGCTGCGCAAAAATTCAGTCTCTCATCCTTGGACTTCTAAAAAGGGGGGCACAGAGAGGGAGTAATAACGGCCGGGTAAACAAGGGCACGGGGTGATGGAGGTAGATGGTTTACTCACTCGCAGTTTCCGCCGTGCTCTGGCCTTCCCGGGATCGTTCTGGCACCCTCCTTGCCAACCTTCTCCTTGAGCGCCGCATCAGCAGCGCCGGCATGCACGTTGATCGGCTCAGGGGGCTTCGCGACGTCCCGCTCGAGCTTGTTGGCGCTGATCAGCTCGCCCTCGCGCTTGTTCCACGTCTCGAGCACCTCGGCCGACGGCGCGCAGCCAAGGATGCCCGGGTGGATCAGCCCCGCGAACTTGACGTGCGGGATGTGGCGTGAGGTACAGTAGATGCCCTCAAAGTCCCAGATGGCCTTGGCCCTACGAGCGTTTGTCAGTTTCTCCGTCGGTCCAACACGTAGGAAGCTTGGCCACCAAGGGTGGAGGGGGCGAGTACGCTGTGGGATAAATTTCATCCAAGAAGCCGCCGCCGTTGTTCTTTTCAAAGACGCCCGTAAAGCCCCACGGCTGGTCTTCAAAGGGTTGCACGTCCATGATCTCAACGAGCAGCAGGTCGCCTGGCTGGGCCCCCTCGACCTCGAAGGGCCCGCTGAGGTAGTGGATCTTGGTGAGATCGACATTGAGCACGTCGTCAGCAGAGTCGTTGTTGCCAATTTGGCCGCCGGTCCTGGATGTAATCAGCGGTTGTTTGGGTGGTGGAGTGAGGGGGACGTCCTTACCAGTCGACACACTCGATCTTGACGGTCTCACCATCTTTGATCGTTCCGGAGGAGGGAACTTGACTTGTTAGCTGAAAAGCCATGCGACCTAGAGATACAATTTTTGCTTACTGTCTGGGTGCCATCTGTTCTAGTATGATGTCAACATCGTCTCGCCATCTACCATCTCGTCATATACTTACATGCAGACCAGGCTGCTCAGAGGCCGGAATATCAAAGCTGACCTTGTTGGCCGCTCGAATGCCAGTTTTTCCCATGGCGAACGAAAGAGATTACGGGGTTTCAGTTTTATCCAGAAAAGTATTTGTTGAATTCTGTAACCTCGGGCAAGGTTGGTCTCTGTAGGAAGCAACTGCGACCATGGTACGCCAGACGCCCCTCCTAGATATTTATACATAATTCGGAGCTAGGCAACGCCTCCAGGTTACCCCGCCTTCAAGTCTTCGGGACTGACCAACTCCTGTGCGCAATCAAGGCTCTCACCTTCCCTTGTTGGTTGGCTATCAGTTGGAGAAGGAGACGGTGCCGCGGTGCCGCGGTGCCGGGAGCAGTGACACTAAGGAGCGAAAGACAGCTTGGAGTTTGATAAGAGCTTCGCCCAATGGGACCGTAATAGGCTTGACTCTTGCACACCCCGCATTACCAGGTGGGGTCCAGCGCCGCCGGCCGGCAGAACAATCGATAAGATCATGCAGCGAGTGAGCCCATGTTGCAGGAGGATCCTATCATGAAACGTAATTGATATGGGGGGATCTCGGGGTGGTTTATCTCGGGATATGGATGTGGATGTTGCCTGCATCTTGCGGATGCAGCAACAATCGCCTGACGCAACGCAACATGGCCTACCTAGTCTACGCGATCCAACGATGATCAACGAGAACGGATAAGTGAGCCAAACCTACAAGGCCCATTAGACATAAAATGTCTGTCTGTGTTCTCACTGCA
Organism: Colletotrichum sojae; assembly: GCA_014235955.1. Lineage (NCBI taxonomy): Eukaryota > Fungi > Ascomycota > Sordariomycetes > Glomerellales > Glomerellaceae > Colletotrichum > Colletotrichum sojae. Next base: position 108,265 of record WIGN01000062.1, read on the forward strand.
GCTTCCGCTCCTTGAGGTGGATGGAGTCCAGGTCGGCAAGGTTCAGGTTAAGAAACTCGTGCTTGTTCATCCATTCCTGCTGGCTCTCGGCGAATGCGGCCTTCTCGGTAGGGGGCGGGGGAGGGTCGGTGATTTTGGTGATGAGATACGCCGTCGACGCCTCCGCGATGCCGTAAATCAGGACGCCGACCAGGGGAATTTTGATCATTGTGTAAAATCCGATGGCGAACCCGAACAGGATTCCCTCTCGGCTTCGAAACCAGTTCCGCTTTTGCTCCTTGGTAAAATGCACGCGCGAGAAGTAGGGCTCCAACAGTTCTCGCATCAAGCTCCTCGAGGCAAAGTAGCTCTGCAAGAAGATGACAAGATAGCGCTTCGGCAGGAATACTCCTGTGCCAAAGATGACCGAGGCCGGCCCCAGGCCAACGGCCTTGTTGAAGGTGTAGAAACTGGCAGCGGGCAGAACGAAGCGACCGACGACGGGGAGGTAGGAGAGGGCGAAGACGGCGAGGGAGATGGCGCCCTTGCGAGCAAAGCGGTATAGGAACATGCTGACGGCCTCGGCGGTGCTCGTGGAGTGGGTGCTGCCATCGCTGACCTTGTACTGCTTCAGATTAGGATAGTACATGTCTCGCAGCTTGTCGGGATCGTCGTGCTTGTGTTTCTGGACGTAGGTTCTATCGACCCAGTTGAGCGAGTCCATGAACCTGCGTCGATGTTAGCAAGTTGGGGGTTGGGGGTTGCCGGAGACGACCTGCATATTGTCGAGAGTTGGGGTGACGTAGCGCATCAGGGCCATCAGGAAGAAGGGGACCTGCAGGACATATTCCTCGATGAAGTTAAGTCCCCCAAAGATTTTGTCGTCCCATGTGACATGATCCAAACTGAAGATGAGGGATATGAACCACAGCAAGACCTTGACGCCGATAACCTGCAAGAGGTGTCAACGACAGCTCGTCCGGAACGTACATTGTCGGCCGTCAATGTCGGGGATGGTCGGGCTTACGGGAATGGAGATGATGAGGCGAATGGCGAGGCCGGACAGGACTGCGATGCCTGCCTGTCGGTAGTGGTCTGAGGTGAATATGGCTGGGTTCTGAAGAGCTCGGTGAGCTAGAGTCGCAGTCAGCGGATGCGCAAGTGACGATGATCTCCAACCAGCACTAGAATCGTAGGCTGCGGCCGTGGCGGTTGCAACTCACCTCCAACCAGGGTCAACTGAGCGCCGCGAATCACGGAATTGAGGTCGAAGTGGGACAGATCGAACTCCTGCTTGAGCGTCTCCTTGTCGAAGGGCAGCTTTTCGCGCTTTTCGCGCGTCTCGGGGGCGGACATGGCGTTGAGATGGCCACCTATGCGGATCTATCTGCTTGCTGTGCTTGAGGTATCGAGCTGTCGTGGTGTGGACGGATATCAGAACTTGATCCCAGTGGTGCCAGGGGCGGGCTGAAGCCGGGGCTGGCTGATGGACCTAGACGGGAGCTGAGCTTGGGCGGGCGATGATGACGACACCCCGCCGGGAATAACAGCCGAGGGGCACAGCTGCCCTGCCTACCACAGCCTAACTTACTAAGCTTCTTTGAGCTGCCGATGGATTCCTAGGTGCCGACGTGCCGACTGGCCGACCTCTGACTTAGGTCTACTACCTGCTTGCTTGCCTACCCAGGTATACTGCTACCTACACTAGGTATTGCCTATGCATCTGACAGTGGCAGACAGCTGATTAGTTGCAATCAACCTATGGAGGTAGGCCGATAGGTACTTAGTTTTGCCAAATAAAGCATAGGTAGCTACTTTGTTATCCACGATGTAACTTCCTAGGTGCTCACCCACCACCTAATTATTCGTAGGTATTACACTAGGTAGGTAGGTATTCGGTGATGGTGTAGGTAGGTACGCTGCAAGCACCTCCGTGGGTAGGTACCGAGTGTAAGGAAACTCTAGAGAGGCGGCACCTGTCGGGTGGCGCCTACATGGCTGCACCTGCAATGCCCACGCGTCGAACTTGCATCCCGGAACGTGTTCGCCGGCTACAGCTGTGACCCCTGCGACATGGCCTAACCTAGGGCACTCGCTCCATAGCCACGGCCAGCTAGGGCGGCAGTTGTCATGGGAAACCCGGGACTTGGAGGAATTCGGTGAGGGCAGCTCAAAGCTCGAGACAGCGCAGCGCGTCGTCTGCAGCTGTCAGGAATACGAGCACGAGCGACCTTTGGACTGCAGATTTAAATGTGTTGAGCAGCCCCACGTCCATATCCCAGGGGCATGTTGCCAAACGGTAAACCTCCCCTCCCCTAAGCGAACAGTAGCGCCCTGGTTCCCCCATAAAGCTAAGGGTTCAAACTGCAACGCGGCCGGGGTGCGTCGGTAGTCCCCGCTACGGCTCCGATCCAGTGGCCGTGGACGGTATTACAGGTCAGCAGGTAGTAAGTAGCTTTACACTACCTGAGGTAGGTAGTATACTTACCTAGGTAGATAGACAAGGACCCAAGGTAATTTCAATGGATGGGGCCGAGCACGATCACGAGGACGCGCTTGTCGTCTATCCTCGTCCACGGCAATACCTAGCTACATACCACTATGTAGTAATTAGTAGGTGTCTAGTTAGCTAGCTACCTACCTAGTCAAGTGTACTTGTGGAACTCTGCCTTTCCCACCCAAGGTAGGTACTGTGCGTATGTACCTACCTAGTGTACCTAGGTACATAAGGTAGCCGTAGCATGTGAAGGCCAATGGCATCTGCATCATATGTCTTGAGCCCCTTCCCGCCCAGCTGGAATCGAGTGTTTTCGCTGCAATTGCCCAATGAGACCGAACGTTTGAGCCGTGTCAGTCGTTGATGAGGGCTGCCGCAAGGAGAGGAAACAGACAGCGTCAGAACCCCCCCTGGCCACGCGTGGTGAGTCGAACGAGTCCCCAAGCAGCCGTGACATTGCCGCCTACCCCTGGTCGAACCATGGGCAAATCCGTCCAAGCTTCATCCCGCATCCTGGCCTGACCTTGCTTCTTTCCCCAATCGCTTCGACCACCTAGTCAATTGCGCATCTCAGAACCTTTTTTTTTTTCTTCCCCTTCCCTCAGTTCACTCAATCCCACCTAATACCTCTCCTTCCCGGTCTCCCCTCTTACCGCAATTCTTTCCCCCTCTTGCGAGAAGGTTTACGAGCCAGTCGTGTTTTTCCTTCTTCCCCTGAAGGCTCAGACTGTGAGACCTGAGCAAGACAACGACCGATATCCAGTTTCCCCCTAAATTCCCGAGGGGTAAGAAAAAGGGGAGGGGGCTTCTTCTATTAGCACCTAATCTGCGTTGCGTTACCTACCTACTCTACTTCCTATCCGTACCTGCCAGGTAGGTATTAGTGGTAGATAGGAACGAACACCACCCGCATCCACTTACCACGCCCGCGCCAGAGTAGTCCGCGCACCCGACACGCCCTCCACCTGCACCAGCCAACTGGCGTGTGCCTCGACGAGCCGCCATCTCAGACCCCCGTGTGCCGATCGGATTCCTCGACTTCCCTCTACTTCCTGTTCCTGGTCATTTCCTCCTCCGCGATTTCAGACGGGCGCGCCGACGAACGCAACGGAAATTGGGAAAGCCAGCCCGCCTCGACGGAAAGAAGGGAAACGAAAAAAGCCGGTTCCTCAGCCTGTCATGTCCCCGAACTCGGTCTCGACATGACCCAACCGTTTCCTCGCCCTCACCCTCGACCATTAGCTGACGCCTTCCCTTACGTGACGGAGCCATCTGACCAGCTCCCTGGCTGACGTCTTCACCCCCTTCCCTCCCGTCCTCTTCCTCCCCTCCAGAGGGACATCACGATGGAGTCCCTCCGCCCCAACTACCCGGCTCCTCGACGTGTCGCGACTGCCCCGATAACGACGCCTGCGCCCCGATCTACCTCTGCCGGTGGCCTCGTCGAGACACTCTACAACCACCCGAATGTCAAGATCGTGGCCTTCACTGCCGCATCGCGCGGCCGCGCCCGGAGCCCTGGCCGTGGTCCTCCCGACGAGCCTGGCACCCTATCCGCCCATTCTCAGTTGGAAAGGACGATTGCCATTGGTCAGTCTGACGCTTTGCTACTCCCAAAACCATCGTCCTCCGTGGCCTTGTGTGTGTATGTTAGTGTACGTTACGCCTGTTAACCTTTGCCCCGTCAGGTCCTTTTCGGATATATCGCACAGGCTCTGTGGCTTTCCTCAACTGCGGCTCCGCCCTGCAGCCCATGCTCCCCAAAAGTCAATGCTGGGCCCTCGAAGAAGACTCGAGCAAGTTCGTCTTGCAGATACGCCGACCCAGTTACTGGAGGATAGAGATCCCAGTCACAAACCCCACCGAACAAGAGCTGGCCGCAGCACTGAGAGGCATCTTGGATCAGATACTGCAGTTTGAGAAGACGGAATGCCCCTTCAAGCGCTCCTTTACGATTGTCATCCCCGAGAAACCCAAGACACCTGCAAAGAAGCGGCCATGGACACCCCCGGTTAATCGCGTTCTTCCCGTCCTGTCCACACCGGCTCACGAGGTGGAATCACCAACTCCCAGGTCCCTTACCCCCAACACCAGCAGGCGCCCCTCGACCTCGTCATCCTTTAGGGGTCGGTCCGAGCAGCGTCGCTTTTCCGTCATCGGTACTGAGTTTCAGGCCAGCCCGGCATTGCGCGGGGTCAGTGTCGAGACGACGAGGTCCTACGAACCGCCGCGCGACCAAGGCTCGGCCATTGACGCATCAGCCATTCTCGAAGAACAGACGGAAATGGAACAGTCTCCCGCACAAGCTGTCCCCACCATCGAGATGGTTCCGGAGCCATTCGCCGAGCACAATGGAATGAAAGATGCAGCCAGTGTTCAGGCGAGCACATCCCACCAGGGTCAAGCCGAATCCAATCTGATCGCAGAGAAACTGACAGCCAGCGAATCCAAAGAGACCTTGCTGCCTGATCGGAAAGAGACGCGATTTTCGAAATGTTCATCCGCCGTCGGAATGCAAAATGGATCGGAGGCCGGCAAATCCGTCAACGCGCACGTGGACTCGAAAGACTCGAAACCGTCTGCGGAAGCCACACCCTCAAATGAGGAGGACCGTCCAGCCACCGCTGTCCAAGTGGCTGCGTTGCCAGGGTCGCCTGTGGAGCGTACGTGCAGCACACAACTGGCCAACGGTGTTCGAATTAAATCGCCCCCTGTGCGTGGTGAACAGCTGATGTCCGCCGACAAGAAAGCCGTGGACATACGCCCCAGCAAGTCTTCGGTTCCAGCGCGGTTGCGAACGTTGACCAATCCTTCGGCGCAGCCCCAGATAAAGGAACAGCTGATAACCGTAGAAGTAGCGCCTTTGACGCCTTCTTCAATAGAAGCCGGAACGCCTACTCCCACAAACATATACGACGTGATACGAAATTACGAGCAGAAACTGGCCGCTGCGGCCCCGAGCGCCGCTACGGCTGCCGAGAAGACCTCGGTAGTACCAGAGGAGCCCCGGGCAGATTCCGGCAGTGTCAATGACAATGGTTCGAGCCAGGAGTCGCACTCTGGAACCGACGGCGAGGAGTCCTGCGAGATTCTTGAGGGCAGCGGTGTAGCGGGAGGGAAACGGAAGAAACTCCGGGGCTTTAGGAGAGGCCGCACTCTGGTCCCCCCGCAGTTGACGCTCGTCACGTCGCCGCCATCCAAGTCAACCAAGAGACAGACTCCGATATTGGAAGAAACAGACGAGACGAAGGGGGCGACATCCCCGACGGGCTCTCACGACTCTTTTCATAGTGTGGAGTCGTGGCACTCGCCGGTTACCCCTGTCCCGCGGTCTCCTGCGTCGGACGTCTCCCCGACGACATTCCCCTATCCTCATGACAACATCCTGATCCCCAAAAGGTCGTTGCATTATCGCGACATCTCGGATTTGACGGTTACTCCCGAGACCCGACGGACATGGGACGCGACCTCGTCTCTCACGGACGACAGCTCGCAGGAAAGCGCGGCGACCGCACCAGATATCACATCGGAGGCGATAGGGCAGCCAGACAAGACGGCCCTCTCGGAGGATGAAGCAGCAAGTTCTGCTGTCGCACGCCGGCCGTACATCCGCCACCGCGCAACGACGAGCATTTCGATGGGCCGTAGAACGCTCTCGCCTCTGCCGCCGCCAGCGAACCTCTTCGCGCCGACAACTACTGCCACTAGGCGGCAGCCATTTCTCCGCAGCCAGTTGGACATCGTTCGCAGGCTCCCCATGGCAATCGTTTCCAAGACCTGCGAGGTTCTTCTTGGCCCGCCGAGCCATCTCATTGCGCTGATGCTCCAGGTTGCAGCTAAGATTGCAGCCGGACAATGGCGCGGCATGATGTTCGGCTATGGCGAGGGCGGGGAGACGATTCCCGTTCAGTGGGACTATTCGGATGACGAGTACAGCAGCTGGGGAGAAGACGATGACTATTACCTGAGCCAAGTCGAGTCGTCGGGCGCGAATAGCGTCTTCGGCGGCGGGGAGAGCGATAATGAAGCGGCAGCCGAAGACACTTTGGAAGGGAATGGCCGAGGTTGGGAAGTTGACTGACGCCAGTGTGGCGACGGCCTCTTAACGAGTTCATGTATGACCACTGTATGTTTAACCACCAGCAACCGCATCTAGGATGGAAACCTTTGGGGCGTTTAACCAGCAAGGCATCGCGTGGGTGGGCCTTGGATATCAGAGACTTCTTGGCTTCTCGGGTGGGAGTCAGCAATCTGTGTCTGACCATGGCCTGCACGTGTGCGCGTGCGTATCTGGCGGGCTGTTGTTTGTGTCGTTTTGCATGTACCAGTAATCGCGTACCTACAGAGGAAGGGGTGGGATAGCCGGTTTTCTTTCGTTTCTTTCCCCCGGAAGGGGCGTCATCCTCTTCGGTACTGGATAGTTACCTGCTTGCCTTGAGAAGTTGGTTAAATGAGGAATCTAGTAAGATCACCCGACGATGCGCCCAGGAAAGTACCGTGTTTCAAAGATGGGCAGTGGCCTTGACCGATAGATGGAACATCGGCATTTGGCAAACCGGCGACGGCTGTTCCCAGGCCGGGGAGTGAGGCCGACTAAAGACAAGACTGGACCTTCGCTCGTCTCGGGTCATCACTCTGCCCGATTGGTGTCGTATTTGAGGGAGCTATGCGATTGGTCGGCGGTTGGTGTAAGGCTGATTTGAGGCGTTTGCACCAGCGTATTCTTCGGGTTTTTTCTTTCCATGGGGGGGTTCACATTATTTTGCGAACGAATGCCTCGATACAGGTGAGGCCTCCCTGGACGATTCATGTGATGCCTGGCCGTGTATATATTCTTTCCCGTAGCCAATTTCTGGTAGTATTCAGCTTGTCAGGGCAGATCCTCAAAACACATACATACGCCCACAAACGCGCATACGCCCAGGCGATTCGAGCCACAGACTGAGCATTGGAACAATTTCAAGTGGATGCCGGCAGAATGACAGACGGAAACTACGGTATGGAGCCTTGGCTTTCCGCAGCAGTGTCGTGGACCTCGGTCACTGACAGGAGATCACAGTCGACGGGAGTTTCTACTTTTACGCCCCCAATAAGGGGGCGCCCATTTTCTTCGCCATTGCCTTCGCGGCATCTGGAGTTTTGCACTTTTGGCAGAGCTAGTGAGTCTCATGCCAGGCTCGCCCGTCCGTCCATCAGCGCGGCGGGCCACATACATCGCCAGACTCTTTGCTTAGTTAGGTAACTGACCAAGCCCTCGCCAGCCACTACAAGTTCTTCAAGGTCACCGGCCTCTTCAGCTTCTGCTGCCTCCTGTTTACAGCGGGCTTCGCTTTGAGGATCTACGGATCTTACCATTACGACCATCTGGACCCTTTCATAGCGAGCGTGTGTCTCGTCTACGCTGCGCCGTGAGCTGACATTACTATACCCGCGTTTGCCCATAGACGTTGACTGACTCACCTCTGGCAGACCGCTACTCGAACTGGCAAACTACCACATACTCGGCCGCGTTCTCTACTACGTTCCCTACTGCTCCCCGATCCACCCGGGTCGTGTTCTGAGCACCTTTGCCTTCTTCTCGGGCATCGTCGAAGCGCTCAACGGGTGGGGCGCATCATACAGCGCCAACCAGTCCCTCTCGGAGCGAGAGATGCAGACGGGCCACGTGCTCATCAAGACCAGCCTGCTCCTCCAGATCTTCGTCATCGCGTGCTTCATCGTGCTCACGGCGGCCTTCCAGCGGCGATGCGCGCGGCTCGGCATGGAGCGGCACCGCGGCGTGTGGGGCCCGCTGCTCACGCTGTACGTCTCCGTCGTTCTGATCCTCGCGAGAACGGTGTTCCGGATCGTCGAGTACTTCGGGGTGGCCGACATGCGCTGGGGCGCGGAGACGAGGGCGGCTGACGTGTCACCCGCGATCCGGTACGAGTGGTTCTTCTACGTGTTCGAGGCGAGCCTGATGCTGGCCAACGTGACCATGTTCAACGCGCGGCACCCCAGGCGGTTCCTGCCGCAGAAGTACACCGTGTACCTCGCCGAGGACGGGGCGACGGAGGTGGACGGACCGGGATGGAAGGACCCGCGGCCGTTTTGGCTGACGGTCGTCGACCCGTTTGATCTCGGGGGCGTGTTTCGCGGGCGCGACCGCGGGCAGGACAGGTTCTGGGAGACCGCCGAGGTGAGCGTGGAGGGCGCCGGCGCCGGCGGGAGCGAGACCAAGGGTCCTGCTGTGGTGTAATCCAGTGTTTGTCTATGTTTTAGTCGTCGTCTGCTAGAGGCAGTAGACCCGGGAGAATCGTGGCGGGTGGTTTGCTATCCCAGGTTGAATACGTAATAGTAGTATTGGATAATAACACGTTGAGCACGTGGTAAACGGAGGAAGGTTCCCGTATTCGCGTTTGCGCCTCAAAAGTCATGTCAGATCTGGCCGCAACACGGAAGCTCAAGTTGTACGTCGCGTTGCGGTGGCTGCGCAGTTTTGCGCGGTGGGAACTCGTTGATGTCAGGTGCCATCTGTACGGCGTCGGAGGCCGAGCGCCAAGAGGAACAAGGTGATGAGGCAGGGAAAACGGCGATGATGTCAGGAGACGAGAGAGCGCTCGGCATGGCTGTGCTGTCAGGGCTCGGACCAAAAATATTCGGATGATGGGCTTTCGGGCAAAGACAGCGATGGACGGACCCCAAGCGCCGATTTGACTTGTAAGCTCGGAAGGGGGGCACGGTTCCGACACGCGAAGGGAAGCGAAGAGGCGGTGCCGGTAGGGCTCCCTCCTCCTGCTTATACTAGTGTAGTAGCTTGTGGGTATTGGAAGGATCAAGGAGGGGCAAGGTAGGTGAGGTCAGTGTTGGCGCTTGCGGCGTCTGTTCAGGGAGAGAGAGGATCCACCCGGTTAGGCGCGGTCGGTAAGCACGATCGAAAAAAAGGGATGACAGTGTAAAGATTGCGCCGATTTAGAACAGAGGATTTCAGGCTGCCGGAGAAGCGAAAAAGAAGGTCAGGTCACGATGCCGGCGAGGCCCGGACGTGGTGTTCACCGAACAGGATCGGGCGCCGGGCAGGTGGGGCTACCTAGGCGGAGCAAGCGGAGGTACCTGAATCTACTAGGTACACTAGTGTCCATACTACATAGGTACCTAAGTATTAGTGCAGTACGGAGAAATATCGGCCGAGGATACAGCACGTACGTACCTACCTACTTTCTAGAGAGATTACGTACGTACGTACCTAGCAAAAAAACAAAAACGAAAATAGCATTCCATGTTCGCTAAAAGTTTCGCAAGCCACCTCGCGAGCGAGTATCTGGAGGGAGAACGTGGCGAGGTGACAGCGTGTGTGGCTTGATCGCCGTTGTGGATCGTCTCCCTGCCCGGATGCTACCTCCTCCTCCAGAGTCAGGGGGCTCCCTGGCCGGGTGTCATCTAGTGTAATACGACTTGCCCCACGAAAGTCAATTCCCTGACAACTTCAGTGCCATCGCCGAATCCCTAGGCCTTTTGTGATTACACCAGTCCTGTCTATAACTTGCATCTCGCCCGGAACTAGCCACGGGCAACGCTATGTAGTATGTGGGCCCCTAAGAACGCTGTGCAGGCGCAGAAGGGCTGGGCTTTTAGGTGCTGACCGGCCCACCCCGACGAAGCCGATGCTGGACCTCAGAGTGTTCCATGGAAGATTCCCTCGCTCCCTCACAGTGATCACGGGATCTATCACTTTCCGTCATCGGCAGATGAAACCCGAGCAGCCACCACCGTACGCGCCTTGGCTGCAGTCTTACATGACGAGCGGGTGCGGGACATCACACACACACACACACACACACACATACATGGGCGTTCAAGACGCTGTTGTGATGGCAAAGATCTTTTTATACGGCTGCCTAGTTGATGTGCGCACTACACTTGCGCCGTACCTAGTCGTACACATACGTCGTCGTCGACGACAGGGCTTGAGGACCCTGCTGTGTGTTGCTATTGGCGGCCGTCGGAGGGGCGCGCTGATCGGCGGTCTGAAAGCATGCATCCACGGGGCGATTGATTCGAGCGGGCGGGATGGCGGAGGCGAAATGTCACCATTGGCCACGCCCGACGCGTCGGGACAGACGGCCGGATTCTCGGTCGGCGTGTCGTTCTTGTCTGTCAAACGCGGAGATCACCAGAGATCTGATGCGACGGAGGCTTTTGGCGACGGAGGGAGGGGGGATCGGCGGCACATCATCGGCGGCGGGAGGATGACCTCCGGTATCTCGCCTGAGTTGTTGACCATCGCTGTCGAGACGGCATCAACCAAATGTCTTGAGTGGCGGTGGTGGAGTGTGCCTGCATACCTGCATGGTTATCTTATTTTGTCCGTCGTACTTGATGTTTTCCATGTTGATCTCGTTAACATTTTTGAAGTGGCAAGGAAACACGGACCACGAACGTTCCGTCATGCACGATAGACGGCTATGTGTTCAGTACGCCCATGGGACAGTACTTTGCGTTGCTTTTCTTTGCTTGGATAGGTTTTGGTTGAGACGTAGACACCCTGAATTGCAACGGGGCTACGATTAGGGGCACTGGATGGTCCCAGCCCAGGGCCTGTACCCTGTCCTGCCCTGTACCCTGTCCTGTTTAGAGGTGCTGGTGCAAGTGTTTATTAGGTGCTCCCTCCCCTGTTTGGAGGATCGGTACGTACCTCCGCCGACTTACACCACACGACCACACACCCGCCCGTGGACGTCGCCAGGTTCCTCATCCTTCCACCAACCAAGCCTCCCTCCCCATTCCGCTCTTTCCTTTCCAAGTTCCAAGTCTTGCAGTCTCGAAATGCAACAGGCCGGCCGCTCATTTTACCTGCGTGAAAGGAGCGAGGGGGGAGGCGGAGGGGTGAGGCGGCCAAGCCAAGCTCGCCATTCGCTCTCGCCCGTTCACTATGGCCCGAGAGAAACAACACCACTACTATGTACGTCCTCCACCCATGCCATGCAATGTCGAATTCAATGACAGTCCTCCTCGCCCCGACCCGAGCTATCATCATGTCATTTCGTCTGGCCCCGAGCCTACGGGAACCTTGCATCGGGCACTGATCCTGCGTTGCTTGATTCCTGGCCATACGAACGAGGCGCCGAGGGGCTGTACTGTCTGCTCTGCCGTGATGATGCTCTGCTCACAGACATTCGGCTTACATAGTATCCGTAGGTAGCCTACATAGTAAGTATCTGCTACACTACGGTTACCTGCATGGGACTGTCTATCTTGCGTAGATGGATATGTACCTCGCGGTACCAAGGTGCGCGCGCCTACGGCACCCAGTCCCGGCATTCGGGGACGTGTGGTCGGGGCCATCATGTCATGGGCAAGAGACCACTAAACTGCCTGTTGATACCCATCTAGATTTTACACTAAGTACTTCCCGGCACCCACACCTTCCCGTTTGCGACTTGTCACTACTACCTGCACTACCCGCAGGTACGGGTCACTCGTGCAGCGTTTTATTCTGCTGCCTCAAGGAACTTATTGGTAGGCTTGGGGCCGACCCCCTGCGCCGGCTCTGCTTTATTACCAAAAGTGTACCTATCCGTAGGTACTCCCGTCTGAGATGGACTCATACGGGGCGGTGTCTTGCCCGTTGCGCCACAGTACCCCCATCCCACTCCCCTGGGCCTCTGGGGTCCTCTTTCCCTTGGTCCTGCATAGTAGGTCCTTCTAAATTCCTCTCGACCCTATCCGTACTTGTCTAGGTATTACCAACCGTCCGGGATCTTACCAGATATACATGCGTATTCCAGTCTCGACCTTTTCGCCATTGTCACCATTGCCTACTACGCTCTGAAGCAACCTCTACACTCGCGGACTACTCTTACACTACACATCACATTGGGGGCATGATCCGCAGCATCTGATCTTACGCCTCCCAACTCCAGCTATCTACCCGCCGCCCATCGCTGCAATACGGATACACACGCCTCAAACCTTTGAAACTAGCGCCCAAGCCCAGAGTTCGGCCCCGTGTTCTGGTGGTGGTGGTACAGGCACAGACAGCGAGTCCCCTCCGTCTCGCATCGTACCGTAACGCGCCATACCAAGCATACCTTGACTTGCTGTGCGACTCATCCGGCTGCATCTCCGCTTTGTCCTTACATAGCATACTACCAAGCTACGACACCTCCTACCAAACTACTTCCACTCTAGCCCAGACCACCGTCGAGTCTGGGTGCCCACCCTGCGGCCGCCGCCCTCGCCTTCATATCAACCGCTCGGGTCCCCCCCCCCCCCCCCGACTACGAACATGTGGAGGACAGAACCTATCCCATCTCACCTGCATCACGACATGGCATCAACTACGACTCGCCGACCCCAAATATTCGTTCATTTCGAGTTTGGGGTCTCATTCTCACCTAGACATGCCCCTAATCAGCATTCCGTCACCTATGTATCAAGAGGCATGCGTGATCGCGCTCACAACTTCCCTAGACAAGTTCCCCCGACGACTACAAATTACCTGACGGCGCCCTCATATCAGCCCTACCACCCGGCTCGAAGCTCACCGCCCGAACATCAGCAGCAACCGCTCCAGTACCCGAACATGCTGCAACAGCTCGAGCCGAGGAGGCAGTCTCGACAAGAAAGCCGTTCGTCGGGCTCATCGCACGAGCGAGGAAGCTCTGCACCTCCTCCTTGGAACGACAGTCCATGGGATGCCGAGCCAGACGCCATGGGCAGCTCTGCCCTGCCTCGTCAACGGCCACGCGCCCCAACGAATGCCCCCGACTACTGGAAGGCCCTGCCCGAGGTGCCTTCACGATTTCGACTGGGAGAGGATGAGCTGCCTTGGTCAGCGTCGTCATGGCCCGGCGAGTACGGCATTCCGGACGACACAGAAGTCGACGACTATTCTTCGGAGCTGTCCCTGAAGTTCCGTGACGTCTCCCTGGCAGCTGCCGCTTCAACATCTCGCTCTCGTGATAGAGAGGACCCGGGCAGGAGGCAAGAGCTTGAGGCTCTCTCTGCAGCCATGATGACGGTCGACAACGGCTTCGAAGACCAGTGGTGGTACCAGGGAGAGCGACAACAAACAGCGACCCCCGCCGGAGATCTGTTTATTTCTTCGGCATATGCAACCGCCACATCTCCCGCGGAAGCCGTACCACAAACACCTGCACACCAGCTGTGCGAAAGCGTAGACTCCCCGGGGTGGGCTAGCGTCCAGAACGACCCTCACATGAGTCTGACGAGTGCCACGATATACAACCCCAGCGTGTTGGTATCACCCATGACGGAATACGCAAGCCCACGCCTCCATCGTTCGCTGACCACGAGGTCTGAGGAGTTGTTTTTGTACTGAAAGTTGAGGATAGCGAAGAAGGATACATAGACCATGGCGTACGGGTGAATTTTTTGGCATGACTGCGGAAACCCAGGAGCGGCCCGGTTTGATCACGATCAGTTCTCGAATCCAAGCAATTCGAACGATCATTTGGAGTTTTGGACATCTGTATTGGAGGATATATCCCATGCGGCCGCGGCCATCTTACAGTTCGCGACAGACAAGCAGACGGCTTTGTTGCTCACCAAAATAATATTTCTACAAGCTCAAACACTTGCCGACGTTCGAGGCAAGTACGGTGCTCCCGAGACTTTGCCGTTGAAGACAGCCTCCCGTTACTCGTGAAAACCACTAACACAAACAAATATAAGTCTTGGCTAAGCGCGTCCAAAAACAGCATCCCAGAAGAGCGAGTTCAAAGGCATGGTGCTTCGGGGGAATGGCCACTTCGAGAGACGAGACGCCTCCGTTCATCCAATGAAAAATCGGCCGAAGAAATAGCATGAAACGGACCCGCGATCGACCATGCAGACGGACTATTATACTAGTACTATACACGACGGATACGGATACTACAACAGACGCGAAGTCTAAACGCCTATTGACGACCAGTGACAGCCTCACCGGGGTCGAATCTTCAAACCCCCCGGGCTCAGACGCATTGCAACAAATGACATCGTGTTTCGTTTTCCTAATCGTCCAAATTCATTCACTCGGATCACTGACCACCACGGCATGACGCGCTCCTCCGCACCAGGGGGACGGAGGGGGCCCGTTGTGCCACCTTGGGTTTTCGGGACGAGGGTTGGAGTCGGAGGGGTCTTGTCTTGATCCTGGAAAAGGCACGCCACCCGCCTTTGCACACCGTGCCACGTCTGATCGTGCTGCGGCTTTCCGCCCTTGCTTGGACTATATCCGCCCTTTCTGGTGTCTGTTAGCGACGCTATCGCCCGTCACCAGCGTTCCGGATTCACAGCGGCTGGCGGCTATACACCACTTGACGACTTTTTTCCCCCTCTGCGACAGCCGAGGTTGACAGAACGCTTACTGGCACCGTTGCTAAGGGGCGTTCCACCAAATCAAGATGTCATCAACGGCAGCGCGACTAACAAGATGACGGTGTGTCTAACCCTAAGCCCCGGTCATACCTCGGTGAATGGCCCGAGAGAAGGATTCCGCCAGTGTCATAGCTTCCGACGCCCACACGGCGGCAACTGCGACCAATTTCGGCAGGGAGCAATGGAATGGCGGCTACGGCGTCCCTCTAATTTCCTTCCATCCGCAGCGTTGACTGCCTAACCGATTTTGCCTGCACGCTGGAACACAACACACGCTGGGAAGAATAATCGCCTTCACCTCGCACCATTTCGATAACTCATTTGATCAAGTTGCACGCCGGGGTCAACCCGGAGAGTTGGGTGGGAGGCCCCGTTTCATCTCATGAATCTCCGGAAAATCTTTGGGATGACACCCGTCAAACTTCCGCTCCCCACCGTAATCTACGACCTCTGATCTGCGTGTGATCGACGGGGCCCGACGTTTGAAACGGAAATGCCTTTCGAGAAGTTGTTTAAGCAATGAAATCTATGGGACTGGCTCATGCCGGTGCATGATCATTAGTTGCTCCCGAAGCAATGACGTTGAGGGGTTGACCCTGTTTGTCTAGCACTACATCGCTCGAGTTGTTGTGTGACTTCTACTGATTACTGCCAGAGAGGTTGCAGGCCAGCGGTGTTCGGGCAGTCGACTTCGTATTCTGCCGCTGCAAGTAAGTATTATTATGCTTTCAAGACTTACTGCAAGAGCCTTTTATAGCAACAACCATGGTTATCCACTGTTCCGGCATCGAGAAAACCACATCCACTAACATTGGATTTATCCCAGACGCCGACAGGGTCTAGAACGCTGCGTTTCCAAAAAGTGCACGAGTTTATTAATGCTCCCCGCGTTCTCAACTCCCGACCCAGACCCAGAGCTGGCACGTGTTGCCTGACTCAGGTTTGCTTGACAGATGCCGGCTGTGACCCGAAGCCTTGCTCATGTCAAGGGAAGTCCGCCGCAGGCAGATGGAGATGAGGAACCCAGTCGATGAAGCTTTGAATGGGAAGTGGGGGGGGGGCTATTAGTCAGGCTACATGCAAACAACTAACATGGTATTGGGTCCGACCGCTGAAACTACAGCAGATGGACCATAATATTCCAACAAACGGACGAAGTTTGATGGCGGCATGTGGGAGATAGAGGTACCACCAACATTACCCGTCTACATGCGCAATCTCTTGGTGGCGGCCATGGAAAGTGTGGACTGGAGAAACACGAGCCTTCAACCACTCCACGTAACCCGTCCGCTACATCGAAAGATGTAACAACAAACCTTCCAACCATGTGCTGTCAGCTCCTCCGCTCACGGAAGAGAAGCAGACGCGGATGGAGATCAGAAACGCATCTGCCTGCCACCCCCTTGAAAGTGTGGCGTTACAACCGACAATATTGGACTCAGTGATTCGTCAGTTACGGAGCCTTCTCGGAAAGAAAAAAGTAAAAGACAAAACGAAACGGGGAAAGATTTGTGGGTGAGAGTGCGCGCCCAAGGGGGAAAAAACTCGAATGCATGGATGTCGTGAAATTCTGCTGCCTAACGCCCTGGCAAGCCGCGATAGAGATGGGGGGGAGGTGGTCCGCCACCGTCAGCGGCACGTACATTGCATCCACATGAGTCGGGCCGGCAGGAGGTCTAGCATTTTTTGGTCATTGCTGTTATTTTTCCTCCGGGTTTTGCTTCATTCCAATTGGATATCATGTTCTTGTCATCTGTCAACTTGTGGGTTTCCTGGCGTGGTGAAAGTTTGAGAATACAAGGCTGCAGTCAAGGGAGAGAAGGGAACGATCCGGTAGGTATTGGGAAAGACCCCGGCTGTCTGAATCATCTCCCTATTTCTGACGAGGCAAGGTAGACAGACTTTACTTGCTTTGTTCGCCATCGGCATTTCGTCACAGGAGAGTGGGAAACGACGACACCCACGGCTGTATTTGGTAACCCACATCAAGCATGCTGGGCCTCTCATCTCCGCCGCTGCAGGCAGACTATTGATACGTACTTCTTGTCAATCTTGTAGCGTTCATTACCGGGGAAATCATTGCCCCCGAGACCGCTTTGCCCAAGTAGGTCACGCCGAAGGGGGGTTGGTTCCCCCCGATGGATGCCCCTTTCCACTGGCTCGGTGTCTCTGGCCTAGAGATGTCTGGTCAAGTTGTTTCCTCAGCCACGGAAGCCTGGCGAACAGATGAATGGCTCTACTTGATGAGAGTCTCAATCAAAAGGGGGAGAGGCACGTCCGATTGCCCAGGGCCAGACCTCTCGGCCAGGGGCAGAGATAGAGGGGACTTCCTAGCGCAACCCGAGACCTTGTGGTTCTTGACGGATGACAAGCAGTGCCAGTTGATAACCTAGACACAACTATACATCTTCTTCAGCGTCTGCCCCGTGGTGTTGACATGGCGATGAAATCCGATCCTCCGCGACAGGGGTCACGGCGTGCCGGGGTGCGGACCGGTATGTGGTGGGGCCCCGGGACGGCACGGCACGGCCAGGCACCGGAGCTCGAGCATGGCCGGAACATGTCTTTGGCTCGCGCCATGATAGACTTCCAGTCATCAATGACTCTAGTATTCATAGTATGTTGAAACGACCTTTGATTCTCTAGGTAACTCATGGACTGCTCAACCCAGAACCTTCTCCAAGTCCTCCGTTCCCAGTTCGACCTTTGCTTCCATCTGCATCGGCACGACCATGCCTCCCGCGCAAAGCGATCCGCTGGTGGCGGCGGACGCGACGGCCTTCACGAAGTTTGCGCAGTCGCCCACGGCATACACCCCGGACACGCTCGTCTCCCCGAACGGCTGCGACGCCTTGATGTCCCCGTTCTCGGCCATCTCGAGGCCGAGCTGCTCCGCAAACGGCCCGTTGGTTCTAGTGAAGGGCGCGTGCGCGAGGAAGCCCTCCGTGACCTCCTCGCCGCCGGCGAAGCTGATGACGACCTTGGTCCCCTCGCCCATCCGCATCCCGGCGATCCTGCGGGAGTCCACCTTCCACTGCCCCTGGGACGAGGCCGCCGCTAGCAGCTCCGAGGCCAGCTCCTCGTTCCCGTTGGTGTAGACCGTGACCTGCCTCGTCAAGGGATGCGCCATGTAGGCGATGTGCGAGGCCATCTTGGCGTTCCCCGTCATCCCGAGGGCGAGCACGCCCGCGCTGCCGGACCCGCGCTCCTCGAAGCCGTGGCAGAAGAGGCAGTGGAAGATGCCGCGGCCCCAGCAGTCGCCATACCCGGGGACGTCGTCCTCGGGCATGACGTCCTTCACGCCCGTGGCGATGACGAGGCGCCTGCCGAGCCAGGTCTTGCCGCTGGCGTCCCGGGCTTCGAAGAGACCCTCCCGGAGCTTCTTTGTCCTGGCGACCGCGACGTCGGCGAAGGTCACCGTCTGGGAGTAGCGCGCCTCGATGTCGGCGCGGGCCTTGGCGCGGAAGACGGGCGGGGGGACGTGGTCGAAGCCGAGGACATTGTGCATGTGCGTCGCGCGGGCGTTGCGGTAGACGCCCGAGTCGAAGAGCACCGTGGTGTAGAGCTGGCGGGAAAGGGCGGTGGCTGTTGCCAGGCCGGCGGGGCCGGCGCCTATTATGAGGACGTCGTGGAGCATGTTGCGTGCAGCTGCGGCGCTGGATGTTTGGTTGTCGATGTGAGTGTGTTGGAGAGGGAGATGGTGTAAGTGGTGTAAGTGATATTTAGTGAGTGGGAAAATTGGGAATGATGAGCCCAAAAGCAACTCTGAGGGACGAGATCGTCCGAGTTTAAATACAACCACTCTCGTAGGCACTCGCGATGCTCAGTGATGCATGAATGAGTGTGGTGACGGTTTAAGTCTCCGAGAGCCCCGGAGCCCGCACCGCAGAAAGTTGCCGAGGGGATCGGGTCGGACGCTTGTGGGGCGCGGACGCCCGGGCCCGGCAGAATGTCTCCGAAGAAAGGGACGGGGACCTGGAACCGCACCGAGTGTTGGGGGGCAGTGGAGTGACTGCCTGCACATTGAGCGCATTTGAGCAGATTCTTTTTAACTTATTTTTGGTATTTGTTCCGTCGACCCCAATGGGCAGCACGCCGATGACCCTGATATATCGTTCGTTCGACCACCCTCGAGGCCGGGAGTCTTAAATCGAAGATTGAGGTTACTTCAAACTTGAGAGGGTTACCAGGGGGAGAAGAGAAATAAAACGAGCGAGAGTGTATCTTGGACTGGGCGAAGAACCCAAAGAGAGCAAACGGAGAGCAGCACCGACAGAATGGGCGTGCAAGTTGAGAATAGGGGCATTGGTGAAACCCTTGCATTCTCCCTTCGATATTCATGTTGAATCACATACTCGAAGCATAGTAGAAGTATAGTCGGAGGATTGTCTTCAAATTGGTTTAACAAGATCGCCGCCCATCGACAATCAATGCATCTATCCCCTCACCTCTTGGAAAATCTGGGACCTAACTACATATGCCTGGACTACGAAGCCAAATCGCTCTCGTCATCATGAAGCTTCAAATATACCGTTTCCCTACTGGGCTATCGCTTTACTGAAGCCGCAATGACCAAGTTTCTGTTCAAGCCCCCGGGCCTGCGTGAGTACTCCTCGGGGATGTGGCTGACCTCCTCGTTGACAAGGTACACGAATCCTCCCTCGTCGCACCCAGCATCCCGGAACCACTCCCGGAAGAGATCCTCGTCGAAGACTTGGTGGTTCGTCGTGTTCAGCACCTCCTGCTCAAAGCTCTTGTGGGCGCCAGAGCGTGCGGCATGGTGGGCGTGGTGGTGACCGTGGTCATGACCGTGGTGCACTCCGGGAGCTTCACGGATGTCTTGCCTCGGTGTGACTTCCAACTGCCGATCGGCGTCGACGCCCTCAACCGCGATGAGCACGCCGCCCGGCTTGACACGTTCTGCGAGACGGAGCAGCATCGCGCGCGAGTCGTCGAGGTGGTGCAGCGCCATGGAGATTATCACCACGTCGAACAACGCGGGGGCAGCAAGGGACTCGTCTGTGGCGAGGTCGCCGGCGATGGCACGAGCCTGGGAGGGGTCGTACCCGAGGCGGGCGGCGCAGTCGTTGAAGCGATCGACGATGGCGGGGGCGATGTCGATGCCGAGAATCTCGTCGACGAAGGGTGCCAAGGCCTGCGGCAAGGCAGTTAATACCAAGTAGCTTGGGACAAAACTTGAGGGGGCAGAGGATCTACCCAAGATGCACCCCCATAGGCACAGGCGTAGTCGAGGAGGCGGACCGGGTTGGCCGCGTCCCGCGACCTGATGCCCAGGTTTGGGGCTTGACTCCGGAGGAAGCTAGTTAGCTGTTCGGCAAAGACCTTGAGCCAGTCTTTCTCGAAAAAGGTGTCGGCATTCGCACTGCAGCAGTAAGTCAGTTAAATCCGCGAGCGTGCGGAATACTTTCAAAAAGGAGACTGACTCCCAGAAGACGCGGTTGAGTTCCGCGAGAGAGGTCGACTTGGATTCAACAGCAGAGGTCATATTGGTGCGTGGTCTTTGGTAGAAAGCAAGCATTTAACGTCTATTGCGCCCTTGTGAACGACCCTGAATCCCGGGGCGAGTTGGAGCTCTTTATACGCCGTATTTTATCTTGAACATATGAACGGGGGAGCGCCGTCCTAGAGGCCGGGCGTGTGCTACCGGAGAGAATTCGGCAACTTTCCCCACACCGTCATAACCCGGCAACAATGCGGAAACTTATGGACTGCCATGATAGCGACACGTCGTGCCCGGTATCATGGCTCCGTCTGTGCTCCCTGCGACACGTGTCTCAGTAACATCAAATCATGGCACTCATATCGGCTGCCCCGCGGCCAAGGTCGCGGCTGGCCATCTGCGTCCCTCGCCCATCTCGTACATGGCCCATTCGTAGACTGCCCACTGAACGGCGTTGACGATGAACGCTCGCACGCTGCAAATAGTCAAGCCCCTGAAGAAGACCCTGGCACCGCCTTCGCGATAGGCCTCCCGGGCCACCTGCATTGCGCCGGCGCGCTTCGGCGACTCGGACTGCTGGGCTGCCAGCAGAGGCGACGACTCGACCGACGACTCGAACGCCTGCGTCTGCACGCGGGTCTTGATGACGTCTAACGGGAAAATGCTCGCCCAGGTCACGATGCCCGCCAGCCCGCCGCAGAGAAGGACCTTGGCGGCGTCCTCTTTCAAGTTCGTCTCGCGTCCGGCATCGGCGGTGGCGACGCCCATCCAGCGCGTGGTGAGCTCGTAGGACCAGAAGTAGAAGCCGTAGCCGATGCTGTCTCGCAGAGCGGTCACGACGCCGCCGAAGTACAGCCCGCGGATGCCCTCGGCGCGGAGGACGTCCTTGGTGATGGCCCAGCTGGATGCGGGCGGCGAGGACAGCTGGGCGCGGCACTTGATCAGCTCGGTCGGGGTGCTGACGACCCAGGTGGCAAGCCCGCCGACGGCGCCGGCGAACCAGGTTGTCCAGAGGCTGGACCTGATGTCGAGGGCGGAGTTGAGGGCGGCCTCGGTGCGGTTGTAGGAGACGAAGAGGAGAGCGTTGAGGGCGCCATAGCCGAGAATGGGGGCGGCGGAGCCGGTCACCAGGGAGGCCGGGGACTCGAAGTGGCGGAAGAGGGATGCGGCGGAGGCAATGGCGCCGGTACCGGGAGTCGGGCGGACCGGAGGAACGGCGGCGGGCTCGCGGGCCTGCAGGCGGACTTTGAGGAGGTCGAGCGGGTTGCCGATGATGATGCCGACGGCGCCGCTGATGTAGCCGGCCCAGAAGTCGGCGGACATGTTATCAATGTCGCGGGTAATGAATGCCGAGTGTTCAATTGAGGGAGGCGAAGGCCGGGAGTATCAGCGACGGTCCTCGGGGTCGTGGTCGTACAGACCGTAGTTGTCCGGGTCGCGGTAGTGATCAACGCGGGCCTGGGCAACGGCGATGAGGGTGATGATGCCGAGGTAAGAGACCATCCATCCACCGCCGGCTAGGGCCCAAAAGCGGGCATTCTTCAGCGGGTTCGGATTCGAGGTGCGGACGCGATTGAGATACCGGTAGTGGGCGAGATGGGCGAATATGGTACCGCCAATGATGGTGGTCCAGTTATCAGCAATCCAGATAGAACGTGAAGAAGGAGGATGGAGCGGGGCCCTCGAAGGAGGGGAAGAAGAAGATGCCGCCGGTTGTGACATTTTGGCGGCGCCGAGTGTTTGTTACTGGGAAGGTAGCTGTAGCGTAGCTGTCTGGGTGCGGCCGCTTTGAAGTCTCGGGGATCCACTGTTTGAGATTCAGATAGTTAGTGCAGTTGCATTTGCAGTTGCTGTTGCTGTGTGTTGCGGGCACGTGAAAGATTGGATGCTGTCGGGCGCGGAACGTTTCCTAGGTAGGTAGAAATGCGGCCTGAAAGTCAATCAGTAAAAGTGAGGCGGCAAACGGTCAATCGACGGTTGTCACGAGACGAGTTGTGTGTATCCGTATCCGTACGATGCAGTTGGTATGTTTGCGATCATTGCCGACGTCGCCTGATGTTTTTTCTTTTCTTTTAGAAGTAGTACTAGGAACCTATGCGGCTGGTATTGCGAGTGGTCACCTAAGGCACAGACGATAAGGGTCCCTCCCCCGTAAGATGGGGTGCTTGGGGTACCTTTGTACCCAACTGAGTAGTGCATTAGGTAGGTACACGATATAAGTACTTGATCTGTGCATTCGGTGAAATGATGACCGACCAAGTAGTCACGTGTGATCTTGTACTTTTGAGATTCGGCAGGGTGGTTTCGAGGGAAACCAACGGTAGCGACGGAACGCATTAAAATGCCTTTTAGAGATGGAAATGTATCTAGGGTTTCTATCTGATGCTGATGTCTTCCCAAACGGTATCTTCAACCACAGATTCTCCATGCATGAGGCCATGCATGTACGCCTCGCCTACCAGTCGATAGTGAACAGCGTCGGAATCCGAGGATCCCTGGAGTCTTCGCATGACAAGAGGTGAAGGACACCCGGCCACTATCCAGATCGTATCACCGAGCTTTAGAGACTGACAGCCAAGCCCAAGATACCGGGCGTCACTCAAGAAAGGACGCCGCTCCCACAACGTCTCGAAGGCAAGGTTGACGTAGGCCTGGCAGTGGTGCCTGAAACCCTCGAAGAGGCCGTCTACCTGTTCCTGCGTCTCAAACTCTTTCAGCTGCTCGAGGTAACGCTCGATCGCCTGGCAATCGGGGACCGTTTGGCTGACGTCCGTGTCGGCAAGTGCCTGCACGCTGGCAAACCGTGTCAGGGCATCCGTCGCGTCGGCGCCCTTCTTCGTTGCGCAGTGCACTTCCCATACCATGTGGTCAGCAATCCAGTGATGGAATGCGTTCTGCAAGCTAAAGGGGGCGGGATGACTAGAACCGTCACGGTCGGCGATCAACGTACGCCAGAACGCCTCGACTCGGCATTGCCCGGTCGGCTCGTAGACCGGGTCGCACTGAAGCAGGAAATCGGCCCATTGCGTGAAGCTGCCGTTGACGGCTAGCTCCGAGTAGACCTCTCCCAGTAAAGACACGGCCCCGATGCAAAAGGCCTTGACGTGCAAAATACTGTCGTCGACGATGCGGATGTGCGCCGGCTCTGATCGGCAGGCATCAAAGTAAGGCTCCCCAGCCGGCCATCTCATGGCCAGGAACGCGGCGGGGCCGCTCGAAGAGAAGTCCGGCACCCATGACGGAATGTTGTCGATCTTTTTGACGGCGTCGTCGGGAACCCCGGTGAGCAGAGTCAGGTTCTTGGTCTCCTCGAGGATGAACATGGCCGTGTCGGTGAATACGCCGGATGGCGTGGCGCATTCCCGGTAATCCGGCTCCAGCTCCGTCCTCGGGCGGCCGCTGAGGTCCAGGAGAAGATTGAGAATGCCCATGAGGCCAAAGACCTGGTCCCTTGGGTCGCTCGCCTCGACCCCGATGGTCAGGCGGAGCATGAGGAACAGCAGAGCGCCGGCCGTCTGGTCCCTGCTGCTGCAAATGCTATCGACGTCGGTTGCAGAGCCGACGATGTGATCGAGGGTCATGCCGTCCCACCCTGTCAGGGCGTCGTGCCTGCATCGCTGGATGGCGACGATACCCGACGAGTTGCTTCCGATGTGAACACCCTTGATGGTCGGGTTGTTGTCGTAGAGCATCTCGGACAGCTGCTCGTACAGGCGACTGTCGTAGAGGAAGTCGGAGCAGAGCGCGACGGTATTCCAGGGGATGATGTCGTCGCCCCAGAGGACGACGGCATCCTTGCTGAGCGCGATCTCTTGGACGACCCAGACGCGGTTGAACCACTTCCTGTCGAAAAAGGCGATGAAGGCGTCCCATATCGGCTCCGGGACGCCTCCCAAACCGTACTTTCGCAGAGCGTCGCCGTCGAAAAGAGTGGCCTCGGAGGCGTATTCGTGGTCGGCGAGGGTGTTGTCGGCCATGGTTTGAATCAAGCGTGAGACTTCGGTGGGGTGATGCTCTTCTGTCACGGACCCGAGCCAAATGTCGACCCGCGACGCCAGCTTGTAGATGTGATCCATGATGCCCACTTGGATACCACGCTCTATCGTGTCGGCTTGGTTGATGCAGATGGCGTCGATCCAGTACAAGCCAACGGAATCGCAGGACCTGATCCACTGCAGGGCATCGTGCAAATTTGGGAATACGTCGAAGTCACACCCGTTGAGCGAAACGGTCATCAGTCCGGGCTGCACGGACGGCTCGTCATCCGCGATGGGCGGGCCCCAGGTGTATGAGAGGGCATGATAACGTGGAAGATCGACGAGAGGATGCTCCTCGAGTAGAAGGGATATCCGTCCGGTTCCCGTCTTATTACAGTCGAGAATTCGTACAAGGCGAACGATCTCCTTGCCGATGGGCTCGCCGTACTGAAACTTGGCCGCGCAGGTGGACATCGTCTTCAGACATATGGCTTTCGTCAACATGCCCGATCACCTGCTTCTTCTGGAGACGAATAGCGGTGTTTATGGGCCATGTATCAAGCTTCAAAACGAAACGACTCGGATCAATCACGGGTTGGCTAGCCACGTAACAACTCTGAACAAGCGTCAGCTGCGTGTCTAGGACGAAGACTAAAAGGCGACGCAAACCTTGCCTCTCACGCGCCGCAATCCTTCCCGCGCAGTTGACCCTTGCCTTGGAGCATCGTGGATAGAAAAGAGACCTCGACAATGAAGCTGCAGCCTGAATTTCAAGCGATGGAATTCACGCGCGCCAAGGACGTATCACGCGGGTAGGTGATGCTTACTCGGCCACGGGCTGACTCTTTACCCTTCGTGTCTTTTTGAACGCGATCGCGACGGCGATGGACTTTCGGCGTCGGCGATAAGAAAGGACGGACGGGTTTTGTCAGATGACGCCGGTTACTTTGGTAGAGCTTAGGTAATACGTGTGTAGGTAGGTCGGGGTCCATAGGCGGGCTGCCCTGGATTAACGGAATCACGGCGCCAAGCACTTGGCGGCTTGATTACGGCAGCCTGCAAGGCCGACTGTGTTAAAACGCAGATTCTACTAAAAGGGGTTATCTCTATTAGCTATAGTAACTGGCAGATATTGCGTATATTGTACGTATTCGTCGTGTGTGTAGTTCTACCGCCATCAACGCGTATTTCGCCTTGACGGCGTTGTGGGCCTTCGAACCCCTCGAACGCGGCCATGGCCTTCGGAGCCGCCGAAACGTTGTTCCGGAGCCGCCCTCGGCCTCGTCAAACGCCGAAATCCGCCCATACGGCGTAACGCGCCAGCGGCTCAAAGCCACGTAATCTGACATATGGGCACTCTTGTCCCTGTTGTATTGATTGATTGATCGTGTTCTTGCTGTTTTCGCGCACGCGCACCCCTGAAGGAGATTGGTGCGCCACGTCACATGCGAGCCACTAACTCCGATATACCGCGTAAACGCCGAAGTATACGTGCACCTTCGCCCAGGCCACACACATATGGCCCTTCATTCAACATAAACGATCCTCTAGAGCGGTCCATAGTGGGCTTTAAGAGCCAAAATCCGTTACCGCAGGCCGCTCTTATTACGTACACAGTAGGCGTAATCTGACACCTTTATAGGTAGACCGCAAATACCATTACCTAAACCTAGCGTACCTAGGTAATCATAGTATTAATAGTTATGGGGATAAAACACAACACCGTATAATTCGACTTCCTGGGCATCTCCTCCCGCGTGAATCACCGGGCCGCCTCCTCGCTTGCGTCGTGCGGGCGGAGGCTGAGTGCTTCGAAGCTGGGGCTCTCAATCTGTCTCCTGATCCAAGCGGTGCCACGCTTCTTGAACATGAGGCGGGGGAGCGAGCTGTTCAGGCAGACGTCGACGCTCATGCAGGTCCCGCCACTGCAGCAGCTCTGCTTGATGCAGACTTCGCCTCCGAGGCAGTCGGCGGTGGTATCGCACGTGGGCTCGCAGTTGTTGGGCACGGCGCAGACGTCGCGACCCTCGACGGTGCGGAAGCATACGCAGCCCCCGAACTGGCCGACGGAGCAGATGGGGAGGACGTCGTCGTCGCAGCTGAAGGGGTTCTCGCACGAGGTCGCGGGACGGGTGCCATTGCCGAAAGGCGCGACGGTCGTGGTCGAGACGAAGGTCACGGTCGAGGTCACGACCGGCGGAGGCGGGGCCGTGGTCGTCGCCGCGCGGGCGCCGAAGCAGGAGCACGCGCTGGCGTAGGCGGCGAAGTTGGGGCAGGCGCCGGAGGCGTAGGCCGGAATGGTCGAGACGGGAATGGGGGCGGGGCTGGCCTGCCGTTGTTGGATGGTGCGGGTGTAGTTGGCTGTGACGGTCACAACGTTGGTCTCTGTGACGAAGACGGTGCTGGTGAGGCATCGAGTTTAGCTTTGCATGGCGCGCTCGTTTGGTCAGATGTTGTGATTGAGAGTAAGCCGGGACTTACGAAGCAGACGGAGTCTGGGTCGCAGCGAGGAAGGAGTTACACTCCGACATGCGGATTCCCATGGTTGCCGTGCCGAAGCGGGTGGCTCTCACGGCGCGAAGGCAGTTATCTGCGTTGCAACCATCACGAGGCTCCAGGTTTTCGACCACGGCGGCATTAACCACGGCGGCGAAGGTAATGAGCGAGACCGGGAACTTCATCTTGGCCGGCAGTCTTGACTGAGTGAGCGTCGTGCCGGTGGCGTGAGATGATAATCTCTCTTTTTGTGTAAAGAATGAAGGTGAAGATGGGGTTGCAGTTCTGATTGCCTGGTATCCTCCCGGTAAGTCCGGCTCAAAGCGACCTTGTTATATGCCATCTTCGCATCCCTCCAGAGCAGACGTTATCATGTCTCTTCCAAGTGAGCCCCGAGAAATATAAACTATTTGATGCAAGGGACTAGGTGCCGTCGTCCGTCTTAGAGTGCATGCACACCACCTTCATGAGAATCTCGCATCGTGGCTTTTGTCAGAGCCAGATGGAAAATAGTGAACAAGTCGCCGAAAATAGCATCTGAGCCCCCTGGAAGTCGGCAGACGACATGCGAAATCAGGATAGCGGGCCATGAGCTTCCTCGCCTCCGGGTCAACATGTCCGAGGTAGTCCTGGGCATCAATGTCACTATTTCACAGCCAGCATCGCACATGTTAAGGGAGGCTAAGTCATCAATGGAGTGAGGGAGTTTTGTTATCCAAGTGACTTGAACGAGGTTTCGGGCCGAGGGGAGAAACAGGTTCTAAACTCGCATGGCTTACGCCCGTATTGACCTTCTTTGGATGGCGAGTTGGATACCTTCGTTTAGACCGTTCAACACGCGGGTCTGAAGCACGTTTCCTGCTGCTCTCTCTAGAAGATACTCGACCAGGACGTGATGCGATCGCTACAGTGTATAGTACAATGTACCTACATACTGATGCAGTAAGTAGGTTTACAGAGTAGGTACCTAGGCACCCCTGCGGACAGATTACATAACCACCATTCAAGGAGCATGGGTGCCTAACAATGTGACTTGGCGCATAGCACCCACCGTGTTTTGGTGGCGACGCGGGTCAAGTCGCGCTTTCCACCAGGAAGACTATTTCCAATTCTTTCTTCCCATCAATCGTCATCCGCCACCCACCGGCTCTCACAACAGCTTGCTAATATCTTAAATTGCTTTCTATTACTCGACGTAGTACTGTAGGATTCGGCCGAAAATGTGAGTTCTTGTTCTAACACCCAGTTACCTCCACGCGCAATGCTTACTTACCCCTCCAAGGACTGCCGACGTCACGGCCACGCCCGGCGCGAACAAGGAGAATGTTCCCTCCAAGCGCTGGCCAACCCCTCAGTCCGTCGATAAGCTGCGCACACCATTCAAGTGCCCCGGATCTGCCACACGAACCGTATCGACCGATCGTCCTGCACGAAAGAAGAGAAGGGTTGACTACAAGGGCGCCGACGACTCTGTCGACGCGGATAAGCCTTGGACCAATGCTGATAGATTGGCGTTGGCAAACCGAGATGCCAACAAGTTCCCCGTATTTCAGGTGAAGGACAAGTCGACAGTGTTCCGCAAGGCATTCTCAATCCCTCTTATCAACAAGGATTCGGCAGCATTCAACCCCAGCCGGCCCCCGCCAACCCTTGGCCTGCGAACAGGTGCCGTTTTTGTCGCGAAGCCGCTGCATGACCCCAGCGGCGAATTTGCAATCGTTCTCTACGACCCCACGGTGGACGACAAGCCCAAGCTGCCGGAAAAGAAAGACGACAAGGAGCCAGAACCCGAGAAGATCGACGCGCCCCTGGTCCATAAGAGCTTAGCCGAGATCCTTGGTATCAAGAAGAAGGTCGAAGGCGAGCATCCTAGGGTACCCGTGGTCATTGATCCAAGGCTTGCCAAGGTCCTCAGACCGCATCAGGTCGAGGGTGTGAAGTTCATGTACAGATGCGTCACTGGCATGATCGAGGAGAAGGCGAACGGATGCATCATGGCAGACGAGATGGGTCTCGGCAAGACCCTTCAATGCATCACGCTCCTATGGACTCTCCTGAAGCAATCCCCAGACGCAGGAAAATCCACCATACAGAAGGCTATCGTCGCATGCCCATCAAGTTTGGTTCGCAACTGGGCCAATGAACTGGTCAAGTGGTTGGGGGCAGATGCCATCACGCCATTCGCGATCGACGGCAAGGCCACAAAGGAGGAATTGACACGACAACTGCGTCAATGGGCTATTGCCAGCGGCAGGGCGGTCACCAGGCCAGTCATTATAGTGTCTTACGAAACCCTCCGTCTCAACGTCGAGGAGCTGAAGCACACTAAGATTGGACTGATGCTTTGCGACGAAGGACATCGGCTCAAGAACGGGGACAGTCAGACATTTAGTGCACTCAACAATCTGAACGTCACCCGTCGAGTCATTCTATCTGGAACGCCTATTCAGAACGACCTGTCCGAGTACTTTGCCCTCATCAGCTTTGCGAACCCGGACCTGCTTGGTACTCGTCTGGAGTTCCGCAAGCGGTTCGAGATTCCCATCTTGCGCGGACGAGATGCCGATGCTTCCGAAGCCGAACGGAAGAAGGGCGACGAATGCTTATCCGAGCTCTTGGGCATCGTCAACAAGTTCATCATCCGCCGCACAAACGACATCTTGTCCAAGTACCTTCCGGTCAAGTACGAACATGTCGTGTTTTGCAACCTCGCGCCCTTCCAACTGGACCTATACAACTACTTCATCACAAGTCCGGACATCCAGGCCCTACTTCGCGGAAAGGGTAGTCAGCCCCTTAAAGCCATCAACATCCTCAAGAAGCTCTGCAATCACCCGGATCTGCTCAATCTTGGGGAAGATCTGCCTGGATCAGAGGGCTGCTATCCAGAGGACTACGTCCCCAAAGAATCCCGTGGCCGTGATCGTGATATCAAGCCTTGGTACTCGGGCAAGATGCAAGTCCTCGATCGTATGCTGGCTCGCATTCGCCAGGACACAAATGACAAGATCGTGCTCATCAGCAACTACACCTCGACGCTTGATCTCTTCGAGAAGCTGTGTCGATCGCGAGCGTACGGCTGTCTCCGCCTTGACGGCACCATGAACGTCAACAAGCGCCAGAAGCTCGTTGACAAGTTCAACGATCCAGAGGGGGAAGAGTTCGTGTTCCTCCTCAGTTCCAAGGCTGGTGGCTGCGGTCTCAACCTCATCGGTGCCAACCGACTTGTTCTTTTCGACCCCGACTGGAACCCTGCGGCAGACCAGCAGGCTCTCGCTCGTGTGTGGCGTGACGGGCAAAAGAAGGATTGCTTTGTGTATCGCTTCATCGCCACAGGCACCATCGAGGAGAAGATCTTTCAGCGCCAGTCCCACAAGCAGTCGCTCTCATCGTGTGTCGTCGACTCTGCGGAGGACGTCGAGCGCCACTTTTCTCTCGACAGTCTGCGCGAGCTTTTCCAATACCGACCGGGCACCAAGTCTGACACCCACGACACGTTCAAGTGTAAGCGGTGCAGGCCCGATGGCAAGCAGTACATCAAGGCGCCTGCGATGCTCTACGGAGACACGAGCACGTGGAACCATTTCGTGAACGAAGGATTGAAGCCAATTCAGGACTTGCTGCTTAGGCAAGAGTGCGGCGACAATGAGGTGTCGGCGGTGTTCCAGTACATCTCGCATTAGACTGACCGTGTGCTTGTGTCATGATTATGGAGCTGACGTAGACGATGGATCGGAGACCCATGCCACCTGATGACTTCCTTCTTCGGCGTTGGTACTCGGAGCGTGTGTCATTTTTCTTGGAGCATGGCGGCGGTAGCAGGCCAGGGGTGCTTAAACTAGATTATTTGCTTTCCATATCCGTTCTGCGAGCTGCATCGCATATTGGTGTCACATGAAAATCACTGAACTTTTTATCTAATGAAATCGCAAGTCTTGTTTCTAATGCTGAGCAATGCCGAACTAGATGTGCAGTGTACACGACCAGACCTCTGGCTTCTCCGTCTATAGCTCATCCATCACATGCGTCTCCTCCGCAGGCGGCTCCTCCCAGTTGCGGCTCTTGGTATTCTTCTCTTCGACCGGCTTGTCGCTCTCGGGCTTCTTCTCTTCCTCCTCGGGCACCTCCACCGGCAGACCCTTACGCTTCCGGTCCAGGGCGGCAATCTCGTCGTCGTAGACGGTCCACTCGGGCACCTGGCGACGGGCACGGTCAAGCTTGGGTTCCTTGGTTTGCGGGTTGTTGCACAAATCAATGGTCTTGGCCTCACGCTGGCTCTCGTCCGAGCACCACGTTTCGCACCACAGCCACTCCTGGGGCAGGCTGTGGATGGGAATCTGGAACTGCATGTGATTCGGCAGGTCCTGGTCCAGGTTGGCCAGACTGTTGGGGTCGGCGCTGAGGGAGTGGTAGGTCTGGCGCAAGCGGTCGCCAGCCGCGAGCTCGCGGAAGCGACGCAGGTCGACGACGTACAGGGCCGAGATGTGGTAGGGTTGACCACGTAGGTAGTTAGCCCAGTAGCCCTGCTTCCAGAAACGGAACCCCTCCATCTCGGTACGGGAATCGCACATGGGCGTGAAGCCGTAAGGCTTGCCCTCCAGATCGTGGTTGACGAGGCTGATCATGTCGGTGCGGACGATCTGGTCGGCATCGACGAATATGACCTTGTCGAGAGAGAGGGGGAACAGCACGTCGAGGAAGAGGATCTTGTAGCCCCAGATCTCGCGCTGCTTCTCCTTCTGCTGGCGCAGCCAGTGCGGCCACTTGAAGGTGACCATCTCGTACTTGAACCCGTATTCCTTGGCCATGTGTGGAATGAAATCCTTGAATGACGGTGACAAGAACTGCTCGATGAACCAAAACTTGACCGTGTGCTTGGTGTTCTTCATGACGCTGACCATCATGATATTGAGCATACGCTCGTACAGGTGGCCGCTGGCGACAGAGAAAATGTTGATTTCGGCGTGTTCCTCATCAGAGACGGACTTCTTCTTGCCAAGGATGCCTCCCGCGAATTTGAGACCACGGCCGACAATGCTGTTGTCTTCGGTCTCCGCGAGGACGTCAGCTTCTTCCTGGCCGGGCTTGCGCGAGAGGCGAGGATACAGAGTCGTGCCCTGGAAATCCATCAACACCACCTCGGTGCCTTCGTCACCGGGTACGGGCGTCCATCCCTTCGCTCCAATGCTGTCGATGGTGTAGATGTCAGAGGTCCTTCCCTGCTTCAGCTGGATGTTGTAGAATCCGGGATTGGCCTTGAATTGGAAGTAGCCGAGATTGGCCATGATAATGGTGTCCGCGAAATGAGGCTCCTTTTCAGTGCCCAGGACGAGTTGGGCGCCGCGAGGGGGCTGCGACGCCTTGCCCTCACGGGAGTGTCCCTCGATGAGAATGCTCTCCAGCTCGTACGACGCATATACGTTCGCCTTTATGGAGCTTAACTTGATGTTGTCCGGATCGTGAACGGAGATCTTGGGCGCGACCAGCCAAGAAGGGGGGACGTCCATGCCCGCGTTCAGCAGAGCCTCCGAAGGCAAGCCCTTGAATGACGCTTCCAGTGCCCGGACCTTGCCAGCCTCATCGAAGGTAGGCTCCGACTCCAGCACGTAACGGAAGAATCGCTTGACAGGCAATTCATCGATCTTGTCCTTCGGGTTAAGGAAGAGCTTCAGGTACACTCCCTCCAACTCAGAAACGACCTTCAAGATCGGCGCCCATCGCTGAGCTTGCTCACTAGCAGGGTTCAGAAGGCCGACCAGGTGGATGTTTGAAGTCTCAGGGTTTCCGATTTCAATAGCTGTGTAGGTTGAGTTCCACGTGTCGTAGGCGCTGATGCGCAGCGACGGTGCAGACTCGAAGATGCCGGCAGGCAGATCTGAAATGGACGAGAGAGCCGTCACTGAGGTGACCTTTGCCGCCGCCAGGGGGCCGGAAATCTTGTCGGTCAGGCCTAATTCATCGACAGCGGCGTACACAGGTAGAATGCGAGCCTTTTGCTCGAACTCGAGGAAATATTGGAAGTCATCTGCCTGGAAAGGCTCCTCTTTGGTGAACGGCCCAATGACACGTCCGTTGAGAATGAGCTGGTTGGAGCCGGCCTTGATCGCGGCAAAAGCCAAAAAGTCATTGAGCGCAGCCGTGTAAAGTCCATCAGAGTCGCCTGTGGCACTGTCGACAAGCTGCTTGATATCGGAGACAGCCTCAATTTCGATCAACTTGTCACCGGTGTTCTTGAGAGCTGCATTCACAGAGGGAGCTGTGGCAGGGTCTGCCGGGTTGTGAGTAAAGTCCAGTCGAACGCCAGGATTGTTGCGGCGGAATGCCAAGGCTGAGAGGAGGAGATCAGCCCCGTCGTCAGACGTCATATCGGCAACCACCGTCAGGACCGCCCAGTTCTCCTTGGTGGAGTCTGCGTACGCCTCAATAGCCGGGACCTTGCTGAAAAGACCGTCATGATCAGTGTAGATCTTGTTGACGTCCAGAATCTTGAGTGACTTGTCATCCTCAGGGTAGATGTAGGTGTTGCGTCTCTTGACAGCCTTCTCGATGAAGAAATCGGGAATCCACATCTCATCATCGACCATTCCCATGTAAACGGCTCTCTGAATCGCCTGCAAATCGCTCGTGGCCTTGACACTCATAGCCTGAAGCCAGTTGTTTTCCCTTGGAACAGGAATACCGTTGATGAACACTGGTGGGACAGGTGTGTTTGCGTTCAGTCTCTTGACCCATTGCTGGGCGAGTCTGATTACCGTCTCAGCCCCTTCAGACTGTAGCAAGTCCTCGAATGCAACCGCCTTGGCGTCATTCAAAAGCTCACGATCCTTGATGGCCTTTTCAAAAACGACCTGATCAGGCTTGTCTGTCTTGGAATCTTGCATGGCGACATCCAAGTATTCTATGAACGTGTCCAAGCCGTATGTATCAAGCAGGTAATACAGGATCTTGGCGAGGCCAGCGGCGTCGTCCGTTGAGATCAGGGGAACCACACCGAAGCGAATCGGAAGCTTCCGCTTAACGAAGGAGTTGAGCTGGGCTAGCACATTCAGGTCCTCGAGGTTCGTGAAGTCGAGAGGAACGATGAGGTTGAAAATATCCCGGCGAATCGGAGGAAGCTGACCAGGATAAACACGTTGGAGGAGCTGCGGGTGCGTTAATGCGCGCCGGGTTTTCAGAACACATTCGATACTGAACTTACCGACATCAAGTTTGTAGGGAACTCGCCATACTGCTCATCCTTCTCAAGGTCGTTGAGAAAGATGATGACCTTGCCCTCTTCAATGTCATCTGTCCAGTCAAACCGAGGGGGCTCGTCGTCTGCCTTGGATTCGGCAACCTTGGGGTGGCCAAGTAGGGACACAGCCTGGCCTCCCGAGAAGCCAAGATCACGGACGCCGTCGATAAGCTTGCGCTCGCGGCGAAGCAGATCAACCAGGGTGAAGGCCTCGATTTGGCGCTCGATAAGCTGGATACCGTTCATCCAGAGAACATTCATGCCGCTCGGAACCAAGTGCTGGCGGTTTTGCTGATGCTCAGCGAGGAAATCCTCGGAGACGTCATGGGCGGCAATCGACGTGGAAAACTTGGGGAAGTCTTGGGTAAGTCTAAGGAGAGCCTCAAAGGGATTCTGGCTCTGCATGACAAATGAAGCGGCCTTCAAGCCCAACTGCTCCAGTTCGGACTTTGCAAGGGGCTTGAGGTCGGCCACCTCCTCCTCGGCATCCAGAACCTCCTCAGAGGTAGTGGTCTTCTGCGAGGCATCGCCGTGAGACTCGCGATCATCGATAACAATGTAGTCGGTCCTTTTGAGTGCCAACTCGACTCCGTAACCACTGACAGGCAGCGCCTCTGTGTAGCTGTCTGCAGGTTTCGTGTAGCGCAGCCTATACTCGACCTCGCCGTCGCGAGCTTTCTGCGCCAACGCATTGTGGAATGCGCCAAATGCCGGGGAGGTCGGATCTGCGTAGAGAACGGCTTCCTTTCCAGACCCAAGTGTGCGATCGAAGACTAGCGCTTTCGCCTCCGTCAACTTGGTTTCCTTCGGAGTGTCCAAAGAGGGAGTGCAGTACTGTTTCCCTCCCAACTCGGCCCAGACTTCGCAGCCATCCTGGGAGTCGGTGTCAAGCTTGGGATCGACCGAGGTTCGGTAGTACTGGTAGTGTGCCTCAATTCGGGGAGCAGCAGTTCTCAAGGAAAGAGCCAATTTAAAGGTCGAGAGGGCATCGGGAGTCGAGATGTGCCCATCTTCGTGGAGCACTGTAAGGAACTTGTCGTAGACTTCTTTGTCGGTCTTGGAGTCGCTAAAGTGTCCGCTGGCGATGCGGTCGAGAAGAGGGAAGTATGACGTCGAGTTTTCACCCGCAGCGGTTTCCCTAGGACAAAGATCAGCTCTAGAACAGGCCAGGCTTTGGGGATGAAGGTGCAGAAGGCTGACTTACAAGAGCTCAAGCAGATAAGGGCCGGAGGGGAAGGCAGCTTTCATGTCCACTGTGACAGACGGGACCGCAGCCACGTTGGCGGCTGCCAACAGCGACAGGGCAAGGCCCATTGGGAGCTGCGATGGGCGCACCATGGTGTTGGAGGCAACACGACGGCCGGCGCAGGGCTGTCCTCCTCAATAATACTGGTGTTCAGGGGAAAGGGGGCCTCCAGTAAAAGTGTAGATCGCTTCGGACCAGAATTGACTTCAGCGAGGTAAGGTATAACCTTGACAACAATTTGGACAAGGCAAGGGCGCCTGATGATGTATCTAGGGCCTCTGTCGCATGGCGAGTGTAAGAATGCTTGGAGGGGTTCTACGAAATATGTCCTTCCAAATGGAAAGAAAGCGCTAGGTAACTGCAGGGAAGGCCGAGTCGCACCGTGTAAGTGAGCGCAAGAGCGCACCTTCTGAACACATTGACAAAAGAGCTGTACAGAAGCGGCTTAGCGTGTCTACCATGGGTCCGAGGTCGACAGTGGGCGGTGGCAGAAACCTGCCTAGCACTCAGAGCCCACTGGAGGGGCAGGAGCTCACCACACTATGGCCCCCCCTGCTGGGGCAGGCGGTCAAGCCTCGGAGCCCGGCGTAACTCTTTTACGGCTGCTCCTGTCAATCAGCGCCATTGAGACCCACTTGCAGCCCACACTTTACAGATGGCCACGAAGCGGAATTGCTGCTAGGGGCCCGAGACGAGGAAGTGGCCTTTACGTACCTATCTTGTCGACACCTATATCCAAGCACCCTCTTCTCACCGCGCCTCATTGCTCTCCTTCGCGACCCGTGAATGTCACTACCCCCTTCGCCTCCAGCTGCACCTGATTCTGGTCGGTAAGCTGGCCTGCACCTCAACTTCTAATTCTAAGGTGCCGCCTGTTTCTCTCGCTGGTTGCTAGAAGCTCCGGCTTCACGTCCCCGCCACAATGCAGGCCTCCTCGGGCATGTTGACCAAGGTACGCCCCGTATCTGCCCCTGGCGCATTGAGTCGAGTCTTCGTTGGTCGGTCTCGATGGCTTACGCAGACTGCAGTTCG
Source organism: Colletotrichum sojae (assembly GCA_014235955.1). Classification (NCBI taxonomy): domain Eukaryota; kingdom Fungi; phylum Ascomycota; class Sordariomycetes; order Glomerellales; family Glomerellaceae; genus Colletotrichum; species Colletotrichum sojae. The sequence continues at coordinate 144,550 of WIGN01000062.1, forward strand.
AGTCCAAGTCCTCTCGCGCGAAGGGCATTGCCTTCCACCCGAAGAGGTGAGTCTCCCGTTCCTCAGCCTTTCCGCTTCGCGAGAGGGCCCCCCCTTGCTGACTGTCGGCTTCTAGACCATGGATCCTCGTCGCCCTTCACTCCTCCACGATCCAGCTTTGGGACTACCGCATGGGAACATTGATCGACCGATTCGAAGAACACGATGGCCCGGTTCGAGGAATTGACTTCCACAAGACGCAGCCCCTCTTCGTCTCGGGAGGTGACGACTACAAGATCAAGGTCTGGTCCTACCAGACCCGCCGGTGTCTCTTTACCCTGAACGGCCATCTCGACTACGTACGAACCGTCTTCTTCCATCACGAGCTGCCATGGATTCTGTCGGCCTCTGACGACCAGACGATCAGGATATGGAACTGGCAAAATCGCTCCCTGAGTGCGCCTCCCCCCTTCTCAGGGAAGCCTCGAGTGAACCATGACAATTTACTGACTGATGGTGACTCGCAGTCTGCACAATGACTGGCCACAACCACTACGCCATGTGCGCCCAATTCCACCCCAAGGAAGACCTCGTCGTTTCCGCCTCCCTCGACCAGTCCGTCCGAGTCTGGGACATTTCCGGTCTGCGAAAGAAGCACTCTGCCCCGACGTCGATGACCTTCGAAGATCAGGTCGCGCGAGCGAACCAGAACCAGACCGACATGTTTGGTAACACCGACGCCGTTGTCAAGTTTGTTTTGGAGGGTCACGATCGCGGTGTTAACTGGGTTGCGTTCCACCCGACGATGCCTCTCATCGTCTCTGCCGGTGACGACCGCCTTGTCAAACTGTGGCGCATGAGCGAGACGAAGGCCTGGGAGGTGGATACGTGCCGAGGCCATTTCCAGAACGCGTCTGGCTGCCTGTTCCACCCGCACCAGGATCTCATTCTTTCGGTTGGTGAGGATAAGACGATTCGCGTCTGGGACCTCAACAAGCGCACTGCGGTGCAGTCCTTCAAGCGAGAAAACGACCGATTCTGGGTTATCGCAGCCCACCCCGAGATCAACCTGTTTGCCGCCGGTCACGATAATGGTGTTATGGTCTTCAAGCTCGAGAGAGAGAGGCCGGCTTCCGCGGTCTACCAGAACAACCTCTTCTACATCACCAAGGAAAAGCACGTCAGATCATACGATTTCCAGAAGAACATCGAGAGCCCGACCCTCTTGTCGCTCAAGAAGCTCGGCAGCCCCTGGACCCCTCCGCGAACCCTTTCCTACAACCCGGCCGAGCGCTCCGTGCTGGTCACCTCCCCTTCCGACAGCGGTTCCTACGAGTTGATCAACCTTCCCCGTGATGGGTCCGGCGCCATCGAACCGACCGAGTCGAAGCGCGGCCAGGGCAACTCCGCCATCTTCGTCGCACGCAACCGTTTTGCCGTCCTGAACACATCCAGCCAGACAATCGACATCAAGGATCTTTCCAACAACACCACCCGGTCGTTCAAGCCCCCTGTCGGCACAAGCGACATTTACTTCGGCGGCACCGGCAACCTCCTCATCATCACGCCCACTGCTGTCCATCTCTACGATATCCAGCAGAAGAAGAGCGTGGCTGAGTTGGCTGTCAATGGCGTCAAGTATGTTGTCTGGTCCAACGACGGTCTTTACGCTGCTCTCCTGAGCAAGCACAATGTCACCATCGTTACCAAGGCCTTGGACCAGGTCAGCACCCTCCACGAGACGATCCGGATCAAGAGTGCCACGTGGGATGATGCTGGTGTTCTGCTCTACTCCACCCTCAACCACATCAAGTACACCCTGCTCAACGGCGACAACGGCATCGTCCGTACTCTCGACCAGACCGTCTACCTTGTCCGCGTCAAGGGCCGCAACGTTTACTGCCTCGACAGAAACGCGAAGCCCAAGGTTCTCCACGTCGACCCGACCGAGTACCGCTTCAAGCTCGCTCTTGTGAAGAGGAACTACGAGGAGATGCTGCACATTATCCAAAACTCCAGTCTCGTCGGCCAGTCCATCATCTCGTATCTTCAGAAGAAGGGTTACCCCGAGATTGCTCTGCAGTTCGTCCAGGATCCTACCACCAGATTCGAGCTTGCCATTGAGTGCGGCAACCTCGAGGTCGCTGTCGAGATGGCCAAGGAGCTGGACCGCCCCAAGCTTTGGCAGAGGCTGAGCTCCGAAGCCCTTGCCCATGGTAACCACCAGATCGTGGAGATGTGCTACCAGAAGCTTAAGCAGTTCGACAAGCTCTCCTTCCTGTACTTGTCTACTGGTGATCACTCCAAGCTTGCGCGTATGGCCAAGATCGCCGAACACCGTGGCGACTTCACCGCTCGGTTCCAGAACGCCCTCTATCTCGGTGAGGTGGAGGATAGGATCCAGATGTTCAAGGAGATTGATCTTTGTAAGTTGTATCACCCTGTCGCAGTCTTGAAGCAGAGGGCTAATCAGTCGCAGACCCCCTGGCATACATGACTGCTAAGTCCCATGGGCTGGAGGAAGAGTGCCAAGCCATTCTCGAGGCTACCGGTCTCACCGAGGACCAGCTGGAAACTCCCACCATCGGAGAGGCCCTGACCCCCCCGGAGCCCGTCGTTCCCACCTTCAAGGCCAACTGGCCCACCAAGGCGACGTCTCAGTCTGTCTTCGAGAAGGCGCTCCTTGGCCAGGTCGAGGGCTTGTCGCTTGAGGACGAGCCCGCCGCCGCGAATGGGTTCGATGATGCTGCGGAGGACGACTCTGCGGCTAAGAAGAATGGCAACCTCATTGACGCCGATGACGATGAGGATGCTGCTGGTTGGGATATGGGAGAAGACATTGTTCCTGAGGTTGACAGCGACTTCGTGAACGTCGATAGTGCAGAGGCTGGTGGCGCTGGCAGCAGTGAAGCTGACCTCTGGGCCCGCAACTCTCCTCTTGCTGTCGACCATGTTGCCGGTGGCTCATTCGAGTCGGCGATGCAACTTCTCAACAGGCAAGTGGGAGCTGTCAACTTTGCGCCCCTTAAGCCCCGTTTCCTCGAGGTCTACCAGGCTTCAAGGACATATCTTCCCGCTTCCGCGGGTCTGCCTCCGCTGGTCAACTATGTGCGACGCACTGTCGAGGAGACGGATCCTAGAAAGGTTCTGCCGATTGTGCCTCGTGACCTAGAGTTCCTCGCGACCATCGATCTCCAGCAAGGCTACAACTCGATGAAGACGAACAAGCTTGAGGACGGTCTTCAGGTGTTCAAGGGCATTCTGCACGCTATCCTCATCAACGCCGTGTCTAGTGAAAGCGAAGTGGCGGAGGCCAAGAAGCTCGTCACCTCAGCCAGCGAGTACGCTGTGGCCATGGAAATCGAGCTTAGCCGCCGCCAGCTCGGCACCAGCCCCGACGAACTCAAGCGCAGCCTGGAGCTGTCCGCCTACTTTACCATCCCCAAGATCGAGGTTCCTCACAGACAGCTTGCTCTGCACAACGCGATGCAGTTGGCCATGAGGAACAAGAACTACAGCTCGGCATTGAGCTTCGCTAACCGCATCATTGCCAATGGTGGCTCTAGCAAGTTGACCGAAAACGTAAGCAACAACCCCTGCACCTTACGAATAAGAGTACGAGAGCCAATAGACTGACAAACTCTACAGGCTAAGAAGATGAAGGCCACGTGCGAGCGCAACCCCTCGGATGCCATTGAGATCGAATTTGACCAGTTTGCCGAGTTTGAGATTTGCGCAGCTAGCCATACCCCTATCTACAGCGGCACGGCGTACGAGGAGTGTGCATTCGACGGTTCCAAGTACCACACCAAGTACAAGGGAACCGTTTGCAAGGTTTGCGAGGTGTGCGAAGTCGGCAAGCACGGCAGCGGCCTGAAGCTCTTCGCGTAAGGAGGTCGTTGGTTAGATAATGGGGTTTCAAGCAATGATGGAAAGGCTGGCAGGCGCAGCGTTTTCGGCCCGAGGTGTGGTCGGTCTTGGGAAAAGTTACTGTAGACAGGGCCGAAGGTCTGAATGAAGCCCCAGACTTTTGATTGTTAGCAATAGTTTGTGGGGAACGAATATATGGCATCATTTCATCATCATGTCTACTAACTCCTGAACGTATTTGGGGAATTTCGTAGTCACGAGTGATTCGTTTTCATCTATTTCGTCATGTTCGTGAGATCTGTAACAACTTGGCAGTTGGCAGCGAGGCAATCAAGGACCGTAGACGTGATCACTGTCCATTGGTCATGCTGCTGCTGCTGCTGCTGCTGCTGTTGTTGTTGCTGGGACCTTCAAACACCAAAAGCCTGGATTCCAAGGCCTATGCCCCCATTTCATGGTCTATGGCGTGATATTAGTAGTACAGTGAAACCAGCCTCAATCCGGCCATCGTCTCCCTCTTTTATACGATGGTCTCCAGTTCCCTGGCGTAGCCCAGGGTGTTCTCTATCACCATCTTGCTCACTTCCTTCTCCTGGGTGCCATCCTCGGCCGCGGTCGCCTCGGCTGTGTCGGGGAAGAAGATCTGGCCGTCCTTGAGGAACCAGCCGCGCTGCTTGGCGAAGGACATGACATCGCCCTCGGAGTCGAGGAACAGGAGGGACTTTGCGGAGCTGATGGGGAGGCTGGGGTATGCGCGTTCGCTGCTCGAGGCGATTTCCGAGCGGATTTGGAAGGTGAGAATCTGGATTCGTCAGCATCGTCATTCTCGACAGGCAGAAGCTAGGGCCGCGGCGTGGTGAGAAGCGGGCAGAGAGGCATACCTCTGAGAAGACTCCGTACTCCTCGCACGGCACCTCGCGGCTCTTCATGGCGTTCCAGACGCGGTCGTAGCTCCCCTCCATCAACCACCTCTCGAGACGAATGGGGTATCCGAGGTACCTGTCGCCCTCGACGGCGCCGCTGTCGCCGCCGCCCTCGCGGTTGGCGAGGCTCTCGAGCTCGGAGTGAAACTCGGCGTAGCGGCCCTGGGTGAGGAGCAGCAGGAGGTACAGGCCGGTGACCTTGTTGCGCTCGGGGACGTTGGGGGGCAGGACGTTGGAGGGGAGCTCGTAGAAGGGTTGCAGCTGCTGGACGTAGCGGGTGAAGGCGTCCGGGTTCTTGGCGCGGATGGAGGCGAGGGCGCCGAGCTCGTAGGTCTCGCGGGCGAGGGTAAGGAGGTCTGCGGAGACGGAGGGGTTGGGCGTCAGGGCGTTGAGCTGGAGGAGGTGCAGCTTGGCTTTGGAGAGGAGGGCGGAGGACTCGGAGAAGGGGAGGGAGGAGCCGCGGGAGCGGAGCTGGCTGATGATTTGTTGGAGGCTGCGGTCGGCCATGTTGGCGGGGTGTCCTATCTGTCGGGAGCTCTAGTCGCAGAGGAGGGAGGAAGAGAGTGGCAGGTCAAGAGGCCAGATTTCTAGCTGCTATCGAGTCGTATCGCGGGTAGTAGAGGGGTGGTCGTGGAGGGTGAGGCGGGATGAGGTAGCTGGCAATAGTGACGGTGTACGTCGAGACGGTTATGGATGGATGGATTGCTGTGGTGTTTGGCTTCAGCAGGCTGAGAGGCTGACGAAAGGTGCTGTCAAGCTGCCAGGGTGTGTCCGTTTAGGCGCTAACCTTTCTGGGACTGGATCGTTGAGGTAAGTGCTGAGGCAAGTCCCGGTCCATTCACGTGCCACGGAGGTAAAGCTCTCCGACATCCGCTGTATTAGTGGGGTCGACCTGGAGCTGTCGCCTTCGAGGTTGGTCCAATGGAAACCACAGCGGCCTTTGTATCCGCCTGAGACACTGCAATACGGAAAATGCGTATCCGAAATAGGGCTTTACGACATGTCTATCGAAAGTATTTTGGGTTGTTCTGGATTCTCCAAGGCATCATGACAATCTGAAAATCTTGCGAATCCACCTTTATGACTCACGCTCGGCATGGACTTTTTGAGTGCGGGCGGCACTCGTACGGATTAGTCGTGGCTCGCTCGAGTCTCGCGAAGAGCCTTGTAATGTGTCTAATGGTAACTAACAGCTACACCAAGTTGAGAAGAAAGTCACAACTTCCCTAAGATTTTGGTAGCTATGTGGTAGATTCTCAGCAGCCTTCATCTTCGACGGTGGCAGGGCGGCCGCAAGGAGATTCTGGGGCGAAGCGCCGGCAGGTCTGACAGCCGCGAGCATTGGAATGCGGGAGACGCGCGCGGCAGGAGGCCTACCACATAGCTGGGAACGTTGGGATTTCGGTGTAGTGTTTCAGTTGTTTGCCAGCTATCCATCTCATAGAACCTTTTATCCGACCTTAAGGCAAGGCACCTTTCTCTAGCTTGACGTAAACGAAGGCGTCTGCGCAGTAGTTGCGATGCGCCTCGCGGAATGCTGGCTTCCGATTGTGGCTAGGGTGATAATACTACAACACGCCGTAGGCAGCATTGCCGACTATTTGCAGGGCACGGCCTGGAAGGAGGACCCTTTCAGGTGAGCCAGGGAGATGGGATGGGATGGATCGGATGATGGCCGTGGGCCGCGGGGCTCAGGGGTGGACGGGGACTCTGGGCAGAAACTCGTGGAAGAAGACTTGTTATGCGCGATTGTGAGAGGCAAGAGAACAAAACTGGGATCAAGAGGACTACAAATTTAGGTGCGATGCCGGTGTGCCGCCGTGCGATCGTTCGGCCCCCAATCTCAATTAGGTTTGTTTGCGCGGCAAGGGAGTTCAATGTCACCGTTGGGCGCTGAGAGGTCCTTGATGGATGTTTCCAAACATAGAAACACAATGCTGCTGGATGCGAATTTATGTGGCTGAGCAGAAGACGACGTGTGGTAAGAGGGGCACCTGATTTGCAGGATCTCTGCAGCACGCTGCAGTGTGTATGGATGTCTCACCGTGGGGCACATCATTGATTACACGGTACCTCGTCTCAGTGGCTAGGCCTGGTTCAGTGCTTCCATCTTCAGCTATCGAAGCCATCGAATTCCAGGTTTTGGCATGCTGGCTCAGCTGGGTTGATGAAGGCCTGCTTCTCCGCGTGGGAAGTTGGTACCTGGATTACCCTGTCCAGGTGTGGTGAACAGCCCAGTAACAAGCGTACTTATTACTATGTAGAATCAAATGGGATACTGGATGACAGCGGGCAGGCCACGTGCCGCGAATCTCCATGGACTGCTGGACTGGGCCGCAGTGTCCCGACCGCATTCGCATGTGCTGAAGGATTTCGGACCACGGCCACCACATCCTAGGCGAAACGCTAGCTATATGGTCAACGTCTCGCTTTCCTTGGGGACGGTAGACGAGCTATACACTTTAGATGCCTGTTGCACTTGTGGTGACTGAATGACTTTAAACTCCTTGTTACCATGGCGAACCTACCCCTGTTGCGACAGTACCGCTTTGGGGCTGCAGCAACCGCGCGGTGGCAGCGGTAGCGGTAGCCGCAGCGGCAACGGGAAGCTTACTTGGGTACATGTACGAATACCTGGTAACCTCCCATGGGTACTAAGCAATTCGACCATGAAAGAGCGTTCGCGTTGTCAGCTGCCTTCCTATGTAGGTACTACGAACCTAAAGGCAGGTAGATAGATACCTGGTCCTGCTGACAGCGCCCATCAAAGGCGTCCAAGCGTTGCTGCTGCGGCTTGCACAGTGGATCAGCATTTCAAGCAACACCTTCCCGTCGTTCGCTGCTGCCCCTCCAGTACATACCTACCTACCTCACTACCTACTGGTACATAGTAGTTGGCAGTGTCACACTTACTCTGCTTTTATAACTGCCCCGGCCAGTCCCGCTCCAAGGTCCTTGGAGAGAGGGGAAGGGGAAGGGACAGATGCAATTCCCCCCCCTTCCTTCCTCCTGACGAAAGGAGGAGAGCAATGCGACCCTGGCAACCAGGCATCTGGCGCGCACATCCGGACGAGCTCTAATGTTTCACTAGCCAGACTGGGCACAAAAAAAGGGGACGTGGACATCATCTCTACACGCTAAAAAGAAAGGGCTCGCCGTCGCGATTTCCGATGCTTTGAGCTTCGTCCCTCTCCACCCCGCTTCCGGACGTCCAGTTACCACCAGTCACAGTGTTCTCAGTACCTTTTCATTACCCATCATTCGAGACGAGTCGGACTCAGACAGCAACTGCAGAAGCAAAAGCAGAAGCAGAAGCAGTGAGAAACCAGCAGAGGACCCAAGATTACCAGAAGGCCAGGGACAAACCGCCACAGCCACAGCCTGCTTTCCATCAGCAGCGATACGATAATCTGTCTCCCGTCAATCTGCCCTGTATTGACTGACTGCAGACAGCCACAGCGCACGCAGTCAGCCCAAGCCTAACCAGACACACGCATATACACCCACACATAACCAACCCGACTTGTTCATTCCTTTTTCCCCCCTCGCCTATTAACCCCCCCGCCCGTCTAATTATCGCACTCGCCCCAATCTGCCAGACCCTTGCCGGGTGGTTCAGCGAAAGAAGACAGAGAGACACAGAATAGTAGAGCCTGTCAGTTCAGTCAGACGACAACCCAGCAGCTGTCGAGGGGTTCCCGGAAAGGCGGCCAACCACAGCAGCCGCCCGCAGTGTCAGCACCAGCATAACAGCGCGGAAAGGAAAAAAAAAAGCTGGCGGTGGCTCCAACCTAAACGTCATTCGGCTCGACTACCCCCGCTGACTGATAACCTCCTATTTATGCAGCTGCACCTCAGCCCGACAACACAACTGACGAGATGTCAAACTTCGGCGCAACTTTCGTTCCCGGAGGGTTCGACGACTATTACATGCCCGAGGTCGTTGCACCTTCGCCTCAGCGGTACGCGTATTCCCTCATTTCAAATCTTGGGGCGGATCTATCATGGGTCCTCCTATCCGCCTGCTGGATCTGGACCTGGACCTGGGTCTGCTGGACATGGACCTCGAGATGGGGCTGTCGTGTCCTGCGTCCTTGTCGTCTTTGTTCTATCCCCCTTTTCTCTCCTTGTTGCCTCTTTGCTTACTGTTCTCTCCGTCTCAAGTGTGACTCCCCAGGTCCCCCAGAACATGCAAAACGACCTCCAGCGCATGGAACTCGAAGCCCGTGAAGTCGACCCGAGCCGCCGCCACCCCAACATCCAGAACCGACACGGCCGAGAGCCGTCCCTCTCCTCCGTCCTCAAGCCCACCGGCCCCGGCGTGCCCTCCCTTCCCCCCAAGGGCTACGCCAACCCCTCCGCAGCCCCGGCCCAGTCCGACGATTTCACGCCCTTCCACGAGAACAGCGCGAGTGGCAACCACCACAAGATGCGCCCCAGCGCCGCTCCGTCCTTTTCTCCTTTCCCAAAGGTGAAGGGCGACAACATACCCCCCACCGATGAGGAGAAGGAGGAGATTCTGTGGAACGCCCGCGAGCATGTCCTGCACTCCAATAATGTCAGCATGCAGCTGTCCTGGGCTCGTGACACCTTGGCCTGGGCCGAGATTGTCTCCGAAGCCAGGGCCAGGGACCCGGAGAGCGGTCGTCAGACCCCAAAGGTCGAGCATGAGCTGCGCACCGATGCGACCAATATCGTCGACTACCTGGTCGGCCAGGAGCACCCGGAGGCACTCTTCATGAAGGCCAAGTGGCTCGAGTTTGGCAAGTTTGGCTGCCGTCCCGACAAGAGAGATGCCTACGGAAAGTACTCGCGCGCTGCAGAACTCGGCTACGCTCGTGCCGAGTACCGCTTGGGCATGCTGTTCGAGAACTCCAACGACTACAGCAAGGCCGTCGAGCACTACTACCTCGGCCTGCGCCTCAAGGACTCGGCCGCTATGTACCGTCTGGGCATGATGAGCCTGCTCGGCCAGCACAACCATCCGAAGGACTACCAGCGCGGCCTGGACCTCATCAGGGAAGCCGCCGACCTGTCGGATGAGGACGCGCCCCAGGGCTCCTACGTCTACGGCATGCTGCTGGCGAAGGACCTCCCCGACATCGACATCCCTGAAGCCTTGCTCCCTATCGACTTGCCGCTGGCCAAGATGTACATCGAGAAGGCGGCTTACCTCGGCTTTGCCAAGGCGCAGCTCAAGATGGGCCAGGCCTACGAGCTGTGTCAGCTCAGCTGCGACTTCAACCCCGCCTACTCCATCCACTACTACGGCCTCGCAGCCCAGCAGGGCCAGCCGGAGGCCGCGCTTGGCGTCAGTCGCTGGTTTCTGTTCGGATATGAGGGCATATTCAACAAGAACGAGCAGCTTGCCTTCAAGTACGCCCAGGACGCCGCCAACGCCAAGCTGCCCACCGGCGAGTTCGCCATGGGCTACTACCACGAGATCGGTGTTCACGTCCCCAAGGACCTGCGTCAAGCCAGGTATTGGTACGAAACCGCTGCAGACCATGGCAACAAGGACGCACTTGGTAGACTCGACGCATTGGATCACTCAAAGAGCTTGACCAAGGCCGATCACGAGACGACGACTCTCACGAGGATCAAATCGCAGCACGGATCCCAGCGCGGCAAGCGACCCGACCGCTTCAAGCAGCCCCAGGTGATGGCGACAGTCTCGGAGAGCGCGCCCTCCACCCCCACCGACGCCCACCCCGGCTACCCCACGAGCACCTCCGCGAAGACATCGCCGCACCCTTCCCCGAGAGTCAACCCCACGGCTACTCAGGACAACGTCGATTTCCCCGACCCGTCGAGGCCTAGCAGCCTGGGTAACAGACCCAACGCATTCAACGTCAACATGGACGCGAACCTCGCAATCAGACCCAAATCTGCTGCTCCATACCCCGAAGATGACAGGCCAGCGCCTCTAAACCTCAGCAGGCCAAAGTCGACGGCTCCTTACCCCGAGGATGACAGGCCCGGCCGGGGATCTGGTCCTCAGCTCTCGCCCCACTACAACACCGGCGGCCGTCCTCCTGCGGGTCCGCACTCCGATCGGCCGGGCAGCGCTTTCGGCATCCGCACCGGCCCCGGTGGTCCGGCTCCCGGTGGTCCGGCTCCCGGCGCGGGCGGCAACATGCGCCCCGCGCAGTCGATGGGCAGCATTCCTCCTGCTGGGTCAGATCCCCGCGCGCGTCCCGTGACTGGCGGGTGGGAGCAGCCGGGCTCTGGATACCGGCAACCCAGCCCTGGTCCTCCCGGAGGCCGGCCAGCTACGACACAACCGTACCCCATGGCTGGAGGACTGCCGTCCAACCCTGCCGCGAACAAGCTGTCCAAGCAGAACCCGGCCTACGCTAAGCCTCAGCCGTCGCCTCCATTCCAGCAAGGAGGTTACGGACCAAGCGACTACGGCCAGCCTGCTGCGCCAGCTCAGCCCGGCCGCGACTACGGCCCGAGGACGTCGTCAATCCCTCCCGCCGAGCAATACGGCTACGGCAGAGCTCCGAGCGCCGCGCCGCCCCGCACGGACTCGATGCCGCTCAGCCCATCGGGCAACCCGCGCCCTCAGGCAGGACCAGGGCTCGCCGGAGGTCCTCGTCCTTACGCCAATCGGCCAGACCTGGCTGAACAGGGCCCTCCAGGTCGCGTGGGCAGCGCGCCCCCCTCTTCACAGCCGCGACCCCAGCAGAAGCCTAGCCCTGCTCCCAGTGCGGCGACGGTGCCTCCTCCGAAGAAACAACCCACGGGCCAGGGACCCGCGACGTTCGAGGAGATGGGCATTCCCAAGGTCAAGGACGATTCAGACTGCGTAAGTTTTGCCGTATTCACCTCGAGTAGTTATGTCGCTAACTCCATGGACAGATCGTGATGTAAATTTCTCTCAGATACCATAGCCACTTGATGATGTGATGCTTTCCGCTTATACCGGGCTTGCTGGAGTGTTCCATGTAGATAGAATCCAGTTGAGCTCAACGGACGGCCAACGAGGAGCGCAACAGCACCCGAAGGGGTAATCGAAGACTTTTTTTTGACCAACTGCGTAGAGGTTTCTATCAAAATGGTCCACTGAACTACCCTGTTGAGGATTCACGTGTTGTCGAGCAGTCATTTTGAACCTTGTTCGGCCGCAGCGTACTGCTTTGCGAGAGGAGCGATGCTGTCTTTCAAGCTTGTCCAACCCTCGCCACCCCGCAGGCGCTTCATCAAGTCGGTGGCCCTCTCGTTGGCAATCTTACCCTGATCGGTCTCAAGATCGGGGAGGTCAGCTGGGAACGTTCGCTCAGGCTGAACGTCGCGGAAGACGGCGAGGATGTCGTTGATGTTGAAGCGGCCAGCGTAGGCAATCAGTCGTTCGGATTTGACATCCGGCAGAAGGAGAGCGCCGACATGGATTCTGGCAATGTCACCCACGTCGCAGAACCACTCTAGCTTTGGGTCAGTCTGGGAGGAGAGCTGTCAAGAGGACTGATTGACCCACGGGGTGGAAACATGGCGACAAACTCGGGGGAGACGTGGCCCTGCCAGAGGCCCTTCAGAACCCCAACTGCGGTTGGGAAGCCTTGGTGCTGAGGGAGGAGCACTCTGCCCAGCGCTGCGTTGGGGACGACTGGTGCGTGTCAGCTCGTTCTCGAGCAATCCGTGGCCGCGCTGCCGGGGACGCTCACTGGAATTCAAGACGAAGGCGGGCTGCTCGTCGGCGTACCACTTCCAAAGCGCCTGCTCCGCCTTGGTCTTCGCGGCGGAGTAGGCGATGTACCCGCCCGCCATGCCGCCGGGGCCCTTGCCGGAGTAGGCGATGGCAACGGCGTCCTCGTTGTACGTGTCCGGGGTGACCTCGTAAGGGACGCCGGGGCGGGGCATGGCGGCGGCCCCGGAGGAGGAGGTGTAGACGAAGCGCTTGACGGAGGGCGCGGCGGCGGCGCTGCGAGCGATGGAGAGGGTTGCGGCGATGTTGGGGGGCACGACGTTGTCTGGGTTTGGGTCCATGTTTGTGATTGCGATTGTGTGGATTACGCCGTCGGCGCCTTGGGGAGGGAACACGTCAGTTATTGGTTGGGAAACGAAAAGGACGAAGGGGACTGGCTCACCTTGGAGGACTTGGTCAAATGCACCATCTCCGGTCACGTCGGGTACGGCGTGGAGGGCGAAGCGACCCGGGCCGTAGGTCTCGGAGAAGTGGTCCGCGAGCCAGGACACCTTGGACGGGTCGCGGACGGTGCCGCGGACGACGTAGCCCTGGGCGAGGAGCTGGTCTGCGATGTGGCTGGCGATGAAGCCGTTTGCGCCCGAGACGACGATTGTGCTGTCCCTGGAGAGCACGGGGGACTCGATCTGCAGCTGAGGAGACATGTCGACGGTTCTGTCGGTTGCGTTTGTTTGCGAGGCGGTTGGCGATGAGACCGTTAGGGGACGTTGGTGGACGAGTCCACGGGCCCTGCTTTATACGACTGCATCGCGGACTGAAGGACTGATCTGAAAGTCCATCAGTGTTTGTAATCACCTGGATGAGTTATGGGAAGAAGTTGTCGTGTCGTCATGAAGTTTGGCTGATTCGTAGGACGTGGAGAGAGAGCCGGGGTAGCATTCATCCCACCGGAGCCGCGATGGGATTGATTATGCGAGCGGCGGCGGGCGGAGGGGAGTCCGGTGGGAGACCGGACGAGAGAGCTTGTGGGGTTCCAAGGCGCTTGCACAACCTGGAAGGTCACATAAAGACAGCTCCAGCGTCCACAGGTTCAATCGCACGTCACTCCCGTCCTGTTCGGCTCGTCGGGACAGAATCGGGCGGAGCGGGGCTGGAACGGATGGGGGCATGCTGGACTGTGCCGGCAGTTTCCAGCTCGAGACTTTGTTTGCACGACACATCACCGAGGGGCTGGTGACTGCTGGATGGTTGTCTCCCATTTCCATCAAACGTTAACTTGGCAAGACGCTGGACATATTTGAATGCTGCCACATTGGTGTTGAACCATTCTCATCGGGGACTTTTATTCCACGCCCTCATGAGTAGGTATCCCACCCCGTACGAGCAGCGACAATGACGGACAGCGACGACGATAGCGATGTTCTGTGCGGGGCCATTCGATGACCGGACGTCGGGTCGTCGTCTACCAAGGACGTTCATGCACCCAGGACCCCGAGAGACGTGCAAACGGGAACAAGCAAACGGGAAGGCCACGCGGGTAAGAAGCGGTCTAGCAGAAACGTTTGAAGAGTCTTATTGCCTGACGTTTCTTGACGGGCCTGGACTCGGACAAGATTGACACGTCCGGTCTGCAACCCGTCTTCCTGCATGTATTTTTTTGCTTTTTACCTCTTGGCGACCAAAAAAAACGACAAAAAGCAATTATTTTTTCGAGACAAGTACGCTGCTTATAATCCAACATTGGGAAGGTCCTTTTTGGCAAGTACCTTAGGTAGGTAGTTGCCTCCTTCTTTATTACCTGTCTTCTTTCCGCAGTTGAGGGGGTGGTGTTCAATCTTGACGACGACCCACGCTGCTGGTTCCTTCCCGACTTCACTGTCTTCAAACTGCGCGTTTCCCAAACAGCAAGCGCGAGTCTTCTCTCTCTCCTTCCCGCGCCTGCCATCTGGGATCCAAATCGCGAATTCAACAAAAACAAACCCGTGGGAACGCGTCTGTTTCTTGCCCTACCTAGGTATCTACTTGGTTACCTAGCAAAGTACCTAGGTAGGTAGACTTACCTTCCCCAGGTCGTGGTAGGACTTGCCTTACCCTCCCCTCCCATCCACCCTCCCACCCACCTACCTACCCCTCGCACCTCTTCTTGTTTTCAACACCACACTGCATCGCCTCTTCCTTCCTGTGGTTGGCACCAAACCCTCATCGCCAAGCATCTGCTACCTGTGAGTTGAGCTTCCTTGCAGATTTCCCTTTCGGGCATCAACCGCTTTTCTGCCACGGCCGATATTTCGTTTGGTCTATTACTTGAATTTACTCTTCCATGTTGAACTCCCTCACACATCGTGCCCTATTTACTGACACAAGCTTAGGCAGTCAGTCATCGTCATGGCGATTTCAGGTGAGGGCCAGGACAGCCTGCCAGCGCCACAAGATCCCTACAAGAAGAGGCTGAGGGATGAAGACGACCTGTTTGGCGACTTCACCATCGCCAAGCAAAGCAAAAGACCCAAGGTCGTAGTTACCTACTCGGAGGAGGAGGTCAGAGCTGCCATGAGACCGGAGCTTCTTTCGACACCAGGATTCAAGGGGCTTGTCGACGACATTGTTGGCCAGATGGTCGACAGAAAGCAGTCCGAGGGCCGCAATCTGTTCCACAACAAATTCTTCACCAAGACCAAGGGTCGTCTGAAGGGAGGCCAATCGGTGCTTGTCAGTCTTAAGGACTATCTCCATGCCGAGGCTTATGTCCGGATTGACATATGGACCATGCCCCTGAATGACTGGTTCGATCTTGTTCACAACGCGAAGCTGGAGCAGGAGTTTCGCGATTACTACTGGGAATCTAACCAACGATCACATGCGGCTCGAATCGCCAAGATGGCCGGGACCGTCCACCCCCCGGTCATCAGAAACAATCTGCCCTTGGCCAAGGAATACGGAAGGAAGGCAGTCGAAATCATCAGCCGCTCCGTCTTTGTTCAAGGCCCTGGCCACCCCATCATCCGCAGTGCCGTTGCCATCATGATTCTGGCAGAGAACGATGACGCCGCTACATCTCAGGAGAGCCCCGGCAAGACGGCCCAAATCTGGGCGGCTTGGTGCCTGGCGAAACTGGGCGAGGGCGACGAGATTCGGTTCCTCGCTGGCACTATCCTCGGCAGGATGTCAAAGAACCCCAGCGTCAAGACGTGCTTCTTGCATCTGCATGATGAGCTAAGGAAATGGGTCAGGGATATCGACCTGGAAAAACTGAAGAAATGGCAGAGGTCTCATGGCAGATGCCATTTTATTCCGGACATCGAGCTTCGCAACAGGCCGCTGGTCGCCTTCCCCAACGGCGCCACGACGGGTACAGCTGCCCAATCGCCTTCAACCCCGTCCAAGAAGAACCGGCTCTCAAAGCCCGTCTTCAAAAAAGATCAGTCGAGTATGCTTCAGTTCAATTCTCCACAGCTCGCCAACCACCAGATGAAAACTCCTCAGACGCAAGCTTCTCACACGCAAGCTTCTCACACGCAAGCTTCTCACACTCAAGCTCATCAGATGCGAGATCGTCAGGTGTCAACTCCTCGGATGTCAACTCCTCAAATAACAACCCCTCACATGCCAACTCCTGAGACGCAAACTGCTCAGATGCCAACAGCCCAGATGCAGCCTCTCCAGGCCCCTGATATTCCGGCTACGCGCCCTCAGCCGATTACCGACAACATTTGCATCCCTCGCACGGAATACAACGACCTCCTTACTTTGCGCTACCGGGATCCGCCCGCTGTGCGCGAGCCTACGGAGGAATTCTTGAAACAGCTGCGATCTGAGATTGACGAGAAACTTCGCCCTGTGATGACCTGTGTCGATGAAATCGCTCAGGACCAGTTCCGCACCCGAAAGGAGTTCTTGACATCGTGCAACGCACTGAAAGAACAGGTAGACTGCATCGCCCAAAATCATGGAGGAAGTCTTGAACATCAGGATGAGGAGCTTCGGGGCCACGGCGAACTTCTCGAACGGCAAGGTGGGGAGCTGCGCCGTGACGGGAAGGATATAATCAATCTGCAGAACAGGGTTGACCACCAAGCCAAAACGATTAGGGATCTCAAGGCACAGCTTGGTCTTCTAATGAGCCAGAACAAGAGGCCGTCTAGAACCAGTATCGACCATCAATTTACGGCTCCTGCAGCTCCCGCCTCCATGACGCGGGGGCGTCATCACGAAAAGGGCAAATCGAGATACTGAGAACGGCCGTTTAGAACCCGGTGGAACACAGCAAGGGTGAAGGCCAGGCCCCGTTTCACTACACCGAACGGCGGCTGGAAATGATGCGAAGGAGAGCAGTGATATGAGAGTCATGGATGTTGATTTTCAACCTGTGTAGGATTTCAGACATGGAGCCTGGCGGACTGGATGTTGACGAGTCAACTGCTCGCTTGGAAGACGCCCGAGCAAGTTTTGATTGATTCACTGTATGAGTTATGAGCAGAAGGGTATCACAGAGGCCCGCATTCCTGTAGCAAATCATTCAGTAGCAACAGTAGCAAAAAGTTATTATTTTCGCTGTCATCTGTTACTGTCGTACGTTGTCTATGGCCGTTGTTGCCGTCGCTTTTACTGCTGTCTGTCATTATCACTGTTTACAGTAGGTATGATGCATACTTAGCTTAGATGAGTTGTTCGAGATGAAGTGCGTTGATAAGCTGGGTACGCTCGACCAGAGAAGAACATTGTTACCTTTGTTGAAATTTCGAGACATAGAATCTCTGTTCGGGATGTGGCGACACCACCGAATATAGCAAACTTTGGATTGAGTCGTGATGACATACGACCATACCCATTGGAAAACTCGGGATCCCGTCCGCTCTCCCATAGAGATTCTCGAGCGCCCAAACATGAAGGGCGTTGACTTCGTGGCTTTGCGATGGAAGGAGGCTATACTTGACCGCAATTCCTTGATGTCTGTTCGGCTTTCCCATTCTTTTTCATCCCCTCGAGTTGCGTAAATCGGTGCCTTCTCGTCCCGTTGAAGACTTGAATTGGCGACTAATGTGTAAAGCCTTCCAAGGTCTTCAAGGTGGGAAACTTGGGAGAAAGCTATTCTTGGGAGGTCCTCATTTATGTGAACAGGCTGATAGCTTTCCTGAAACACACCAGGGCTATGTCCTAGAACGTAGTCGCATAAATGTGACTTTAAACCCTCTATATGCAGTCAGTATAATATTTCAATATCAGTGGTGATCATACGGAACATACTGTGCAACCTGCCGCCAGCGCCAGCTCTTAATGAATATGGGCGAGGGGGGTCTCGGATTCCCGCAACAAGAAGAATCCTATACGAAGTCTCAGAAAAGACTGGGTATTTGACAATACAGGCTGGAGGAAATAGTTATCAGGAGCTTCGAAACATAAAGCACTATCCAGCAGACAACATACTGGTCAAACGGGTAGCAAGCCAGATTAGAGCTACCAAGGACAACTTTGAACAGCTCTCAATCGATGCCAAAAGGATGCAATACTTCAAGCAGGCTGACGACCTGCGCGCCGCTGGTCAACCAATATCCATTGATCACCAGGAATCGTGCGTGCTCATTCGAAAGCAAGCGCACGCGATAAGTTCCAAAGCGGCTGCTGTCATCGGGCAATTCTTATGTTACGGCCAGCCTTCTGACAGTGAGGGTATGTTAACAGAAGCTGAGGTTTGACGCTGTAAACAGTACTGTAGGG
>WIGN01000063.1:0-158452 GCA_014235955.1 Colletotrichum sojae
AGTGCCACGATACTGTTCAACGCGTCAATCCCCAGCTTCTGTTAGCAGACCCTACTGTCGGATAGCTGACCGTAACAACGAACCCCTCCCCGTTGAATACCTGTGCGTTGGTTTGTCCTGTCCCCCTACACAAAGATATTATCCTGTCGTCCCACAGCATGACGGAGCCTTCATACTCGAGGGACGAGCTCGTCTCGGAGCTCAAATCCTATTATGAATTCTTGACGCAGCTCTACCTGCCACCCGAGGTCATCCAATACCCGCCCGAGGGTGGCTGGGAGCATATTACACCCGAGTTTGTTGACTCTTTCTGCCTTGGTAAGAACGATACCGTGGCGGACCTGATGAAGCACATCCCCTACATCCGCCGTACTAAGGAGGACGACTGGGACCCGTGGATGGTCTACGAGGGCGCTACTGCTGTTGACTTCACTGGCGACGTCGTCTTGAGCCTGCCCACCAAGTACGCCAACGAATTCCTCTTCGAGCCCCAGGAGGGCACCATCTCGGACATCCCCCCCCACGTGTTTGTCTATGCGACCATCGCCAGCGGCCGCGACGGTCATTACATCTTCATCGACACGGAGCGCGGCACAATCGTCCTCGCGGACCCGCAGGTCGGTCCGGATCCAACCAGATTATCGGATCCCGTAAGCCTCCTCCAACGACGCGCGACTTACCCCCACCTGCCCTACCGATTCATTCTTGCTAATCAGGCGAAAAAATATATATAGGAGGCACCGGATGAGGAAGCCTGGCGCAGGTTCCAGACCTACACGTTTCCCGAGTTCTTCTCCATGGCCAAGGAAAAGTTCAGAAAGTTTGAAATAGTTCGTGGCATCTCTCCGTGCTGAATGTTCTGTTCTATATGTTTTATTGCCCGTGCTGATTGAAAAACACAGGCTGCCTTGGATAGGAAGCATGTACACTATACCGACCCGGATGCGCCCCCGGTTCGGATATACCGCGAAGAGGGCGTCTTCACGGAACGCTACGATAGGGAGAGGTGTATGAGAAGGCTGGACGAGTTAGCGGAGCAGACGGGCGGAGAGAATAGTGAGGCTTGAAGAGAGGAAGAGGACCAGGGGAGCGCTCAGGGGAGCGCCCGGCGGCTAGACGGCGAGAACAAGGGGAAGAAGACATCTACGATTAAAATAATATGATGCCGACTGGATCGAGTTTGTGCATAGTCAGTTCTGACAACATGTGTTGACCCCGCGTGGCTTGCTGGGCACGCTCTGGGGAGGTCCGTCCCACTTACACGGTCTAGAGCGTGGATCTCGCTCACTAGAGCGCAAAAGATAACACAAAAAACATACAACACCAGGTATTCGCTGGTCGTCACCGACCCAACTACTAATCCGGCCCTCACAGTCTTCTCAGTCGGGTTGCAGACCGCCGTCCAGTGCTGCTTTCGGCAACCAAAAACGGCGGCCGCAAAACGGGCTCCACGACGGAAAGGAACATCGTAGACCCGATCTTCACCGTCTGTAACCGGGTTCCCACCGTTTCACTCATGCACAAATTTCGCCGAGACTTATGCACACGCACCACACTCTGCGGAGTGTATGTAGAGCCCGTCTGATCGCGTCGTAACTCGCAATCTCTCAAGTAGGATCATGGGTCCACACAAAGGCACCATCTGATTTGCTGCAATTTCGGCCGCCTGCGCCGCTATCGTTTCACAACCCATACCCTTGCCCTTTGTCGGGAGAAGTCGCCAGTGACGGACTGACCGAGACTTTTCGCAAAAAAAGGCCTCGTCAACTCGAAGTTGGAAAAGCCACATTCTCTTCAAGACGCGGTGTCGGCTGGCAGAGGCCTCGTGAGTTGTGTCCCTGCTGGCCCGGCGAGCTGTGCAGCCAACATCAAGCCTGGCTGACGTTGATGGTAGCTCAGAGGGAGTATTATGGGGCAGGAGCCAGGTGCCTGCCTGAGCCTTACTGAGCCTCCCTGAGCCTCCCTGAGCCGGGCCTGAGCAGGGCCTGAGCCGCGCCAGTCATGAGACGTGAAACGATGCACGACCGTCATGGAACAAGGTCGAGGACTTTTGTTGAAATCGTAGGTAGTTGAGTCGAGATGAGGACGCGGACGCCTAGATGACACTGAAAACGGATGGTTTCAAGCAAGGAGTTGGTCAAGGCCTGGCTTTCCTCAGATTCCTTTATGTATTTGTGAACTTCGTCGAGGGCAATGACGCGGCCAATAGATGACTTTTTCTCGAGGCAGAGGGAAAGACACACGTTGAGGAAAGAGCAAGCCAGCTCTGCCATCACGCAGGGGCAAGAGGGGTCGACGACGGTAAGCTGGCCAAACTGCAGACCAGGCAGTTAGCCCAATCTTAGTGACAGCTGTGGAGAAAAAATCTTTCCTTGGGCTGCTAGTCGAACTTCTTCCCTTTGGCCACACCCGTCCCCCTGACTATGAGCCCCCGAGATTCTATTTGTTTGCTAGGTCTTCATGTAAAGATTGACAAAGATGGATTATTGTTTTCAGCCGTCGCAGCACATCGTCAGACCTAGTATCCACCAAGGATATGTCTTGATTTGAAGGCGTTAGGTTTTCTGCTGTTAGGTGTTCGGTCATTTGAAAGATGATAGCGTGGCGAAGTGCAATTTCGGCATTACCGGTAAAGTCTGTATAGTTTCGCATTAATCAGGGTCTCTAATTTCTGGGCAATACGACTTTCCTTTGAGCTTTTGTACGCAGTAGTCCCTGTATACGCTCCGCATTATGGTGCGGCATCCTTGTACTTCTGGCAACAAATCGCACGGCCCCATTTCGTCTTCAACGGTGAGCAGTTGCATCTCTCATCGTCTTTGCACGTCAGTTTAGAGGCTTCTCGGTGGTAGGAAGCATACCTGTGAAAGCTCTCAATGATAGTAGAATGTTGGTGTCATCGCTTCGGTGCGGTACAAGCGCAGTGAGGTTGACTGCCCTAGGCATTCTCCAACGCGGCCCAAAGACCTTGCTGATATTAATTGCCGCCTGAAGTCCATCACGGCTGATCCCTTGCTGCTCTGCTTCCTTGGCGTAAAATTTCTCACGAAGTTCAATGACTGGGTTTGCCCAGGGTGGTGGCTGTGGTTGTGCTTCCCATTGCGCAAAATCCTCAAGTTCCGGGAGCAAATCGTAAAGGTTCCGGTCGAGTATTTCCTGGGCAGAAATGACTTGGCATTTGTCCTCGATCCTTAGAGCACCCTGTGACAAGTACTCTCCAAAATAAAAATGTCCAGATAGAGAGTAGTGTTTTCTCGACCGTAGAGCCGCAAAGTCCTCCAGCCGTGAGTCAAATGGTTTATATGCCCGGATGAGGTCCATATCTCGAAGAAAAGCTCTCTGAGGAAAGCAAGTAGTGTCCACGATGCAAAGATGGATGTTGGCGAATGTTGATCCGTTTCTTGTGTTGGCGCGCAGGTGGAATACGTACACAAGTGCAAACAGCAATGAGCTCGTCCAGGACACCAGGTTATCACTTGGGCCTGCTCGCCATTGTAGATGTCTGTAGATCATGCCTGCGACTTCGTGTTTGTCGACCCTAGTGAAGATATCCGTTTTACAGTCCGCTGATGTATATCTGGCATCCATGGACTTTGTCCAAGTTTTGTCGGTTATTCCACAGGATTTTGGCGTGAATACTCGGAACAAATAGCGGGGTGTGCTGTCGAGTGTCTCCAGAGTCCGCTCCATGTCCTGGGTAGGTTGAAACGGAAGACATTCCGCCTCGGCGAGGTTCAAGTCCTGGAGCTGATCCGCCAAGCTTTCAAGTGCCATATTTCGTGCATGAGTCTGATGGGTAGAGAGCAGAGTATTGCAAGTGGCTGTAGCGAGACTGTTAGCGTGGGAGGCTGAAGGGTTTGAAAGGAAAGGATTCAGGGCGGGATGTTTTGTAGTTCTGCTGATTCAAGGCCAGCATTTTCGGCTTCCCCGCACGAAGGGCCTCACTGAGGTTAATGCCCAATCTCACTGCCCACAAGTTTGAAGTTTGCCATTGGAAGGTGCTTCACACGTGAGTGATCACGAGCTTAGCCTTGTGACACAGAAGGTAGGGAAGTACTGGGAACAATAAATTTTATGTGCATTTCTATATATTCATAGTACTCTATACTCAGCCCCTTCTCCCTTTCGCCATTAGTCTATGCTTGGCTTTCTTCGATCGTCGTTGATTGACCTGATCTGACGTCCTGAGCGAAACCCCGTGTTTGAGCTGCACATGTCGTCTAAACGCATCCAGTGTTGGGAACGTTGGGTCATCCTGGCATCGAGGATGGTTGCACCGAACGAGGTCGCCACGTTGCAACGCATGCTCTCGCTCTCCAAGATGCTGGTCATCGAAGTGGTCGTTTCTGACTGTCGTTCGGCAGTACTTGAACGTGCGTTCCTCAAGCGGGAGCCTCTCGTCGCCGATGCAATCTGGACACTGATTGGGATCTAAGAGCAGGGGGAAAGGTGTCGGTTTGGGAGGCTCTTCTGCAACAGGTGACCTAGCTTGAGAGCGGAGACGTAGACGATCCCGTTTGACTGTCTCTCTCTTGTCGCAGAGGGCCACCATGAGATCGATGGCCTCGATCCTCCGCTGGAGTAATTCTTCGCTCGACAAGTCGTCCGGCTGGCGGCAAAGGATCTCAGCGAGTCGTGCACGCTCAGGAATACGTAAGTCAATCTCCGGCTCAGCATACTCCTCATCTTCCTCGCCACGAGCTTGCCTTTCGATGTCCCAGGTTGGGCGGTTGTAGAAGTAGTACTCGCGATACTCCTTGACGATGTGCTGTTCGCGGTGAGCTACCTTGGTCCGTATCTCGTTGGTAAGCATGCGGATCTCGGCCTCCTCCTCTCTACCCTGTACGCGGTAGCGGCCACCTTTCAGCTTCGCTCGGCGTCGCTCCAACTCCTGAATCTCCGGGTCTGGAGGCAAACTATCCCACACCTCCTGCGGGACCATATCTCGTGTCGCGCGAGGATCACGCGTGAGGCTGACATGCGCAAAAAGTTTATACAGCTGATCTTCGGCCTCCTCCTCTAGGAATGTATTCTGCAAGTCGAACTGGACGTTCTCGTTGATGTACGCGCAATGGAAGGTTGCAAACTTGGGATCGTGGCGCATCATCTGGTCACGGACGGCATCGGACGCATTTCCTGGAAAGCACTCATTAGTTTCATCGGAAATGCGAGCATGGTGGACCTAGACCTACCGTTCGCGGCATTCGCCGCTCCTCTCCGCGCAAAGCGTGGCGTCCAACGCTTCTCGAAGCCCGCGTCAAGGCTCTGTCGGCCCATGTCGTCTCTCAGCTTAGCATACGACATGGCCTCGTCCGCAGCTAGCCGCGCGCCGTCGAAGCGTCGAAAAACGGGCATCTTAAGCATGGATTGCTTCCACCGCAATGGGGTGCACTGGATGGGGCCCCATGTCTTTGTGCCCAATACCCGGCTGGCGCATGTCAAGCTCTGCGCGTCAAAGGCCTGGTCGTGGAGAGCCAGCCCAATGATGGTGCTGACGGCACAGAAGATGAGCTTCTTAGCTGGTGTGAAATAGAAGATGGTTCTGCTTGTTGTCAGCCCTCCGCTTGCGACGACATGTTGTGAACGTACGGTCTCGGCTTATTGTCTGCTCCCTTATGATGAATGAACTTAATGGCCATGGCTGGTGTGGGTAAGCCCGTCACAGGGTGTCGGACGATCATGAGGAGGATATCCTCATAACACAGAGCCTTGGGACGACCACGACCGACAGTCTCCTGCAGCAGAAGCCTGTCTAGAAGGAGCGAGTCCTCGTCCTGGGCTTCCTCCTCATCGTCGTCGTCGGTGTTCTTCGCGCCGATGCGACGCTGAGAACTGACAGACGCGAGGGCCTTATGCCTGAAGAGCTCGTCCACGGACCCATCCTTGGGTTTCTTCCTCTCATTCTGAACAAGCTCGCCCGATCGTGCGCCGGTGAAACAGAGAATCTGGTAACAGCCAGCTAGTTGAATGCGCTGCCGCTCGAGAGGGCAGATGCCCGTATCGTATGCGAGGTTAAAGGTCAAGATGACTCGGAGATCGTCCACGCCGAGCACCGGCTTCCCGTTGATGTTGGGGGCTCTTAATTTGAAGCGGGGCACAATGACAGTATCGTGGAACTGGAATGGGATCTGTAAGCGCATGGCAACGGAGTGGATGAACCGGGCGCGGCGGCCGCCATACCTTATACACCTCCTTGACATCGTTCCGGTCCATGTAGCGACCGGTGGCGGTGGTGTAGAGCTGCTGGAACTGACGGATGTACACCTTCGAGGACCCCGAAGAGCGGAGCCTCGACCACTCGCCGACGCGGAGGAGAAAGCTCATTGTCGTCTCCCGGTTAAGACTCTCGAGAGCCTCTCACCATTCTCCGAGGCTTTGATCGTCGCAATACCTGCCATAACACTTATTAACCCGCAAGACCATTACTACTGATCATACAACATACCGCTTCCACTTCCCCAGCATGCATCCGACGTTGATCTTGGTCTTGTCCGAGTACTTCGGTCGGATGAAATGGACATCCTTGAGCTTGTTGCGAAGCGCGGCATGTTGTGCCGCCGACAAAGGCTCTGGCCGGTCTGCTGCTTTATCCTGTTTCTCTCGGTCGGCGAAGCGCTTCAGAAAGGCGGCGTTTGTATCCGCTCGTCCGATCGCCGGCCGTGGCATCGTCTGGGGCTAAATGGTCGTTGTGTCGGGTTTTTTAGTAGTAAAAAGATAACTATAAAAATTCCTTTTTTATAGTTATTTCCTTAGTACTTTAACTATATCTTTTATAAATAATTAACGTCTTTTATTAACTAACCTATTTCTATAAAATTCTAAGTCCTAGAACTCAGCATTTAGAATCACAGAGCCGCAGCAGTAACCTCGGGCTTAGGCAGCTTCGCGACCAGCTTCTCGCAGAGCGCCACCAGAGAGCTCGCGTTCGTAATGTCGAGCGTGCTGAGCTCGCCGCCGAGCTTCTGGCGCACCCAGCTGCGCAGCTCGACGGCCGACAGTGAGTCCAGGCCGTACGCCATCAGCGGCTTGCCGGGCTCCATCTCTGTCTCGAGCCTCAGCAGGCGCGTGATCTGGGTCTGCAGCAACGGCACGGCTGCCTTTGCGAGCGCCGCTCCGTCCACCTCCCCCGACTCGTGCATAATGCGGAAGGCTCGCACTCCCTGGATGAGGGGGTCGGCCTGCTCCTCGCTGTCCACCTCATCGCCGCCACGGCCCCCGCCGGTGACGAACAGGTAGTCGAATCGGCGGTTGCCTGCAAGGTCCGACCGGTCGAGGGGTAGCGGGTACGCGATGCCCGTTACCATCTGGGCGCGGCTAAGGGTACTCAACGATCCGGGGTGGCCCGTCTGCTGTTGCATGATCGAGCAGCCAAGGATGCGGCGGAGCATGCCCTCGTTGATAGGCGTCCACTCGCGCTTGTCGAAGCGGGCCTCGAGCGCGGCGCCGCCGACCTCGGCTACGTAGCCGACGTCTTCGATGAGGCCCAGGTCGACAGTGTGCGCGCGGAGCCCCTGGCCCTGGCGGTAGAAGGCGAAGGCGTCCATGAAGGCGTTTGCTGCCGCGTAGTTGGCCTGGCCCTTGTTGCCCACGACGCCCGAGATGCTCGACAGCATGGTGAAGAAGTCGAGCGGCGCGTGCGCCAGGGACGCCTTGTGCAGGTTCCAGGTGCCGGCCACCTTGGCCTTGATGGCAGTGTGGAAGTCGTCATGCGTCATTATCTCGTAGGGCTTGTCGCGCAGCACCATGGCCGCCTGGATGACGCCGGCGATGCCCGACTCCCCGCGGGCCGACTCGAAGACGGAGTGCACGAACCTCTCGTCGCTCACGTCGCCCTTGGCCTCTCGGATTTCGCACCCGTACGAGGCGCAATTCAGGACGACGCGGGCGGATGCCTCGTCGGTGATGCCGCTCCTGCTCATCACAACGAGACGCCGGGCCCCGTGGCGCGCCATGTGGACGGCAAGACTGCCGCAAAGGCCCTTCAGACCGCCCACAATCAGATATGACCCATCGGGACGTAGCTGGAGCTTTGGGATGACGGGTCGAATCGGCAGGCGCAGCTTCTCGTCATTGCATGAGATGACTATCTTGCCCATGTGTTGGCCACGGCGGATGTAGGATAGGGCGTCCAGGACTTGGTCCACCGGGAAGACGGTCATGGGCTGGATAGGTTTGACATGACCGGCCTTCACCAGACCAAAGACCTCATTGAGCAGCCTTTTGTCATGTTCGCCTGTGTTAGTCTCTGCAGAAAGGAGTGTGAGGTCGGGAAGAGAGGCTGAAAACATACCTGCCAGTCAGGCCGTCGCTAATGTTCTTCACGTAAGAGAGGTCCACCGCACGAAAGGAGCAGTTTCTATCAAAAGGCTCCATGGTAAGCGTGTTACGATCGACGATGTCTCGCTTTCCGATCTCGACCATCACACCGCCGTCGGCGGTTAGTCGCCAGGATTCGTCCAAGAGCTCGCCGACCAGGGAGTTGAGAATGACATCAACCCCCCGGCCTCCAGTCTCCCGCCGGATCTCCTCGGCGAACTTGGTGTTGCGCGAAGAGAACATTCGATTGGGCGGGATATGGAACTGAGAGGCAAGAAGGGCGCGCTTCTCCTCGGTGCCGACGGTAACGAAAACCTATCATGGAGGCGTCAGCATGGAGGCGTCAGTTATCAGAATGGATTCCTCGGTTGGAATAGTCACAGAGCCACGGAAGAGTCGGGGAGGGGGGACTTGCGTCGCATTTCTTGTGCTGGGCCAGCTGAATGGCTGCGATACCAACACCGCCAGCGGCGGAATGGATCAAGACGGACTGGGTGCGCAAAGAAGAGTTAGCCGAGTGAATGCCAACGAGACGCGGAACGAAGGGAATTTTCATGTCCCACCTGGCCTTCCTGCAGGTTCGCCACGTGATAGAGCGAGTAAATGGCCGTAAGATACACCAGGGGAATCGTAGTTGCTTCCTCGAAGCTCAGGGTGTCGGGTATAGCATGGACTCGATCGGCCACGACCTGCAGATGATTCACGTAGGTTCCGTCAATCTGAGCCACGACGCGATCGCCGACCTCGAATCCCGTCACCCCGGGGCCGACACGCCGCACGTAGCCGGCACACTCACATCCGATCATGTGCTCGTTCTCGGGGACGATGCCCATTGTCGTCGCCACGTCTTTGAAGTTGACGCCCATGGCTCTGACCTGGATGTCGACTTTGCCGGGCTCCACGGGCGTCCGCCGACCGGCCCCGGTCTCGCACCATGTCAGGCTCTCGAGGGATCCCTTCTTGTCGGCCCGGAGGCGCACTTGCGCCTCCCTCGTATGGAACTCGCCGATGACGGGCGGAACGGCGCCGCCCATGTCCACGGTCTTGAACTCGTTGAGCGCCTCGTCCACGACAAGGCGCGGCACGAGCAGCACGCCCTTGCGCTCGGCGTACTCGGTGTCGACGTCGGCGCCCTGGGTCAGAAGGACCCGGTGCAAGATCCGCTCGATGGCCCAGTGCGCCGCGGGGCTGGCAGGGTTCTGGACATCGAGCGAGGTGAGGCGGACACCCGGGTCTTCGCGCCGGGCGACGCGGAACAGGCCCTGGACCATGGCGTTCTCCGGGTTGCTGACGACGTCGGTCTGGGCGCCCTGGGTTACCCAGAGAATGGGCTTCCCCGAGCTGACGAGCTTCTTCGTCTTCTCCCAGTGGCTCTCGGATACGGAGGGGAACACCGGACCCGCCAACTCAACCATGACCAGGACGACCGAGGCCTCGGTCAGGGATGCCGATGGCGAGCCGTCGTCGAGTTCCAGATCTTGGATCAGCTTCTCGCTGATCGTGCAGCCCCAACCCTCGATGACGCGACGGAGGATGTCCGGGAGAGGAGGCGTCGTGTCACTGAACCGGGCAACGACGATGCTCCCTGCGACTTGGACATCCTCCCGGGTGTCTTTGTGGCAGAGATAGCCCCTCGGGCTGCCAAACGTGTGCAGCACGCTGCCAGTCTTGTGCAGTCGCTGGAATAGGCCGTCGTGGTGTATGAGTTGTTTGAGATCTGACGTCGACGAGATCGAGCCGCTGGAGCTCGCGGGCGTCTCGTCTCTGCTACCCGCACTCGCCGGGCCGTTGCTCTCGCTCGCCGTGTCGCTGTCCTGCTCAATCTCGCCGTTGCTGTAAAGAGAGGGCTCTGCGATGCGGACATCGGGATGGACGACGACAAGGATGAAGGCTTCCGGTTTGATCCTGTCCCCGAGCTTTGCAAGAACCTGATCAGTCTCGGCATCGGCACCAGCGGACGAGTGGAGAATGGCCAGGTCGCACAGTAAGCTGGATGGCGGGAGGCCGAGATCATCCCGGTCCGCCGCCAGCCCCTGGAACTTGGCATTGCCGCTCCGCCCGGCGTTGGCAGCCTCGACGGCGACCTGGACCCGCGCATCCGGCGCGGCGTAGGTGTACTGGGAGCAGGCGGCGCGGGCCGAACGGGACGCATCGCTGCCCCCCTGGAGCCACAGACTCCGAGCGGCGGCGGGCTCGGGGGCGTGGAGCCCGAGTTCCAGCACGGACAGCCGCGGCGTCTTGTGGGCCACCAAGTCGACGACTTCGTCCAGGAGGCTGTGGTCATTGGTGTCCACGTAGAACAGATGGTCCTGCGACACGTGCGTGATGTCCGGCTTCCACTGGACGGCGTCGAAGGTGTGCGCGTCGGGCGCCTCCTCGACGTCGAGACGCACGTAGTTCAGCCCGCGGAAACGTACGAACAAGGCGCCGCTCTCCGGGTCGTGGACGGCCACGTTTGTCGACCAGCTCTGCACCGACTCCTTGCGGCCGCGGCCGGTCCATACGGCTTCGGCCACTGACAGACCGTCCTGGAGCTGGTGCGGCACGCGGTTGAGGACCATGTCGTCGATCCGCGAGAGGATGATGACATCCCTGAGGGTGCTGCGCTCTCCGGCGAGGAAGGCGGCCGTGGCCGTCTGCTGGCACACGTCGAGGACGGCGGGATGGATGGGGTATGCCGACTGCGGATCCCAGGCCGACGTGGGCGGCTCCAGCGAGAGCGTGGCACGACAACTGCGCTGGCCGCTGACCGTCTCCCATTGCTTGATCTTGCGGAACGAAGGGCCAAAGTGGCTGCCCATCTCGCGCTGCAGCTTGTACCACGGCTCGGCCGACTGAGGATGCCGCAGCGGAGCGAGCGCGTCTCCGTGCAAGGCACCGTCGTCGCCGATGGGCTCTTGGACTCGAACAAGACCCTTGCAGTGCTCGTATACGATGTTCTGGTCCTCGGCGGCGGTTGTGCGCACGCGGAACTCGTGCCACTCGTCGCTCCCGGGTACGCTGGCCAGCGTGAGCAGCAGCGTCGTAGGCTTGCCCTCCTCGACGACCACGGCGCGGTCAAACTTGACATCACGGAAGCGGTACGCGAGGTCGCTCGGTGTATGGACCCCCTCCGACTCGTCCGGGTGGATCATGCAGTGCTTTTGATACATGGCTTCGACGGCCATGGAGACAAATGCCATGCCGGGCACCAAGACGTCGGTTCCCATCCGGTGGTCGCGGAGCCACGGCACGTCGGCCAAGTTGAGCTTCTTGCGCCACGTCGGTGCTTTCCACGAGGTGCCCGGGATCTTGCTGCCGAGCAGGTCGTGGGTGATGTATCGTTTGTTGCGCCACTCCACGCTCGTCTGGTTCTCGTGCCAGTACCGAGCCCCGTGATTCCACTGGTAGTTGGGTAGATCGATGATGGTGCGCTGCGATGCGTAGCCGCCGTTGGGTCCGGCCAGGTCGACGGGGGCTCCGGCCACGAACAGCCGGCCCATCACGGTCAGCAATGCCTTCACGGCACCGGCACCACGAGCCCACGAAGCAAGATACGCGACGCTGCCGACGTTGGCAAGGGACTCGTCCTTGAGCACCTGCGAGACTGGTCCTGCCAGAGCGCCCGATGGCCCGATCTCGACGAGAATGTCCGGCTGCTCGCTCGCGACGAGGTCCTTCAGGGCTTCGGCAAAGCGCACGGCCGAGACCATGTTGGATACCCAGTAGTCGGCGTCTGCCGCCGTGTCTTTCTTCCCGGCCGTGACGGAAGAAAACATGGCCACCGGGGACTTTCCGCCGTCCCGCCTGATCGGAATGAACTGCTGGTCGTCCCGGAGGAGCTTGCCATACTCATCACCGATGCCCCGCATGAGCGGCGAGTGGTAGGCCAGGTCGACGTGAAGCACCCGGGCAAAGTGGCCGGCCTCCCTGATTTCGTCGCCCAGCTTCTCCAGGGCGTCCTTGTGCCCCGAAACGGTGATGCTGCTCGGACTGTTGAAGCACGCGATCCACGCCTGGGAATGCTTGGCCAAGAACGGCTCCGCCTTGTCGGCGCCAAGACCGACGGCCAACATGCCCACGGCGGAGCTGGCCGGGACCTTCTTGTGGTAGTTCACGGCGGCACGGCCGCGGTAGAAGGCAGCCTTGATGGCGCCCGCGCGGTCCAGATAGCCGGCGGCGTAGGCCGCGGCGATCTCACCAGACGAGTGGCCTACGGCGGCCACGGGCTGGACGCCCCATGACTGGAGGAGGGAAAGGATACAGATCTGCAGCGCCGTAACGAGCGGCTGCGAGAACTCGGGCTGGCGAAGGTGGTCCGCCGAGCGCGCCTCGGTCAACTCGGCCTCGAGCGACCAACCCGGGGGGTCGGCCTGGGCCTGCAACACGCCGTCGAGCTCCCGGAGCACGTCGCGGACCTGCGGAAACGTGGCGAGGAGGTCCTTGCCCATCTGCGGCCACTGCGCACCTTGGCCCGTGAAGACGAGGCCAACCTTGGGCGGGTTGGCCGACTTTTTCCCGACCACAAAAGAGGCCTCGTCCAGGTCCTCGGTGCTGTCGGTCGTCACAAAGGCACGGTGCCAGAGACGGCTACGTCGCTCGGACAGCGTGTAGGCGAGGTCGGGCAGGGGGGCCTCCACGCCAAGATTGGCCACATGACCGCACAGCGCCGACAAGTTGGACTTGAGGGCCACTGCGTCGTTGGCGGAGAGGACGAGCAGGTGTGGGCGTGGCGGTGGTTGCGTCTCCGAAGACGACTCGTTGTCGCCTAGGACGTAGTCGTCCCCTTCGTCCCGGTCGTCCTCGTCTTCTTCACTCCGATACGACGTCAGGTAGGCTTTCCTCTGTGCTGGGCTGGGCTGGTCAACGACGGCGTGCGCGTTGGAGCCGCCAAATCCAAAGCAATTAATGCTGGCACGGCGCACACCGTACCCGTCATCCGGCCAAGGGATGGCCGTTCGGGTGACCCTGACCTTGTTGCCCGTGAAATCAACTGTGAAGATTCGTCTCAGAAGCGTGCTTGGGTCGCGCATGGGGGCAGGAAAGACACATACTCTTCGGACTGGGTTTCCAGAACGTGGGATTGCCAGGAATGACGCCCTTCTCCATGGCCAGGATAATCTTGATCAGACCCGAAATACCGGCTGACGGTTCGCTATGTCCGACATTGGCTTTGATCTAGTTTGGTTTGGGGGCAGTCAGCCTCTCTATCTACAGCAGTGGGTGGTTCGGGCCACGGGGGTTCTGGGAACGAACCGATCCTATTATGAGGGGCTTCCGGGGGTCACGGGCCGGGGCAAAGACCGATCCGGCGCCGTGCACCTCCTCCGGATCGCCGGCCGGCGTGCCGGTGCCGTGGCATTCCAAGAATGCCGTCTCGTTGAAGTCGGTAATTCCGGCATTCTCGTAGGCCGCGCGTATCGCTGCCGCCTGCATCTCTCCGCTGGGCTGGGCGATGCCACCAGTTCCGCGGGTGCGGCCGTTGCTGTTGGATGACGTGCCGCGGATGATAGTGCGGATGGGATCGCGATCGCGGAGGGCGTCCGACAGTCTCTTGACTAACAGGCAGCCCACGGCCTCGGCTTTGCAGTAGCCGTCGGCGTCGGCATCAAACGAATGACACAGGGCCGTGGGCGAGTGCGCCTGGCCTACGCTGCCCTGGTCCATGACATGGTCCGGATTGAGGTACAGATTGCTCGCAGCGACAATGGCCATGTCGACCTCGCCTGCCTGCAAAGCGCCCACTCATGGTTAACATCTTCTCATGTTCCACGCCCGCACTCTCCGTCTTGTTTATTTTCTCTTGGGGTTGCTCACCTGCAGCGACCTACAGGCCAGGTCCAAGCCCACAAGACTGCCGGAACAGGCCGTGTCAAGTGTGATTGAGGGGCCCTTGATATTCAGGAAATAGCTGATACGGTTGGCCATGACGGCACGACCTGTCCCGATCAGAAAACCGGGAGCGCGATCCTCGGCATCCCGCTGCATCATGTCGAGGTAGTCGGTCGCGTACGATCCAACGTAGCAGCCCACCGGCTTGCCGTCGAGTTTCTCAAGCGGGATGCCGGCGTTCTCGAGCGCCTCGTAGACGACCTCGAGCATCTGGCGCTGGTTGGGGTCCATGGCCGTGGCGTCGGCGCCTGACACCTCGAAGAAGCCGGCGTCGAAGGTGGCAACGTCGATGTCGTCCGAGAGGAACATGCCGCCCGCCGGGCGCATGGTGCCGGGCTTGTGGGAGCCGTCCCAGTGGCCGGCTAAGTTGAAGCGAGAGGGCGGCACCGTGTTGGGTGCGATGCCGCCCCTCTCAAGAAAGGACCAGAGCTTCTGGGCCGAGTTGTTGCCCCCGGGGAGGCGGCAGGAGAAGCCCACAATGGCCATGGGCTCCTGCTGGTACTTTGATTTTGCCATGGTCTCAACTGAGTATACTGCAGACGTGTATAGAGAAAGACCAAAGCTGTCGAGGTCGAGCACGTACAATGTCGGTTCCGTATCGTCTCGTCCTTATTGTACTCTCTGCCATCACTCACTCATCCCGGCCACGAATACATATCTCATCAGTCTCGAGCCACACAATGTTCCGCTCTCCATTCACCTTGCCATCACAAGTGCACAGTCCCTTCGTCCGGACTATTCGGTGAATGTTGACAGGCGTCGCGGACATGTGGGGGCGACCCTGACGACATGACTGCTTACGCTGCCATGTTGCAGATGTAATCGTTACTATTGTGTGTATTACCATGCAGTATTACTCTGCAGGCGGGGTGTAATGGTGCAGCAGCTGATGGATTATCTTCCCAATCGCCGTTTCAGATGTCCAACTATCTACCTAGCGAGTCGGCATGTTATCGCCGGCGACATTCGTCTCTTTTCTTTGGAACTCTGCCAGGCTTGGCCATGGCGACCCGAAACGTCTCGGCAGGTATATCACTTGCTGCCATCGTATGTGTCGAATGGTCTTGCCCTTGGGTCAGTTCAACCCACTGTCACGCATAGTTTCATGGCAGTATGGTGCCCGCTTCAGGTTACCGCGTGGTGGAATGCCAGACCATCGATGGTACTATCATTTCAGCATGGTTCTATGAGGCCAAGGGCCCGGCGCCCGCCATTATCATGTCCCACGGAGTACGTGCGAACCTCTGCGGATAGGAAGAGATGAATGATGTCTTCCTATCGTGCCTCTGTTGCTGACATATATATCTCGCTCAGTTCAACTGCGTCAAGGAGATGGCGCTGCCAGAGGTTGCTGAAAACCTCCATGCAAAAGGCTACAATGTGCTCTTCTACGACGCACGCAGCGTAGGGGGCAGCGGCGGATCGCCACGCAATCTCATCGACCCGCTGCAGATGGCGGAAGACTTGTCTGGCACGTCCACCAACCACTCCCAGTTAGTTAATGGAGAAGGCGAGAACTGACTGACGGTTTCGTTGTGCTTGCAGACATATACACGTACGTCTCACGCCTGCCCTCGGTCGACGCCTCCAAGATCGTGCTATGGGGCCTCTCGATGGGAGCCATCGTCAGCGCCTGTTCGGCCGCGGTGGACCATCGGCCCAAGGCTGTCGTCATGATCGGGCCCCTCTTCAGCTTCGTCCAGCCGCAGAAACGGGACAAGGCTTTCGCCAAGGTGATACAGGACCGCGTCGCTCAGCTGCGCGGCAACCCCCCTCACGAGATTGCTCCCTTCACGCCGCGCGGGGACAATCCTATCGGGATGGCGGGGGCGGGAGGGCCTGGTGGTCTAGAATCATACGCCTTCATGCGGCTGGCCAAGGAGAAGGGTGCTGAGGGGTTCCGAGACCGGATTGCTTTGCAGACCTACCACAAGCTGGCGCTCTTCAGGCCAATGGAGTACATGGACATGATCAAGGCGCCCATCCTGATGGTGGTCCCTGAGCTGGATGATGTCTCGGCACCGGAAGAGCAGAAAATGGCCTTCAGTAAGGTGGCGGCCCCGGGGTCCAAACTGTATGTTGCCCCCGGAAAAGGGCATCTGAATATCGTCACTGGTCAGGGAAGTGTGGAGCTGGTCGAGGAAACGGACGAGTTCATCCGGAGTGCGTTGGCAGGGCACCGCTGAGCCTCGTTTTTTACTTGGTGTACGGATACTCGTTTATGCAAGATTAGGTAACTAGTAGTTAGTTGCCCGATTATTATTGGGACCCCGGACGGGGGAACGTATGTATAATCCGCCGCCCGCCGGTTGGCCCGCTTAACGAGCCAACCAGAGTGCCCCAGTCCAGGGACCCCGGCCCGGGTGGATCCCGGCCTTGCAGCCCGGTGCCCCGGCCCCCTTCCGGTGGATGGGACGTCACTCACAATTGGACCTCATCATCAACATCCACAATAGCGCAATCCGATTAGAAGCATCATTTGCCGCAAAAACCCGAGTCTACATACAGCATCCATCTGCCCTGTTAGCATTTCAAAAGTGGTATTTCATCTGCTCACACTGGCAGCTAGTCGCATAGAGAACACAATTGTACGCGGAATTCCGTCCGGCCATGCATTGCATGGCACTGGCATCTCATAGTGTAACATACAGGTCCAATCAACTTACTACTTCATATAGTTCGGTGCACGAATCGTTTGCGGTTGTATATCCGTGGGGCGTCAGACGGCGGAATTGCGTATCTCTCTGTTGATCGTATCCTGTTTCTTACCGCGTAACTACCTCGAGCTTACTCAAACACTCCCTGCCAGGTATGATGCAATTGCCCCCCTGTCACATAAGTATGTGACCTTCTGTATTTGGGAACGATTATGTCGTGTTGGTTGGCCTGTCTTCTGTAGTACTACAGCCCAACCAGCATCAATGTAGCATTGGAAGGATGAGGGATCCTTCAACACTATGGACAAGGCGGGTAGTACACAGTGCCAGATTTGGCACCTTCCATGCGACAGAACAGTCCCTTCCTTCGTTGGATTCTTTCTGAAACTCGTATGCACAAAGGCCGGAAGTATGGGTGCGCCGTAGGCGCTAATCCAACCCAGGCAGAGGAGAGCATCGCAGGCAGCCTTGTGATATGGCCAGACCGGTGGCGCACCCGGGCTTCAGCGACGACGAGGGGATAAAAGGTAGAGAAGGCAGGGAGGCCATCCTGACTGACATTCCATCCCTGAGGGACTGTTGACTACCTTAATCATCGTCGAGACAATGGAACCGGTCCAGCCAGTATCAGACAGCAACCTTGAGCGGCGGCGCGAGCAAAACCGCCTTGCTCAGCGTAGGTTTCGCGGTATGTCCCCGGGCGTTATGGTACTCAGCTCCCTTCGTGCCATCTGACTGAATCATCATCTTATCCCCCCCTCCCCCGGTCCTCTTCTGCCTGTTGGTCTGAGTCAATAAGCGTCTTTTTCCTTTCTGGATACCCGTCTCGGTCAAGCGACGCAAAATAGTACCATCTGACCAAAGCCAAGCGCCACCCATGCTATTGTATTGCTACTACTGACACGAGAAAGAAAGACAACAGGGGCAGAGCAAGGCGGCTGTGTTTGAACAAAACTGCCCGATACAGGAGGGGAAGCTCTGCGAGATCTGGGGGCCAGATTATCAATTTCTCGATCTCCCAATCACGCCGGCTGAAGGGACAGATGCCTGCATCGACGCCGCCACGCGCTTCGCCATGGATGCCATTGGCCAGGGGTCCGAGGCAGTACATTTCACCTCGGTACGCCTTGCCGCTCACCCGCTGACGCCGCTGTCCATGGCGGCCCCCCCCAGGAAGGATGACTCGGAGGTGATACGAGGCGTGGGGGACACGGCCCCACCGACTGCTGCTGCTGCTGCTGCTGCTGCCACCGAGGAATCGCCCGGCCAGAGCTGGCGGAGCCCCCTGCACATGGCGGTGCAGAGAGGCAACGACAAGATCGTCAAGCTTCTACTGCAGCGCTGCCAGGACTGCAACGACAAGGACGGCGACGGCATGACGCCCCTGATGTACGCCGTCATGGGCGGCCACGAGGACGTCGTCCGGACGCTGCTGGGCAACGCGGCGCTCGTGTCGGTCCAGGACGGCCAGGGCCGGTCGCCCATCCACTGGGCCGTGGCTCACCAGCACGGCGCCATCCTCCGCCTGCTGCTGGAGAACTGCCACGGCCTGTCCGCCGCCGTCAACGCCTACGACGGCCAGGGCCAGGCGCCCCTTCACATGGCCATCGACCTCGGGTTCGAGGACGGCGTACAGATGCTGCTGATGTACGGCGCCGACCTGGGCCTCAGGGCCCGCAAGCTGTGATTAGGCATCGCCATCGACCGCCTCGAAGCGAACCCCCCACGGTGCCGGGAGGCCGGCTGCCAGCATAGCTGCAAGCCGCATCAGACCGGTTCTCACACCATGTTGGGGGATATTACTGATCGTTGCGCCACGTCCAAAGGCAGCCTCTCGGAATGTTCGGGGGCGACGACGGGGGAGGGTTCTCGACTCTCTTCAGCGAAATTGGTAAGGCGGTCTTTAGCTCACCAAATACGGTCTAGCGAGCGTTCTCGACTTGCCGCCTCGTCCCATTTCGCCTCTTTGCTCCCCGTCTTTGCACGGTCCGGACTCAGCTCGGTCAGCACCAGAAAGGTTGGGAGGATTCATGGGATTCCGCGTCAGATGGCTTGGGGGCTACGTGCCCGAAGGACTCACCTCCTCTTGGGTCAGGGAGGGAGCTGAGGACGGTGAGCCGTGGGTGTGTGCTGGGAAGAGACAGGCAGCCGTGATCCTTCCGGCGTGGGCTTGATATCGGTGGTCACGACAGGGCGAAGGGCTCACCGGCTTGTCTAAACAGAATTGTATAAGTATTCTCCGTGTATCCGTGGCAGAGTGGAAGATGTTGAAGCAATCGCGCAGCGCAGCAGCTCTTCGGAACCCCGATCCCCTACCCCTCTTTTCTTGCACAGACAACCTCGTCAATTTGCTTTGGAAGACGAACGCGAACATGTTGTTGCCTGCTTCATTGCTCCTCCTCGCCGCCTCGGTGCCCCTAGTGACAGCGGCTCCCGAGGCTGAGGCGAAACGTCCTGCCTGTCGCTATCTCCCTGGCGATCGTGGCTGGCCTAGTGCACGAGACTGGGACAAGCTGAACACGACGGTCGGCGGCCGACTCATCCAAGGTACTCCTGTCGCCGGAGTCTGCTACGGCGGAGAGGCCAACCAGGCGGCGTGCTCGCAGCTCAAGGAGGAATGGTCATTGGTTGACCCTTTGTACGTTGCCCTACTCTCTTTTGCCGTCCTGTCCTCAGAATAGCACAGAAAGTGAAGAAGGAAACAAACAAGAAGGACGGGAGACTAACATGCGACACAGCCTGGACCAGCCAGTGAGCGTGGTAGCCCCCTATTTCGAGAACAACACGTGCAGCCCCTTCGGCGCCAACGGCAAGACGGACGACGTGTCGCAGTGTCAGCTCGGCAACCTCGCATCCTACGCCATCAACATCGACAGCGCTGACACGGCGGCGGCGGGCATCAAGTTCGCTCGTGACCGCAACCTCCGGCTCGTGGTCAAGAACACGGGCCACGACTACCTGGGCGGCTCAACGGGGCGGGGCGCCTTGGCGCTCTGGACGCACAACCTCAAGGAGGTGACGCTGATTCCCGAGTACAAGAGCAAGCACTACACTGGCCCGGCCTACCGGATCGGCGCGGGCGTGCAGTTCATGGACCTGTACAAGGAGACGGCGCGCGACGGGCTGCGCGTCGTGGGCGGCAGCTGTCCGACCGTGGGCGCCAACGGCGGATGGCGACAGGGCGGCGGCCACGGGCCCCTGTCGTCGTCATACGGCCTCGGGGCCGACAACTCGCTTGAGTACGAGGTCGTGACGGCCAAGGGCACGCACCTGCCGGTAGTATCACCCACGGAGAACGCGGACCTGTTCTACGCGCTGAGCGGCGGCGGCGCCGGAAACTACGCCGTCGTCATCTCGGCCGTCGTTAAGGCGCACCGCGACGGACCCTTCGCCGGCTCGCGGCTCACCATCGTCAACGACGGCACGCCGGGCTACTGGACCGCCGTGCAGGCCTACCTGCGGCACCTCCTGGTCCTCGACGGCATCCCGGGCTTCGCGACCGAGGCGCTGCTCTCCAACAGCTCGTTCGCTCTCGTCATGGCCACGCTGCCCGGCGGTGACGAGGCGGCCATGGGCGCCGCCCTCGCACCGTGGTACGCCGACCTCCGGGCAGCCGGCATGCAGCCCGTTGTCAACGAGACGGCGGTGCAGGGCAGCTACGTGGAACACTACGACGAGTACCTCGGCGGCAACGTCTTCACGCGAAACATCACCATTGGCGGGCGGCTCATCCCGCGCGACCTGGTGCGCGACGAGGAGCGCCTGGCGCGGCTGACGGCGACGTTCCGCGAGATGGTGGCCGAGCCGGACCTGCAGATCTTCATGCTGGGCTACAA
Source organism: Colletotrichum sojae (assembly GCA_014235955.1). Classification (NCBI taxonomy): domain Eukaryota; kingdom Fungi; phylum Ascomycota; class Sordariomycetes; order Glomerellales; family Glomerellaceae; genus Colletotrichum; species Colletotrichum sojae. The sequence goes on from WIGN01000063.1 coordinate 20,681, forward strand.
CGTCACCAAGGCCGTGGCCGGCGTGCCGGTGGACCGCGACGACTTCAACGCCGTGACGCCCGCGTGGCGCGACTCGCTGCTCTTCATGAACCTCATCATCGCCGGCTCGGCCTCGGACCCGTGGCCCAAGCTGCGCGACGACCTCGCTCGCGTCAACCGGTGGCAGGACGTGCTGCGCGACCAGACGCCCGGCGGCGGCGGCTACATCAACGAGGGCACCTTCGACGCGCCGCAGTGGAAGGCCGACTACTTTGGCGGCACCTACGACCGCCTGCGCAAGGTCAAGGCCAAGTACGACCCCAACTTTGTGCTGTACACGCGGCCGGGCGTGGGCGCCGACGAGTACGCCGAGACGGCCGACGGGCACCTGTGCAAGGTGTGATGAGCAAGGTGTGGTGACGACGTCTTCTGGCCTTGTCTGGTTAAATGGATGCCGGGCGAGAGATCCTGTACAGGTCTTTCAGCTCCAGCCTGCCTTGCATACGTAGTGTTAGTCCCCCTTGCTCGTGCTTCCTTTCCTCTCCTCTCCTGCTCCGTTTTCCCGAGACATATATATGGGGCTGTTGTTGTTTTTCTGTTTCTTTCTAGTATTAGACACATGCCCGTTTTTCTTGCTGTCACCCGCTGCATACGCATCTTTCTGTCTATATCAACTCTTACTTGGGCTATCTATTTTCTTGTCGCAGTAGATAGACAGCATCGGTAGGGTTGCGAGGCCCGAACAACATAGAATAGATTATAGAACACACGAATCTAAGCCCACTTTTCCCCCCTCTGCACGTCTGACTGCATAGACTAAATCGTGTTGGGTTAGCTGCATTCTCGGTGCCTTGCCGACTTAGGTTGCCACGACGGTCCACGCCAGATCATCCGGACCGCGCCGCGCCCCCTCCCCGTGCCTTGAACTAATGTAGTAATAATGTCGTCTCAACTCAACGGGCGTAAGCCCCCACGCACCAACTAGGTAATTTGCTGACTTGTACACAGTATCCGCATGCACATGGTACACATCACGACTTAGCCGTTGACGCACTCAGCATGCATGCAGGAGAGAAGAGCCACGAATCAGAGGCACCGGGGGAAGGTTACACGTAAATATAAACCCCAGCGATTGGACATGAAAGATGCTCGAAATGTCTGAATGAATAATGCTTTGTTCAAGGTACCTAGTTATCTGACGCCCACACCCACACCCACGCGCAGGCTACCTGATTTACCAAGGCGCGATCTCGCCCGAAAAGAGGACCATCTTTCCTCCGTGCTTCTCCTTGGTGGTCTCGCCGAGGACCTTGAACATGCCGTCGCAAGAGGTGTCCACGCTAATCATGAGCTTGGCCTGCGTCTCCGCGTCGACGTTGAACGCCGCGGCACCGATATCGCCGAGCTCGGTGTGCACCCAGCCGGGGCCCAGCGCCGTCGAGTTCAGCCAGGGCTCCTCCATGTTGATCTTCAGCGTGTACCAGGCCGCGGCGCCCTTGGACGGGCCGTAGGCCGCGTTGGGGAACGGCAGGGGGCCTCTGTTGCCCGGAGAGTCAGATTAGGCGGGCGTCCAGCGAGCGTGGAATCATCACGACACACAACACAACGGGGGAACGGGGGGGGAACTCACGTGAGACTGCCGGCGTTGCTGCCCATGCAAGCGAGGATGGGCTCGCGCTTCGACTTCTTCAGCAGGCCGCGCGTGGCCTGGTAGAGGGCGACGAAGCCGTAAACGTTGGGTCGTAGGTGAGCCTCGAGGTCCTTCTCCTGGAGCTCGGCGACGGTGGGGAAGGTGTAGGCCACGCCGGCGTTGGCGACGACGATGTCGAGGTGGTCGATGCCCTGGGCCTCGATAGCCTCGACGGCCTTGAAGGCGTCCTGCCAGATGGTGGCGTCGACCTTGACCACAATCAGCTTGCTGCCGTCCCCCTTGGGCAGGTTGTTGAGCTCCTTGGAGCTGGGGTGGTCTGGGTTGCGGTTGGCCGCGATGACGGTGTGGTTGGGCAGGCTGAGGTAGCGCTCCAGTATGCCCTTTCCAAGGCCGCGATTGGCGCCGGTAATCAGCACAATGGTCGACATGGTGGTGGTATTGATCAAAATAGTTGTAGTGGTGGTCGTGGTGGTATGAGGATTTAGCGGCCGTCGTCTTCTCCTGTTCTGGGTGTCGGAGCTATCTTAGGTGGTTGGGAGGTTCATGAAAAAAGGGGGCGAATCACTTCTTTTTCTTCTTCATCCCGCACCAAAGCATCCGCTTACCTACACATGACATGCAACGTTATCCCAGTGTACGAAGAAGGCAGGCGCTGACAAACGGGATGCGAATTTCCTATTCTAGGTCGAATGTGCAAACGCTGACTGCCAACCGAGTTGTTGATGGCCTGGCCTGTTCTGCGTCGTAAGGGTGCATATATACATCCCTCGGCTGACGGAAGGGGTGCCGTAGGATCGATATCCTTACGAGACGTGCATAATACAGTGCCAAGGAAGTCAAGCATTCGGTACGCCTTGAGGTCGGCAAGGCGGCTTACCGAATCCACAGCCGCTCATAACGTTATCTGCTTACGCGGGGGTTGGAGGGCATCTGCCTTGGTAGGTAAGACATGGAGTCAACTACCTTGGCGGATAATGTAATCTGTCTATCTACTATGATAGGTCGATTAACGGAGCAAACATGGACGACTTGCATCCCAAGACAACACAACGTGACTCGCACTCTGCCGGCTAACCAACCTATTGTAACTTCATGGGTCACTGAACCCTTACTGCTTACAAAAAACATGGACGGATAATCAATTTCCTGGTTGCCAGTGGTAGTTCTTTCTTTCGAATGTGTACATGGTGGGTGGGTCGACGACGCTCGCGAGATTGACATAACTACACGCATGGTCGAAGCCATCACGACACGCCACTTTAATCGCAGCCTCTGGCTTGAGCGGGACTGATGGTGCCAGCATTTTGCCTTGACCCGGCTCAGGCTCTGAATTTGATCCGAACCCCTTCGCTGCCTTCTTCGGCAAGCGGAATGATGTAGTCACTGCGCGCTTCCACGTCTCTCTCCCGAATGGTGTCGAAGAGTTCCATCGTCGGGCCCTTTTTCTGCTTGCTGTACAAGTCATACCTGATGAGTAATGTCGACAGAATAATAGCCATTTCGCGACGGGCGAGCGTCATTCTGTGCAAATCGCCGTGTGTCAGCTGAAGAGAAACAATATATATACATAAAAAGAAAAAGGAAAAAGCAGCGGGAGAATCAAATAACGGCAATGGGCCTACCCAATACAGTTTCGGGATCCGCGCGCGAACCCGTGAAAGTACCTTCCCAGTTTCGCATCTCCGATCCACCGCTGCGGTCGAAAGGCGGTCGGGTCCTCGAACGCTTTGGCGTTCTGGTGCGTGATGTGCGGCGACATGCTGGTCGTGACCCCCGGCGGCACCACGTACGTCTTGCCGCTGGCCCGGTCTGCGTACGTGATGGGCACCTGGGGAGAGACGCGCATCTGCCGCGTGAGGACGCCCGGGTGCCGCCGCAGCGCCTCCTGGATGACGGCGCTCAGGTACGGGAGCGCTTCGACCTGCGACAGGGACGGGACGCCGTCATCGTCCACGTCGAGCTCTGCCAGCTCGGCCTGCACCTTGCGCAGCTCCTCCGGGTTGGCTAGAAGCTCGAAGAGCGCGGCATTCAAACCCCATGCTATACATGCCGTATACTCAGCAAAACAGCGGCGTTTGAATGTTACAGATGAAAAGGAGGCTCACCCGTCGTGCCCTCGCCCGCAAACACCACCAGCTGCGCTTCGCTGGCTAGGCGTAGGTCGGTCTTTTCCTCGTCCGGGAGCTTACTGTTCAGGATACCTCCGAAGATGCTCTGGCTGACCCTCTCGGGGTCGGGCGAGTTGCGAATGGCGTGAACCTGCTCAAGCCACCACTATACCGTTGGACGTCAAAAATATGATCAGCGCGCTGAGCAACGCTGCTGACGGATCTCATCAAAAGAGGAGGGGGAGGGGGGGCCTACCTTTTGCCTGCTTCGCACCTGGATCAAGCCGGGAAACAGAATGCCCAGCAGCCAGTCGGGGGCGCCTTGGATGAGGGGGTAGACCCAGGGAAGCATCACGCAGACGTGCGTAAGAAAGAAGAAGTTGTTCGTCGCGTTGAAGTAGGAACGGCCGTAGTCGTCCATCTGGAGGAAGTCGAACGACTTGTCAAACGCGTACTGGGTGATGACGTCGCTCGTGATGGCCTTGAAGACCTCGTGGATGCCGAGGACGCTCTCGTGGCGCGCCGCGTCGTCCAGCCGGGCAATGAGGGCCCGGCAGTGCTTTTTCATGATATTCTCGAGCCTGTGGACGCTGGCGGTGGAGAAGAAGGAGCTGAGGGCGTTGCGCCGCTGCCGGTGGAGGTCGTGATGCGTCGTGGATACGATCGAGTACGGGGCTTTTTTGTTTTTGCCGAGTGTCAGTCCCGCAGCTGAAGCCACGCAAAAAGAGCCTTACTGACTTCCAGTTATGAGGGCGAACCAGGCGGGCTTGTCCGTCTTCCGTCCGCCTACGGGGTACAGGGCGTCAAGAAACTCGGGGTCCGAGAAGTGCACCTCGTGAGGGGTGATTCGGACGATGGGGCCGTACTGTCGGTGCATCTCGGCGATGCGGAGGAAGTATTTGCCCCCAAGCCAGGCTTCATAGTAGCCCTCGTACAGATATGTCATGGCTACGGTGGGTAAGGTCGTCAGATTCTGGTGTGAGACGCAACCGCTTCGTCTTCATCTCCGCGGTCTTCCTTACATGCTAGCTTGGGCCCCGGAATGTGCGACAGGGGCGAGAAGTACGCTGGGTCGGCAGTCAGCACCTCGCCAACAGTTCACGGAAGGGCAATGGGCAAACCTTGATAGATGGCATAGCAGATCCATTGCAGAACGAAGATGCTGAGAAACGCAATAGCGCCGGGCTTCCAATATTGCCCAAGGGCGCTCTGTAACCCCGTCCACAGCTCCATTAGAGAAAAAAGAAGGGCGGGCATCATGTGTCTCGCAATACTCGAGGGGAGGACTGGCAAACGATGACAATGACGATCTTTGAATGGCGTACGTATGTGAGCTATGGTCCATGTGCGCGTTTGAGCATGTTTCCACCTATCTATGTACGGGACCTCTCGTGTCGAGGAGGTTTCGGGGCTTACGAAGGAGGGGGCCTGTCGGTGATACCATCTCACGGATTCGCAGTGCAGCTGATACAAACTGCGGGCTTATAGTAGATGATGATTCCAAAACATGTCATCGTGCAGCTGGTGCCAGTCAGCGTGCCTTGCATGGATATGATGATGCATGGCGCCGGGTGTACGCAGTGGGGGAGGATTCCGTGCAGAACAATCAAGAGTCGCACAAAAGCGTCGGAAGAATAGGGGGCTGAACGGAACTCGCCTGTAGCAGCAGAGAATATGATGGTTGCTTGAGATGAAGATGAATTCCACTTGGGAGATACGGTAAAACGACCAGATAACATATCGGGCAGAATAAGATGGATTCCCCTCTTAGATAGACTCTGAATAATCGAGCTTCCACGGATGATTGAAGTGAAACCATCACGATAACTTCTGAATTTTCTTCACTACCCAACTACACCACACGGACTCTGTTCACTGTTGCTAGCTACCGGATGCACCCCGATCCATGCCTCTCTCTCTCCTTGCGTCTCAAAATGAGTAGTGCATGCACCACGCAGCAAACTCTTCGTCCTCCAGCAAAAGCTGCATCTCATCCTCGTAGAGGTTGCACACAAACTCGACGCCGCCAAAGGGCTTGCGCGGCAACACGAAGCAGACCTGGGACGCGCGGTTGAAGCGGCGCATGAGCGGGCGGACGGCGTCGGGAAGGCCGCCGTTGGCGAAGACGCGTCCGCCGAAGCGGACGCCTTCGACGGGGAACATGAGGAGCGACGAGAGCACCATGTCGAACGACCCGGGCGTGTGGCCTCGGTGCAGGCGGATGGCGTCAAGGTCGGGACACTCGTGCGCCAGCATGTAGGCGTCGAGGAGGGCCTCGCGCGTCGCGCGGCCGTTGACGGCGCGGATGGCCTGCGCCACGGGGCCGAGCGGCGCGCCCTCGGCGGTGAGTTCTGCGAGCGGCGCCGAGCAGATGTTGACGAAGAAGAGGTTGCCCAGGTACAGCATGGGCATCATCGACGGCGATATGTCGGGCCTCGCGTCCACCGTCATGAACAGCCGCGCCTCGCCCGCCGCCAAACGTTTGGCGTCTCCCGCAGACGCAGCCGGCCGCTTGCCCTCGAGGGCCGCCCGCCGCCGCGCCCGGCTCAGGCACCGCCAGATGAGCGCGCCCAGCGCGTCGTTGCTCGAGATGGGCAGCGCCGTGTCTGCCGGCACGCCCGCCGCGCAGTGCCGCTGCAGTGCCGCGAACTTCTCTGGTGACACGTAGAATACGGCGGACTGCATGGCCGTGTCGGCCAGCGTCTTGAGAGACTCGGCCGCCTCTAGCGGGGGGCTGCCGGGGACCGGCAGGTCAAGTAAGCTCCACGACTCCGCCTTGGCCTCGCTCGTCGACCGGCCGGTGCCCTCGGCCGCCCAGATGCGGTCCAGCAGCGTGCGGTCGACGCTGTCGGCCAGGGGGGCGTCGGGCCACGGCGAGCCTGGCCGCTGCAGGTGCTCGCAGTGATCGGCGAAGATCTTCCACACGTCAAAGTAGCTGGTGCCGTCGCAGACGGCGTGCTGCGTCGCCACGACCAGCAGACACGCCCCGTCCATGAAGTTGGCCTGCGCGCTGAAGCAGTCGGGCGCGTCTTCGTACCGCGGCAGGAGCTCTCTGGCCGTGAGTTGCTCGTCCTCAAACACGTCCAAGGGAAAACCGCTCTCCTTGAGGTCCTCGTAGCTCATGCCGACCTCCTCGGGGTCGAGATGTTTGACGGAGAGCTGACGCAGCGGGACGCCCTGGTCGAAGTCGGCCTCGCTGTAGCGGACCTCCAGCTGGCCGGGACGCCATCCGGGCGCCGACGAGGACTGCAGATGGACCTTGCCGCTGAGCCAGGGCAGCTGCTTGAAGGTGCGACGCAGGCCTTCATGCAGCACCTCGACTACGTCGTCCGGCGTGACCCCATCTTTGAGGGGGAGATAGCTGCAGAAGAAGGTGTAGTTGCTGGGGGGGAAGTGATCGAGTGGGTTGAGGGTGAGGTGTTTGTGCGGCAGAGAGCCCATCCTGCCTTTTGTTGCGAGGAATTGGCCAACTAGATTGAAGTTCGAAGTGGTGGAGAGATCAATGCAACCGCGTGTAGTCGGCTTACCATTCACCTAGCCTCTTACGAAAATAGTGTGTGTGTGATGGAGTGAGAGAGAGAAAGAGAGAGAACTGGAAGGAGAGTTGCCCAGCAGACGACGGCCGAACCCCCTTTTTCCGCCCTCGGATAGATTGAGACGTATATTCTGCTTACTTGGCGCCAAAGTTGTTGTTATCGTATAGAGCGGTGACATGCCAACGGCCGGCACTTTAGTAACCGGGCCATCGAGCGATTGAGATTATTCGGAGATGGGTATTGTCATGCATAACGAGCGTCAGACCCCACGAACTGCATGCTTACCATCACGACAGCCCAGTCATATTGCATGCGGGGTGCATACGTCTTACACCACTGGATGAACCTGCTGTAATATTAAGCATGCATGGAACGGGGCCATATGCCGGCGTAAGCACCAGTTTCTAAACCGTCAACCGTCATGGAAATGATCGGCCATCCCACTGATGGTGCCGAGATCCAGTCAGATAACCTCGTTCCTGATTGTTGATATTCCTTCAGAAACATAACTTACTTTCACCAAGGAGGAAGCCGCCAGTGCAATCAACATTGCAGCAGTTCGACTCTCTACTGTGGCAACTTGAATTCGTTCACTATGACTGCCTCGGGAGATGCACAGGAGCCCGCCGGGCATCATCATACGAACGGCACCAACGGCGCCAATGGCATCAACGGCATCAACGGCATCAATGGCATCAACGGCGTCGACAGTGTCAATGGTGTCCGCCATGCCAACGAGGCCGGCCAGACCACGCCATCGAGTACGCCCGCCCAGACATCCGTTCCCCAGGCGCCCATCGCCGTTGTCGGCATGGCCTGCCGGTTTACCGGCGGCGTGACCAGCGCGGCCGAACTTTGGGACTTGTGCCGCGAGGGCCGCGACTGCTGGTCCCCGATACCCAAGGAGAGGTTTGACGTGAAGTCGCTGTACCACCCTGACAAGGACAGGCCAGGCCGACAACACGCCGTTGGTGGCTATTTCATGCAAGAGGACGTGGCACTGTTTGACGCAGGCTTCTTCAACTTCCCTGCCGATGTGGCGAATGTAAGTACTCTACTCCCTGGGACGGGAAGAAAGAAGACGCGGATGGGTTCGTGAGACATGAAAGTGCGTCCCCGAAGCTGATACCACCACGCCCAAGGCCATGGACCCCCAAATTCGCCTGCTTCTTGAGGTCGTATACGAAGCAACGGAAGATTGTACGTCCTTTTCCCCCCGAGCTCGATCGGGAGCGCATTCCTTGCGGGAAAGGGTTATCGACTGACGGAGACGCACGTAGCCGGGTTCCCGATCGAGTCCCTCGCCGGCACAAACACCTCGGTTTTCTCGGGCTGCTACGGCAAAGACTACCATGATCTCCAGACCCGTGATCCCGAGGCCATGCCGCCCTCGTTTCTGACCGGGAACTACACCGCCATGATGTCCAATCGTATTAGCCACTACTACAACTTCCAGGGCGCTAGTATGTCCATCGACACGGGCTGCTCCTCGGGCATCGCATGTCTGCACCAGGGATGCCTCTCTATACGCACCGGCGAATCCGACGTGTCCATCGTGGGCGCATCCAGCACGATGCTGAACCCGGACATCTTCCTGGCCATGTCGAGCCTGGGCATGATCGGCGCTGACGGCCGGTGCTACGCGTGGGACGAAAGGGCCCAGGGCTATGGTCGGGGGGAGGGCGTCGCAGCCCTTGTACTGAAGAGCCTACCCGCAGCCCTCCACGACGGCGATCGCATCCATGCCGTGATCCGGGACACCGGACTCAACCAGGACGGCAAGACGCAGAGCATTACTTCGCCCTCAGTCGACTCCCAGGTGCGGCTTATCCAAGACTGTTACCGCCGCGCTGGGCTCAACCCCGTTGATACGGGCTATGTGGAGGCACACATGACGGGCACCCAAGCGGGCGATCTGGCCGAAGCGACGGCACTCGCGAAAACGTTTGGCGCCCCCCGGCCTGAGACCGACCCCGTCCTGATCGGGTCAGTGAAGCCAAACATTGGGCACACGGAGGGCGTCAGCGGGCTTGCGGCCATCATCAAGACCGCCTTCGCCATGAAGAACGGTCTCGTGCCTCGGAACCTCAACTACGAGCGCGGGAACCCCAAGATCCCACTAGGCGAGTGGCACCTGAAGGTGCCGACCAGCCTGACGGCCTGGCCGAGCAACAAGCCGCTGCGGGCGTCCATCAACAACTTTGGTTACGGCGGCACGAACTCTCATGTGATCCTGGAGGCGGCGCCGCCGCCGGCTATCGGACAGGCCGTACCGGGCGGCGAGCAAGATCAGGTACCGCAAACGCCCGATGGCACGGCCGAAGTCGACAAAGACGCGGCGTCCCGCATCTTCGTCGTCAGTGCCAAGGAGGCCAACGCCACCCGGTCCATGGCCGCGAAACTGGCCGCGGACCTGCGCCGTCGCGTCCAGCGAGGTGAGGGTCCCGCCATGGCCGACCTCGCCCACACACTGGCCGAGCGGCGATCTCGCTTCGACTACGTCGCAACAGCGAGGGCCCGGACGCTGGTGGAGCTGGCTACGGCGCTCGAAGACCCTGCTCTGCGTGTCACGCAGGCGGCCGACAAGGCGGTGCGTCTCGGCTTCGTGTTCAACGGCCAGGGTGCTCAGTGGCACGCCATGGGCCGCGAGCTGCTGTCTGCGTATCCCGCGTTCGCATCCGCTGTCCGAGAAGCCGACGAAGTTCTGCGCAGCTTTGGCGCTGTCTGGTCCCTGCAAGGTATGTATAGGAGGCCATCGGTCCATGGAGACGCCCCTCCATCAGACCACCCATACTGACTTGGAGACCGCAGAGGAGCTTCTCCTTGACGCCGAGACCACGCGCGTGTTCATGGTCCATCTCAGCCAGCCCATTACCGTGGCTCTGCAGATCTGCCTTGTCCGGCTGCTGGCCTCATGGGGCGTCCATCCCACCGCCGTGGCGAGTCACTCAAGTGGCGAGATCGCGGCGGCCTTCGCAGCCGGTGCTCTTTCATTCCGCCAGGCGCTGGGCGTCGTGTACCACCGCGGCGAGCTCGCGAGCAAGTACCAAGCCTTTTCGCCCGCTCAGGGGGCCATGGCCGCGGCAGGGCTGGGCGCCAACGACGCAGCGGAATACATCGGCAACACCGCCGCCGGGGGGCGCGTGGTCGTGGCCTGCGTCAACAGCCCTGAGAGCGTCACGCTCTCGGGCGACGCAGACGACCTGGACGAAGTCGTGTCGCGGCTGGAGCGCGACGGCGTTTTCGCCCGCAGGCTGAAAGTCGGCCTTGCCTACCACAGCCACCATATGTTGCCGATGGCGGGGGAGTACATCGAGAAGCTGCGCCAAATTGTTCCCACGAAGTGCTACTGGGATAGCCACGTTCTCTACGCGTCTCCCGTGACTGGCGGTGTCCTGAACCCGTCTGAGGGCCTGGCACCCGAGCACTGGGCTGCTAACCTCACGAACCCCGTGTTGTTCAGCGGCGCATTCGAGGCCATGGCCGAACACGTGGACGCCGTCGTGGAGATTGGGCCACACAGCACGCTCGCCGGTCCCATTCGACAGATCCTCCAGGGAAAGAAGATGTCCTACACATCCTGTTTGAAGAGAGGTGTCGATGCCGTGGACTCGATGCAAGATCTGGCCGGCGATCTCATCCACCTCGGACTTCCCGCGCTTCTCCATGCCGCCAACGCTCCATTCACCTCGCCAAGTCCCGTGTTCGTCGCAGACCTCCCAAACTACGCATGGAATCATACGAGACGGTACTGGGTGGAATCTGGCCTGAACAAGGACTTCAGACAAAAGCGATTCCCTCCCCACGAGCTCCTGGGCCTTCCGGTGTCAGGGAGTACGTCCCTGGCCGCAGAGTGGCGCAATTTGCTGCGGCTGGCTGACGTGCCGTGGCTGTCCGATCACCAGGTCGACTCCCAGGTAGTGCTTCCCGGTGCCGCCTACATATCCATGGCGGTAGAAGCAGCGAAGCTGCTCGCGGGTGAGAGGGGGGTGACGCCAGAAGGCTATCGCGTTCGTGACGTCGAGTTCCTGAGTGCTCTCACCATCCCGGACTCGTCGGCCGTGGATGTCCGTCTTCGCATGCAGCCCATACGCGGGACGGACTGGCATCAGTTCCAGGTCTGCTCCATGGGCACGTCGGCTGCGTGGGTGGAGAACTGCCGCGGCCAAGTCTCAGTCGTAGAGACTCCGGACACTTCGAAACCGCCTCGGAAGGACTTGTTCCTCGGGACGGGCGCACCGCTGCTCGATATCGACGTACAGGCCCTCATAGCACGTATAGGCGAGATGAGCATCGTGTACGGGCCTGCCTTCCAGAACCTCACGCGGGGCCATGCGGCAGCAAACCGAGCCGTCTTGGACTTGCGTATCTCGGACTTGCCCGACGAGCCGCATGCCTACGCGATTCACCCCACGACTTTGGACTGCATCATCCAGGCGACATACCATGCCCTGCCCAAGAACACGAGCAAAAGCTTCATCGTTCTGCCCAAGTTCGTGTCCAACATGTTCATCCCAAGCCGCTTGAACAAGCGCTCAAGTGAGGAACTGCATGTCTACACAACGTTGGAGGCGTCACAAACCAAGGGGTTCACCTCGGCCGCGGAGGTCGCCAACGCGGGGGAGAATGCGACCGCTGCCCCCCTCCGCATGGAAAACCTCTTCCTGCAGGCCATTCCTCGCGGGGCGGACGTCGGTCCTGGCGGTCCGGAACCCGACGTAACTCAGTTCAAGGCTCGGTGGCAGCCCGACTTCCTGCACCACGTCCCCGAGGACGTCGCGAAGTCTCTTCGCGTTACCCTCACGGACGAAGAAGTTGCCCTTGAGAAGAAGAAAAAGAGAGCTGCCTATTATTTCATGTCGGATGCCGTGGCGGAACTCGCAAAGGAAAGTCAGGACGGCTGGTCTACAGAACATAAAAGGATGTTGGAGTGGACAGCCGCAACCGTCAAGCGAGGGCAGAGCGGGCAACTGGGCCCAGGCAGTCGAATGTGGTCCCGAGCAACCAAAGGAATGAAGCAGGGGATTTACGACGAACTCGACCGTGGCGATGCGCATGCCCGCCTGCTCGTACGGGTCGGTTCCCGGCTGGCCGATGTCTTGCGTGGGAAAATTGACCCATCGGAGCTGATGAAGCAGAACAGCCTGTTGAATCAGTACTACCTGGAAGCCCCCCGACTTCAACGTGGCAGCTATACGCACTTGGCCCACATTGCCCGTTTCTATGCAACCAAAAACCCAGGGGCCAAGGTGCTCGAGGTCGGAGGAGGCACGGGAGCTGCTACTTCGGTCCTGCTCGGAGCGGGCAAGAGTCCAGATCACGCCGCTGAAGGTACGCTCTGGGATAGCTACACCTTCACGGACCCATCCGACGATGTGTTGGATGCCGCGCGTCAGAGGTTTGCTTCCTGGGGCACCCTAGTCGAGTTTCGGAAGCTGAATGTCGAGGAGACGCCCACGGAGCCATCGGACGCCTTCACCGACGCCAAATTCGACCTGGTAGTTGCATCCATGACGCTCCAAAAGACGAAGAACCTACACCAGACCCTGACACATATCCGTACGCTGCTGAAACCGGGCGGGACGATTCTGGTTTTGGAAACAACCCAGGCCCGGTTGGATACCCATCTCATCTTCGGCACGCTGCCTTTTTGGTGGTCAAGAGAGGAGCAGAACGACAACGGGCATCCTTGCCTGTCAATACGCGGATGGGACCAGGCGCTTCGCCATGCGGGATTCAGCGGAGTAGACTTTGAGATAGGCGATTGTGAATCTGCCGAGTTCCAAAGCTCCAGCGTGTTGCTCTCGCGGGTGGCAACGCCGTTGGTGCTATCCTCACCCGTGAGCGTCGTCCACCGAGACGGAGTCCCGCAAGCCTGGGCCGCGCGGCTCGCGGATGGCATCCGGGAGAGAACCAACAGACAAGTCACGGTGGAGCAGTGGAGCGGTGTCGTGCCTGGTGAGAAGCTCTATGTCTTCGCCGCAGACTTGACGGGTTCGTTCCTCGAGGATATGGACCAAGACTCTTTCCAGAAACTGCAGCAGACGCTCCTGTACAGTTCGGGATTCCTCTGGCTCAGCCGTGGTGGCCTAGTTGATGCGCAAAGCCCCAAACACGCCCAGGTTCAGGGACTGTTGCGCACACTGCGTCACGAGGACACCAACAAGCGGTATGTCCATTTGGATTTTGAGACGTCCGTCGACGAATTCTGGACACAGGATAAGATCGACAGCATCGTTCACGTATTGCAACACTCCCTCAACGAGAATATCGCGGCAGAAGATGCAGAGTGGGAGTATGCCACCCGGGGCGGGACCCTGTATGTCCCTAGGGTCTATCCCGACGACGGGAAGATGGTTCCTCCCGAGCCTCACGGTGAGCCTTTCCAGCAGCCTTGGAGGTCATTATTGTGGGAACCCTCTGGCTCGCATTTTGTCGACGAGGGTCCAGCAGACGCCGATCTACCGGACGGGATGGTCGAAATCGAAAGCCGGGCGTTTGGCCTCTCGCCGCGTCTGCGGGGAGCGGACGGGGAGTCGACGGCCTACGACGTTGCCGGCCTCGTCACTCAAGCAAGCGGACAGGCGGCGGCAAGCGGACTGCGGGTTGGAGACCGAGTGGCCGGGCTGATCACTGGCCCCTACGAAAGCAGGCCGAGGGCAAACTGGACGAGCGTCGTCAAGGTGCCTGACGGCGTGTCGTTCGAAGACGCCGCATGCGTCGCCACCGCATATGGCACCGCAAGCTACGCGCTACGTCATCTCGCGATGCTAAAATCCAAAGAAGCCGTGCTGCTCCATCCCGGCGTTCATCCTACGAGCCAGGCCGCGGTCGTCACGGCACAGAGTATAGGTGCCCGGGTGTTCGTTACGGCAGCAAGCACTTCAGAACGGAGCACGTTGGTGGAAAAGTACAAAGTCCCGCCCGAACACGTTCTATCCATCCAGGACACGAGCATCGGCAGCGCACTCAAAGCGCTGACTGGGGGCAAGGGCATTGACGTGGTGTTCAGCGCGTCCGCGGCGCCGCTCCCGATGTTGCTCCGGGACCACCTCGCCCGGTTTGGTCGCTTTGTCCAATCATGGGAATCTGGGCCTCGGACCAACGGCGATGGGGAGTTGGTCCTGGTTGACCATTGCGCAAGTTATGCTGCTTTCAACATAGTCGAAGTTGAGCAGCACAACGGCAGTGTCTTCCACGAGGCACTCACGAGTGGTATGCAGACATGGTACGACACGAGGCAAGGATCACCACCTCTCTGGCTGGGGTTCCAGTATTCAATATCTCAGATGCACGAGGCACTGCAGCACCAGGAGGGCGCAGAAGGCGAAGGGAAGGTGATGGTGCATGTTGATCCCAACGATACAGTCCAGGTGAGTCAAGCAAAACCTCTCAATTTCCATTCACGGTTCTGATAAAATTTCAACATAGGTGGTTTCACGGCCAAAGGTTGTGCCCCTGAACGATGCGAACGCCACATTCTTAATCGTGGGTGGCTTGGGCGGCCTGGGCCAACGTGTTGCGTCTCGGTTGATGGATGAAGGAGCGAAGAGCCTGCTGCTTGTGTCTCGCAATGCCGAGACGCACCCCGGCACGGCCATGCTCCGAGAGATGGCCGCTCAAAGGTCCTGCTATATCCAGATCCGCAACTGCGACGTGGCGTCAGCGGACAGCCTGATCAGCCTGCTCAAGGACGTTCACGACTCGATGCCGCCCATTCGTGGCGTGGTGGACGCTGCCATGGTTCTCGAGGTAAGAGAAATCAGTCCTGTCGATCGTTCAAAATACATCGGCCCTCGGTTCTAATGCTACTGTTTTCTAGGACTCCATTTTTGAGCGCATGGCATTCGACCAGTGGAGGCGTGCCGTACTGCCCAAAGTCATGGGCACCATCAACTTGGACAAGTACCTGCCGCGGGACTTGTCGTTCTTCATCTTGCTGTCGTCACTGACTGGCGTGGCTGGGCACTCCTCGCAAGCCAACTATGCCGCAGGAAACACGTTCCAGGATGCCTTCGTGCGCCGACGCGTAGCAAGCGGCCGTCCTGCCTTCAGTATCGACCTCAGTGCCGTCATCGGCGCGGGAGTTGTTGCCCAGGACGAAGCCGCAAGGCGGCGCGTGGAGGCACTTGGCACAATATCCATTCACGTGGACGCACTGGTGGACCTTCTGATCAACACGATGACGCGGCGTCCGATCACTGCGGACGATGGACAACTAATCATCAATCTGGAGTCGTGGGCCAACTTGGAACCGGATGCCCCCTTGCGCCGCGACCGACGATTTGGAACCCTGCGGCTCGGATTGCCGCCTGCCGAGGGTCTCGCAGGGGACGACAGCCTGAACACCCAGGCTTTGAGTCCTTCCGCGATGCTGACGCAAGCCCTGAGCCAAGTCAAGGGAACGGAAGACACCAAGGAAATAGAACAAACCGTCGCACAAGTGCTGGGAGCACGACTGGCCGGCATTTTCCACGTGGATGCCGACGGACTAGATCTCGGGCTTCCGCTTGCGGCACACGGGGTTGATTCCCTGGTCGCCGTCGAGTTGCGAAATTGGCTGGCAGCCGTGGCAAAGGTCAAAATATCCATCTTCGAAATCCTGCAGGCTGCTTCCCTGTACGAAATTGCCAACTTGTTGCTGACAAGGGCGCAAGCACGGTGAGCTGGGACGCTCTACCTGCCAACGCATGGGTGGTGTTGTAACATCTCATCAAGCGAAACATAACATCAATAGTCCTTCTCCGTAATTTATCTGTAGATTATATTTTTTAATTGTTTCCATCGGCTGAAAAAGCTAGATTACTTATAGTGTTGAAGTCCGATTGGTTGTTACTCTGGAAATGACTATTTGGCATTACGTGGTACTCCTGGAGATGCTATCGTATGGAGTTCGGTAAATACTTGGCGATATGGGCATGGGGGATAGGATGAGGTAAATTCAAAAGGACTTTCCAATGAACGCCCCTTCTTCTCCAGTCGTACACTGTCCCTCGTAAGTCGTTCTTAGAACATATCAAGTACCGGATTGCGCAGATAAACTTCGGACTTGGCCCGGACGAGCACTACGTGGCAGATGGGACTAAGTGAGAACCTGCCAGTGTACAAAAGACCATAGCAAATGCAACCACGCCAAGAGTCACCTGGTTGGGAATATTCGCCTGTTCTACGAGTGATGCAGCATCTACACAAACGCAGCACGATAAGTGCAACGTCCAACGCCCACCTTTCGGCCACCCCAACATTTAGGCCACCCTGGAGATAAGGCTATCTGCTGGTATCATGGGGTCTTACGGCAAAGCGAAGCCTCAATACCACTGTATTTGGGTATCATGGCTTGTAGAAGGGAAGGTTTCGAGGTAAGGCCACGAGGTTGGATATATCACTGATAATAGGTAGATATGACGAATTATGCGAGAAGGACTGCATGTATGCTTACACCTGATGTTGTCAACGTTCATGCGAATAAACAGGTGCGGCTTACCGAATCCTGGATGCCGTGACCATGCACGCTGACGTTTACGCGATCGTCCGTTTGTACCACCAAGTAAGCATGCATCGTCACGTCTTATGGCTGGTGGGGTTCCTGACCGTGCATCATGCCTGCATGTCGACCATCTTGTAATGCCCATTGTCCTTGATGTAATGATGCCAAAACAACGACAGGGTCACTTATAAAGTATCCCCGATATTAGGTGACTCGCCCAGAACGTCACCATATTCACTGCCAGTGCAGACGCGTAAAACTCGTCGCGGTATTTCTCACGCAATGACATCTCTTGAATCATCATCCTGGAACCTGCAGAGGACGGCGGTGTCTTTGGGCGGGACAATCGTCGTTTACGTGCTCCTTTCCAGGTTCCTCACCTGGTTCCGGCTGCGCAAGTTCAAGGGGCCGCCCCTCGCCGCGCTCTCGCACGCATGGCTGGCCAGGGCCAACTACTCGGGCCGGGCCCTCGACTACTACATGGGCGCACGCGAGAAGTATGGCACGCCGGCGCTGCTGCGCGTCGGGCCGAACACGCTCATGACGGATAACCCAGACGTGATCCGGCAGATGAACACGGCGCGCGCCGGCTACGCCCGGTCCCAGTGGTACGACAGCTTCCGGCTGGACCCCTACGTGCACAACATGTTCAGCTCGCGCGACCTGGAATACCACGACGACATCAAGTCTCGCACCTCGTTCGGCTACTCCGGCCGCGAGGTGCCCTCCCTTGAGAGCGACGTCAACGAGCAAATCGACCGCATCAAGACCCTCATCCGCACGAAGCACCTCTCGAGGCCTGGAAACACGAAGCCCATGGACTTCACCCTCATAGCCCAGCTCTTCACGCTCGACTCTCTTTCGACCATTGCTTACGGCAAGCCTTTCGGCTTCATCGAGGCCAACGAAGACCTGAACGGCTTTATACGGAAGGCCCGGGCGACGTTCCCATTCGTCACGCTCTGCAGCGTTGTCCCTTGGATGAACAAGTTTTTCTTCTCGAACTTTTGGCTGACTGTCGCCGGCCCCAAGAAAACCGACTCAAAAGGTTTCGGGATTTTGATGGCGTATGTTCCCCCCCTCCCCCCCTCTTTACCCTCACCTCTCTCTCACTGCGACATCCCAATTGTCCGCTTCACGTCTCGACTTGTGACAAAACAGGGCCACTGTGCTGACCCGAAACGTTTCATTCTCCAACAGTATGGCCGGGAACGTAGTAGCACCACGTTTTGATGCAGACGAAAAGATAAACCCTAAAGAGGACCGTCAGGATATGCTGGTAAGTCTACCTTTCGAGGAACGTCTTTAAAGCCATGTTTCTCACAGTGAGCTGGGCGGCAGGGCTCCTTTGTTCGACATGGCCTGACCAAGCGCCAATGCGAAGCCGAAGCGCTTCTGCAAATCTTGGCTGGGTCTGACAGCACTGGCAACGCCATCCGTTCCATGATGCTTTCTATCGTCTCTTCTCCCCAGGTCTACAACAGGTTGCAGCAGGAACTGGACGAAGCCAGTACCAAGAACCTCATTTCCTCGCCCATTTCGCTTGCCGAGGCCAAGAAGCTACCATACCTCCAGGTAAGCATAGCACGAGCATGATTCAGGCCGGGATACTCACGAAACTCGAAAGGCCGTCGTCTACGAGAGTATGCGCTATCACCCGCCCCTAATTGGCGTGAACACCAAAGTCGTCCCACCCCAGGGCGACACGCTGGCCGGGCAATTCGTCCCGGGAGGCACCAACATCGCGGTGAACCCATGGGCCTTGATGCGGTACAAGCCCACGTTTGGCGAAGACGTCGAGGTGTTTCGGCCGGACCGGTGGATTGAGGCATCGCCCGAGCACTACGCCGTGATGCAGCGTGATGCCGAGTTAGTCTTCGGACATGGCCGGTTCATGTGCGCCGGGAAGACGGTGGCGTTCATGGAGCTGAACAAGATCTTGGTCGAGGTATGCGTTCCTACTTCTCCATTCGATACGAGGGAGGCGGGAGGTCTCTGGAGTAACGGGAGCTACGAAACCGGGATACTAATGACTTCGAGTAGTTGCTCCGAGAATTCGACTTCCAACTTATCAATCTTATGAAGCCATGCCAGGAAGTCCTTTACACGCATTTCCTCATGGAGGATCTCTGGCTACGTGTTACTTCAAGAGTTTAATCCCTGTTCCGGTCAGCCGTGAAAAGCAACGGCGAGGGCGATGGCAACGGCGTACGGGAGACAGAAGCTGGGGATGCTGAGAGGAGTCCAGGGCCACTCGCTATCGCCCAACCCAGAGATGACTGGTCCAGAAAGGGTTGAGAATCCAGTCGTCTTGGTCCAATGCTTCGTCAATCCCAAGGATGACAGTGGGAGAATGGTGGCCGCTTCCGTCTATATAAGTTTAAAGATGGCGACAAGCAGCTCAGTTTGCATGCTGGGCAGCCAGAAGGCTAAGTTTGTTCACTCACTGGAGGGCGAGAGCTTGTTGCTTAAGCCCAGTTGCTCAATGTAAAATGCTGTTATCATCCTTACCGTTTCAATTGATAATTAGGTCGTGCATGCTACGATGGTCCAGCCCCTTTAATTTTGTAATATTTTCCATCTTTAAGTGATATTTTATTCTAGCCGAACAACAATCTATCTAGATTCAAACTCCCATCATTATCATCATCTTCTTCTTCAACCTTTTCCCACCGAGCTGCTTTAATTGAATCCCAGTTCTCTGGCCGGGACCCAAACCCTCTCCTTTCTGCAGTGTACTCGTCCGCTGGTACACTACCCTTCCCACGATCAGGCCTCCCGCCCTCGTCTTCCTCCGCTGCTTTCACCCATCCCCAGAAGTTCGTTTGGGATTTTTCCGTCTCATCGTCATTCTCTTTGCCTCTCATAGCTTGATACTCGCCGTACTCCTCCTCGTCTTCTGAGACCTCTCCGACTTCCTCGATCACAAATCTTCCGCCTGTCGCCGGTCCATATCCGTACGGAAAGTACTTTGCCGCCTTTGCAAACACTGCCTGCCTTGCCCTCTGTCTCTCACCTGCATACACAGAGTCCAGCCCCTCGTTGACATTGAGCTTGTTCTTAGCCGGAGAGACCCTGGGCTTCCACTGGTTAGCGTCCAGCGGCAAATTCGCAAAGTGGTCCGCATTGTCGGCGCCCCAATCGAGGTGCAGCACATAAACCGGGATTATCTGTGCTGGGTCAAAGACGATATATTCAAGCTCGCGGTTCGCCACGTGTGAATCAGCGCCCTCGTATGGCTCCGACTGCTGGCGCCAGTTGTCTTCGCGAAACATCTGTCGTGGTCGACCCATGATCGTGGCGCAAACAATCAACTTGAGGCCGAAGTACTCGGTCGGAGACGTTGGCCTCGCCCAGTGGTCCGAGTAACTTAGAGAAAAGTCGGCACTGGGCGAACTGTAGATGCCACACCCGTAGGTGGACCCACATCGAACCTCGTGCATGTTTCCATGGACTCCTTTTCCGCCCTTCGGCACGCGCGAGCCCGGCTTGAGGAAGCCGTGGCGGACGATCGTGGGGACGAAATGGCGCTGGGTCCCATGGAAAGTAATGTGTGGGCGAACGAGATGTTCAACTTTGTCCTCGAGACGCGTGTGCTTCGTGCAGCATTTCGGAAGGCTGTTGCGGTGCCGAAGGAGCTTCTCGCGCAAACGATCTCGGCAAGCGTCGAAGCGGGCAGCTAGGTCGTGGCGGATAACACACTCTGCGTGAAGAACTCGGTAACACGAGGGAATCGTCTCGCAGATCTCTTTGGCCGACTTGCGCAGGTACTCTAATGCGATCTCGTTGGTTGTAATTGCCTCGGAGGCTTTTCTTTGTTCCCAAGGTTCGCGTTTCTCCTCGCCATCTCCTTGGTCGTCCTCCTTTTGGGTTCGACCTCGTACCGCCTTCACCAGAACATCCACTTCTTGGGCCAAATGCAGGACAACCTTCGTTGCTTTAAATATTCCGTACTCACTGCTTTCTCTGTCAAGCCATTTCTCAATGCAATTCGTCTCGGCCGCATTCTCGATCACCCAGCGAAGGGTAGCGCGGAGGCTGTCGATATCCTTGCGCGAGAGTGTAAGGTTGTTGAGGTCAAAGCATGGTGCCGTGACAGGATAGTGAATACCGGCCGTGACTTGAAGAACCAGCTCTTCGTACGTGAAGCAGAGTAAGTCGTCCATCGGCGAGGATAAGCGTTGGTCTTCGCCGAGGAAGCCAGCATCGATGAGGGCGTCTGTCTCCTCGTCGCGAAGGAGAGACAGCTGGACCATGTCGTCTTCAGAGAATTCGAGATCAGGCATCTTGAAATCTTTCGCGTTGCCTGAATCCGTACGGCACTGACAGACCCGGTCGATCTTTTTGTAGTAGGAGGCGATGGAACTGATAAGTGCAGCCGCGGAAGACTGCTTCCTTTGAGAATTCTCGAACGCAGCTTGAAAATGAAGTGCTAAGGCTCTGAAATATTTTGGCAAGGCTTGAGTGCTCTAGACTCAGGGGCCAGTTAAACAGCTTTAGAAGTGACTAGTAAAATGTTTTCCAGGCGGCGTGACTCATCTTACCACTTTTAGGATTGTTGGTAAGAAGTCTATTTATATTCAAGCCACCCTGAACTCTTGGCTTGGTGGCTGCGCAGTAACACAAAAGGTTCTCACCTCGGAGTCCACAGAAGCTGCAGAAAGTCAGCCAGGTCACATGTTCAAACCGATATGAGAGCGGAATATCTCGGCTCAATTGGTCTGTAGCGAGGCCGGCATAGAGCGCAATCCCGAGATCAATACTCATTCTTTTCTCCCATTAAGACCTTGGTTATATACGCCAAAGTCGTGGAACGTAGACTCGACGTCGCAGCTAGCCTGCAGCCCGCCTCAATTGCTAACAACAACAGACACAGAAATGATACTAAAAAAAGAAGTTAGGGGCGCGGCTGTTATCGGAATAGGCATTGAACCTCGGGACGGGTGGACTCCGCCCGTTGGGAGTATGTTATACTTCCGATCGAAATCACTATCGCGTAATCATCGCCATTAGAAAGACCCATTGGTAAGAGGGAGATCCCTAAGAAAGTAAGGAGAACCCAAATGTTAGAATTAGGTCTGTGGAGTTCTGGACAGTTCGGAAAGGCTTACAGCGACGAGGGAATAGACTTTGTTCACGCCCGCGACCACTGCTTGGGACATATCTTGTCCCTTCATCTTGTTTGAATACTTTCATGTTTAAAGTTATCTTCCCTTCTCATCCAGCCTCAATTCTTCTATGCTGCCCACGGCATTCTCATAAGATGGTGCCGATTGACTCGGTCCGTCATAGGCCGGAGGCTCTTCCATGCTGCCAGCCGGTGGAGGCGATGTTTCTGTTTCGACAGCCGCAGTCCCGTCAACCGTCGCATGAACTGCCTTATCTGCCATCGGTAGCACAACAACCGTCTGTGAACCGCGGCATTGCCACGACTCACCCGCGATGACAAAGCGTAGCTCCCAGGCCAAGGAGTGGGAGCGCTTAAAGCAGTAGGTCGTGCAGTCGGGAGGCCCTGTTAAGTCACCGAGATTCAAGCCGCCGAAGAGCGAGCCCAGATCCAACGCCTCTTCCTCCGTCGTCGTTGGGACAAGTAGTGACTCGTTTTCGCCTTGTCCAAGGCACCAGCCCTCCGTTCTGCACGACTCAGTCACGTCCCCTCCTGTTGGACATGACACAGCATATTTGGTGCAGATGTAGAGTTCTACGCTCGTCAGGTATACCTTTTGAGGGACGTTTTCAAGTATCGTGGAGCTCTTGGATGGAACCGGAGTGACTTTGAGTCGGAATGGCAAGGTGTTGGGGTTGCCGAATTGGAGGACGGATGGACACTGCAGCCGCAGATTGAAATGCCATGTCGGTACTCTCCTCGATCCAAGAAACATTTGCCTTTTTTGGTTGAACGTCAGCTTCGCATCCTCCAGCCCCGGTGTCAGCCGATGGCTCGTCACGCATCCTTCCGTCGTCCACCCCTGGAGTTCAAAATTCCCGATCAGCGCCGGCGCCGGCCGTGATGACAGTTTCACCGGCAGCGTCGCTTCAATGGGACGGGACCTCTTTCCATCGAGCAGCAAGTCCGCCTCCAGATAGTACTCGACAAAAGCCAATCCATCTTTGGTCCTCAGCAATTGGCTCGATGGAAGAGGCTGCTCGGGCAGACCTTGCTTGCCTTGAGGGTCCCCCAGCGCGTGGAGGTAGCTTGCTTCCCGTTCGATGCTTTTCAGCCCGGCGTTCAGGGCTTTGCCGTCTGTGTGCTCCGGCACTGTGAGGGCAAATGGCCAGGTCTGGAGCTCTGCGTTGGACTCCGACGCGATGTGCAACGGGCCGCGGTGGATGACTTGAGACACGGCGTTCCGACTCCAGAAATCGTACCCAGTGCTGTACACATTTTCCCTGCTGTACACCTTTTCCCCGTCGAATGTCAAACCAGCGGCAGCGTAGCCGATTAGGCACACGCGGACCTCGGCGGAGGCGGCGACAATGTGCGACTTGCGGGTGACGTGGCCGCGAATTACGGACCCAGGGTAAAGTGGTGCAGCGGGATCGGATAGTTCGATTGAGAGGTCCCAGCCCCGTATCGTTTGTATGGGGGATGGGAGTAGTCTCATTATTGTTGCTGGTAATGTACCGATGGTCTTTGCTGTGGCGGACAAAACTGCCGGCGGGTGTTTGAAACATTCAAGGAGTGGAAAAGGTAACTAGTAGTAATAAAGTACTGCTTCCTGAGAAGCCAAGACTTAAACGAATACGAGATATCTTCAGCCCGTGTGGCGCAGGCGTTCTGAAAAGAGACTAATGCCGCTGGGCATGAATTTTGCGTCGCTTCATTGGCGGATTCACCAGTCACACTATCTATGTTATTGAGTACGGATAGTTATCCCCTTGCCAGCCACGAGTGATCGGGCGAAGAACCAAGACTTTAACGCCGATTAGATGCCTGGTTACAGGGATCATAGTCTCAATTATCGCCCCGCCGGCAGGTGACCTCTCTGATGGTGAAAAGTGTTGCTGATAGAAGGATGAATGTATCCGTACGAGAAACAATGATGAAACTGGCTGAAGCTTGCCCGCTAGCGCAAGATGGAGCAATTGCCTTCCTTCTCTCCAATCTAACGTCATTTACACATTTGGCAAACTCCATAAAATATCCCACGATCTGTCTTCCAAGTCCGCCATATCCGCTGAGTCACCCCAAGGCGCGAATGGAGCCATGCTTCGATCGAGAGGCAACGCTAGCCAGTTTGAGGCCGAGAATGAGAATTCATCGAGAGTATCTCCATCCAAAACTCCCAAACCACCGGAATCCCAACCGCCAAAGCCTTGAAACGATGAGATGCCCCGGGGTAGTGCTGGAGGGACCATACCTTGCCGGAACTTCGATAGGTGCGCCTCCAGAAGTGAGCCATATCTCACCGCCAGATGCATATCGTCTAGTGTGCATACTTTGAGTGCATGTACACACCTGTCAAGTACAGCCAGCGATGCCTCAAGTTCTGCTTCTCTGGTTCCAAGACTAAGTGCTTTCAGCAACAGGATAGATGCAGTGATCACGCGTAGAAACACGCGGACGGGGCAATACCGAAGCGTTCCGGCTTCAGAGAGTCGATTGACCGAGTCCAGCGTTTGGCATGACCCGTCTATCACTTCCTTGATAAACTCGTAGTCCGTAGCTGTGATGCACAGCTCGAAGATCTCGGGACCAGCCGGGTTAGCTCCGGGGTTACCCAGGACACGATCCACCACAGCTTGTATTCCAAGTGAGTTCATGAAAGCCCGAATATGACTGTATTCGATGGACAGTTCAACTTGATAATGCGTGGGAAGACCTGCCATATATTTAGTCTTAGTACGGTCTTACTCTGAATGGCGAATGTATACTTACTCGCTGCGTCTAGGTATGTGATTCTCCAGGTTTGCAGTTGTTGCCGGAAGTGCTTGACAGCCGTTACGTATCGTCCACTCTTGAGCAGTTCCTTCGTGCCATCCGATGAAGGGAAGAGGATATCGTTGATAGCCCTCAGCAAGTTGGTGAGATCAAGCCAAGCGGGCATGATTCCCGTCTCCGTGACTTGTTGATGGTTCTGACAACACACGACTCAACCCTCCCGGCAGCATTGAAAGACAGCCCAGTCGACTCGAGTGTTGTTCTATGAGAATATAAAGTAGCTCATTTAGGCATGTTTCTTGGTTTGGCGGTCGAGCGTCTGCAGATGAAGGAATTCCAATTGCGGGTTTCACTTCGCAGAGACCCAGTTCAAGTGCAAGAGATTGTGCACATCCAAGCAGCATCCACGACATGCGGTCCGACGTTTTCGCGGGCGTAACGATTTCCCGAAACCACGCAACGTTGATTTCGTCGGTGGTGTCTGCGCGGTTTCCGAACCGATCGTCTCGAGGGTCATCATCAGTGAGCAGGAGAGAGGAATCCCATCCATCAGCTGCGGGAGGGAAGTGGATAGCACGGGAGTGCCATTCAACCATGAGAAGAAGTGCTTCTATCGATCCTCGTGTTCGCGTTTTTTCTTTCGATCGCTTTTCCTGGCCAAAGATGATGCGCATTATGAGGTGTTGGCAGTGTTCCCACAGTCGGTGGTGAATGAGAGTACTACGCGCAATTCCTCCAGCGCCTGGAAGAACATGATACCGAGACGATATAAGAAGAATAACGCAGCAAAGTAATGGTTCCTGTGCTATCAAGCCGAAGTGAGCCTCATGGCTTCTGTCAAAGTTTCTTGACACGAGGGACAGCGGTGCCAAATTCTTGAAGAACCTGGTGATTCTGCGTCAGCCGAAATATCACATAGACACAACAGCGAGAAGACCAACAAAACCATATAAGCAATCGCTTCTTCCGACGAGAACCATCCCATTTTGGTAAACCTGAATGCGTCCCAGACTTGAAAAGTTTTTGGAGACGCAATAGAATACTCTACTGGATCCGTTGCTACAGAAGAGTGGTTGTCCGGGGTTGAGACATTGATGACGGTCTGCTGGTTTCGCGGAATGGAGGGAGAGTTGCTTGCAGAATTGTCGTCCTTCTGTTCGGGAGCAGCTTGAAACAGAAGTTTCAGAGCATCATTCCCATTGGAGACGAGTGTCCGCATGAGCGTTCCGTTCAGATCCGCTGCGACGTTGCTCGGTCTTCTGTCGCCTGCCACGGTCGCAACACTGCTGGATGCTGTCGCCGGTGCTCTAAATGATGGTCGAATAGAATCCGCCCCTTTTCCCTGGTCTGCAAACGAGTTACTGGCCAGTGAAGCCCAGCTATCGCTTCCCGTGAGAATATGGGATTGGGTAAAGCAGTCTCCTCCGGGTATGGCTTTACGCTGGGGAGCCTGTTTTTTTGGTGCTGACCAGACTCACTTAGCGACCCCCTCTATCAAGTTCACTCCTGTACCAGTCTACTCACCTGCATCGCTTGATGTTGACGCGGTTAGGTCACAGGGGATCCTGATTACCTGGTCGTCTCCATCTCCTTGGTAGGATCTCTCGACTGGAAACACACATTCTCTAAGTTCGCGCTTGCACCTCAGACAGGACTTTCCGGGACCATCAGTAATGCATCGTATCTTGCGAGGCGGAAGTCCCATGAAGGGAGAATATATTCAGGAGGGGGCCGGCCCAGGCCGGCCCCTCTATATAGGTAGGCGGAGCGGGTGATCTATATACCGGAGAGGGATCCCTGGTCCCTCTCGCATATCTTCTTGCGGCGGCACAATTTGCAGGCCTTGTAACTCCTGCGAAAGTTGCGAGTGGGCCGAGCTTTTCCAGGCGACGGTGCGTCTTTGTCGTGGTGGGCTTCATCCATCAGTACGCTGCGAATAGGCGGGGTTGTTGAGCACTGTAATCTAGGTGGCTTGAAAACTGGAAAGACACGGCTGTTTGATGTTTTACTGATTGACGAGGAGCTTTAGCGAGCCGCGACTTTCCGGTACACAACTTCGGAAAGCCGAGGGGTGAGAGGAGCGGGGCTAAGAAAGACACTCACCCCCGCCAACATTGGGCAAATCAGAAGGGGAAAACAATGGTGACCAGGTTCCAGGTTTCGCAAGAAGGAGTGTGTCATGTTAGCCAGGTTCACATTTACAAGGGCTAGGTGAGGAAACATCCAACACGGTGGGGGCTGCACATCACATCTCATGAAACACTCGTCGTAAATCATCGTGACTTTGCTTATATCCTCCCCAAATAACGCCAAGATCACACCAACCATGCCACAGCCAATACTAGCTACACAGTCCGCGATCTCCCAATGTACAAAACCAGATCATCCCGGGAATCTCTCGAGCGAAACTAAATTACGTCAGATAGCGGAAGTTTCTGTGTTTGTCCACGACGTCGGTGACATCAATCGTCGTATCCTCGTTGACGGGCCCTAGCTCCCGGTCCCTCCTTCGGTTCTCTCTTTCAAGCGCGAGATGCAGCCCAAAGGCTGCCACGCACGCAGTCCCGGTCAAGCCACAACCAATTGCTGTGCCTTTGGTATAGAAGGGACTTTGTGTTTTGTTAGTTTGGGGAGCTTTTCTCATTGGTGGAGGACTTCCACTTACCCATCGGAGCTGGGAAAGACTACACTGCCGACGAATGATGAGCATTGCCCGAGAGTCGCTAGTATCGCCAGTCCTGCACCCTTCTTTGAGTCGCCGCCCTGGTTGTTCAACAGCCAAGTAATGTTGATGCACATGGCGGGGAACACCCCACACGACGCCAGAACAATGCCCGCGTATCGAGCAGCGAGCTGGGACTTGAACTAAGACCAGAGTCAAATACCCGGCTGTTCCAATAGCAGCGCCACCGCTTACAATGTATCCGCGTTTGCCATACCGGTCGCTCACCCAGGCTGCTGCGACGCAGCAGACAAAGGCTGCAAAGTACGGCGGCGCAGTGAGGCCTTGGGCTGTGACAGAGGAGTAACCCATATCGCGGGCGATGGTTGGAAGAAAGTTAGAGAGGGCTGCAAATGAATAGTTGTTGCAAGTGTATCAGGTTGTGAACATAATTCTGATAGTCGGTCATTCCAGCAAATATCTGATCCCAACGAACGCGCGACTTTCTAGTGCGGTCTCGCACCTGTAGGCGCTCGACAGCGTAAGTTCTGTCCTCGTCCGACAAGTATTTAGCCGTGCCGGGCGAGTCGGCAAGAAAGAACCAAGTGACGATGGAGAATGCAACGGTCGGCGCGCCCTCTATTACGGACAGATTTCACCGCAAGGTCAGAAAATGTTGTTTGTCAGGTCGGAGGGAGACACTGGCTTTTGATACTCACCAACAATAAAGAGATATCGCCACGGCTCAAGCGACCCACGAATCTGAGTGATGCCATACGCAAGTGCCGATGCGAAGCAGTTCTCCAAAGGGGACATTCCGATCAGCAAGGAAACGCGAAAGCCCAGCTCTCGACGTTTGTAGAACATGGACAAGAAGTAAGGCGCTCCAGCTCCAAACGCGGCCTCGAAGAGACCGAGAAAGGCTCGTGTCGCTGCAAGTGATGCCAGATTGTGCGCCGCGCCCGAGCACATTGCAGCAGTCCCCCAACTGTAGACGTAGTAGTAAGTCAGCAACGACAGTGGGACAGATTGCATCCTGGGAAGACGTTGAATAGAGGGGTGGACTCACAGCACGCAGAGTACAGCGACATACCTACTGGCGGGCAGGATCTTCCAGAATAGACTGGTCCACTCAAAAGCAACGTAGGAAATATAAAAGGAGTTCAGAACCCACGACCAGTCTGCGTCGCTCAGCCCGAGGTCGGACTTGGCCCCCGCTGCCTTCGCGTTGCCGATGTTGCCACGGTCGAGGTACGAGAGGATGGTACAGGCAGCAGACGATCGGAAGCAGTCTCCGGTCGAACTGCCACGCAAAAGCAGTGCCATCAGCAAAGTAGGCGCAACTTGGAAACGGGTCTGATAAGCTCACCTTTCGGCGGATGCGCAGATTGACTGCCTCGGAGACCTCTCTCGGAAGTGGCCAGACGCCGTCTCTAGCTCGTCAGCTTTCGCTGACGTGCTGTCATCTTTGGGGGTGCTATCCATGGTGGCCCCAAGCAACTGAGTACTTAGATAGAATTGGACTGGTATGGAAGAAAAGGAAGATCTTAGATGTCATTCGGTGAACCTGTTCAAATTTCGGGGTATGTGGCACTGCCTGATGATATGGTGCAAGCTTGATGGGTTCACTAAGACAGAGAAGCAACAGGTTAAATATTCCAGATATCCGTTACTCTCCGAAATTTCCAGCTCAGTATGCACTTAACTTGAGGCGAGTACATCACTTGAGGTGCCGAGAGGTATCGCATCAACGGAATTCCTCTTGTACAATCGCGGGGCCGATACATGCAGCCCGGATTTGAGATTCGGCCCGCCCCCGCATGATGCTAAACGACATGTGCGCCCCTCTCCTGGACTATCCGAGCCGTAGCTCGGAGAATCCAGAGAATCATGGATACACACGGATATTGGAGCACTTCGAATTTCTCACCGTCGCCAAACATTTATAAATCGAGCAAATCCAAATCCGCCCCGATGGTTCTCAACCCAAGCTCATCCTATATCCAAGCGTGAGCTCGGAAATCCTTCAAAAGTCTTGTATCAATCCGATCTCAACACATCCAACGATCATCAGAATGTCATCCTCCATCGTCAACAGCACGCCGTACCCTTTCCAGCTCAGCCCGCCAGGCGTGGAGAAGAGGGGCAAGCCGGGACTGACCGAGGACCTGACCACGACTGTTCGCAACGTTCGTGGGAAGATCCCGTCACTCCAGGCCTCTCGACTTCGCACAATGATGTTAGAAGCACACTCTGATCCTTCGAAGATCCTGGCACATGCCTGTACTTACGACGGGCTGTCGTCTCGTCTTGTCGAAGAGGCTGGCTTTCCTATGGTCTTCCTTGCCGGCTATGCTGTGGCCAGTGCATACGGACTTCCTGACACAGGCTACATTGTAATGTCCGAGATGTGCGACAAGATCGAAGAGGCCGTCCGGCAGGTGTCCGTGCCTGTCATGGCTGACGGAGACACTGGCTATGGAAGCCCGCTGAACGTGAGGAGGACGGTTGAAAGCTTTGCTGAGGCAGGAAGGGGCAGCCGGTGTCATGGTCGAGGACCAAACCTGGCCCAAACGTAAGTGCTGGGATTTCTTTTGCAATCTGTATCAAATGTTGAATATCTTCACCTCTAGGATGCGGTCATACCAAGGGCAAGTCGGTTGTCTCTCGTGGCGAGGCATACGCCCGGATCCAGGCCGCGTGCGATGCTCGAGATCAAGGCAAGGACATTTTCGTTCTGGCAAGGACCGATGCTCTCGTGGTCGGATGGGACGAGGCAATGACCCGTGCCAAAGAATTCAAGAGAATCGGTGTTGATGCCGCCTTCGTTGAAGCTCTTCCTGACCGGGAAGCGATGCGAAGATGCGTGCAGGAGCTGGGAATTCCTACGTTTGCAAACAGTTAGTCCTCCACCAGTGCAGTCATGAGGCTTGTGGTTTAGCTAACAAGACTACACAGTCATTGAGGGCGGCAAAACCGAGAATCTCTCTGCCAAGAATCTCGCTGAGCTCGGCTTTTGCGCCGTGGCATATCCATGGACTCTCGTCGCCGCCAAGTTGAAGAGCATCCGCGAGACACTTGAAGATTTGAAAAGGAGCATGGCGGTCGGGGCGCCTCCGATGATCCTATCCTTCGACGAGGTTTGCGAAGGCGTTGGCTTCAAGAAGTACTGGGAGCTTGAGAACCGGTACAAATATCAGGATGACGGTCTTGTGCGTACCAATGGTTCCTCGCAGTGACTGAGACGGGTTCATGTTGAGGGATAAAGGATAGCACTAATCTGAGTCGATGGTTGGAGGTGGTGGTAGCGGGCTTTATTTAGGCCATCGGAAGGCCCCTCCACCATGTACTTGGGAACACCTCCGAGCGCTCCCAGGGGCACATCCTTTCTAGTTAATCCCAATGCCAGTTTTTCAAGCTTCAAGAGATCATTTACATTGCTTGTATACAAGAAACACTGCTAACCCAATATCTAAGATGAGCCACTTCCTCGGGACACGTGGGCTACGGTAGGTTTGGTGTCCGGAGCTCCTTCGTCCCTCTCCACGGGCGCAGCAGCAAGGTCCTCCGCCTTCGGATACGTTTGTGAACTGTGTACCACGGGCGACTGAAGAGACTCTCCATCGACTCGAGTGATCGTCCTGATGTCTCCGGCATGGCAAGGTACACGTATGCGAGTGATATCGAGCAGATGGCGGCAAAGAAGATGAATGCGCCGTATCTGTCGGTAGCTGCAAGGAGTGATGGCATGGCTCGAGAACGGCCGAAGTAGAACTCCCAGTGAAATGCCATGAGCACCGAAACGCAAAGAGATGTGATGCGAATGGGGAACACCTCCGCGCTGACAAGATGGGGAATGGAGAAGCATCCTATCGACCACGCAATAGCATGGAGGTAGATGGCCGCGATCGAGGCTTCACTTGCTCTACGTGTGGCAGGATCGCTCGAAATCTCTTCAGGCGTATGGCCATTGGTGATTTTGAGATAGATGCCGACGAACAAGAGGGTGGTAATTTGGAGGCAGATGCCGGTAATGAGGGATCGTCGTCGTCCGATGAAATCGATGACGAAGACTGATAACAACAAAACCGAAACAAATTTGAGAATGGCATACACTCCAGTCGCGAGAAGACGGCCCTCCTCGCCTTGGATGCCAAGATAGCCAAAAATCGAAGGGCTGTACTGGGTAATTGCGTTTGCCCCAGACCATTGGGAGAACAGGTGGGCAAGGAACATGAGGATAAACCGGCGCCTGTTGGGCATGTCTGTCCAAGTCTCCGTGGCAAGGTCCCAGACGGTGGCCCCCGATACTATTTCCATCTCATGCTCCCGTTGCGCTTCCATCGCTCTGAATTCGTCTTGCACGTAGGGATGGTCGGCCGGGAGACTTCGGAAGTCGTAAAGGACCTTGAGTGCCTCTGAGGACTTTCCGCGAGAAAATAGGAATCGCGCCGATTCGGGAGTGAAGAATGTTCCCAGTCCCCATATAATGGCCGGCGCGATCTGGAGGGCAGTGGGAAGCTGCCACTGAACGTGCGAGCCGGAAAAATGCTTGGTTATTCCGTATTTGAAGAAAAAGCCAAATACAACACCGAGTTGTTGGCAGCAGGTGTATTGAAGCGTCAGCAGGCCATGAATGGGTCGAGGGGCAATCTGTGAAAGAACATGTCAACAATCTGGACGTTGTGCTTGTTGCTTTTTTTCCCACTCACCTCGGAAATGTAGACCGGTGGTAGCACAGTGGTGGCGTCGATACCGATGCCAGAGACAATCCTCGAAACATAGAGTCCTGCCATACTTCCAGAGGCAAAGGTTTGTCCCAGAATTCCCGCAATGTAAATGATGGTGAATATCTGCATCGTCAACTTGCGACCGAGCTTCTCGGTGAGTTTGACGCAAGCCAAGCCTGGCACCCGAACACTGCGCCGGCTGTGGCAATTGCAACAATCCAGCCCTTTGTGTTGGAGTATTCGGTTTCTGACTGGTTGTCGATTCCGAACCGCTTCTTGAGTACGGCCATTGTGACGAGCGAGGCGATGTTCCCTGTGCGGCAGATCATCTGCCGCAGATGTCATGGTCAGCTTGCTCCCGTTCCTGACATTGGTTTAATTGAACCCTTCGCAAACCGTACTCACCTTCATCAAAGCCTTTGGCAACTCCCGAGAAGCTCCATACCCATGTGCAACCGAAGAGATACCAGTTGAAGATTTCTCTTGGGCTGTTCTCCACGGCCGCAGTGGTGGCGCTGATCAACGACATGGCGCAGTGTTTGTTGATTCGATTGCGAAACAGAGGTGAGGGCAACAAAAACTCAAAAACTTCCTTATGAACAGGCAGGTTAAGACACGCCTGGACAAGATTGCATGTCAAACATTGCAGCACGGTTTGATACTGTCATCAGACCCGGAACGCGGATCCAAAGTCGAGTTCCCCAGACCCCAGAACCACGTATGGGCATCGCTGAGCTGCGGGGACGCCGGGGTAGACAGAGAGGGTGGAGAAACACGAAAACCAGAGGGACGGTGCCCCGGAATGCTGCCGAAGGTTGGACACCTATTGACCCGGAGCGGACCCGATGCTGGGCGCTGCGGCCGGACGGGCCCCGACCGTCACGGACAGTCGGCGACGTAGGCAGCAGGGCATACCCAGGGTGCAATTTTCAAAGCTCACTGTGTCAATGCCAACATTAGATTCTCAATAGCATGACTTGGCAGTAGAGTGGAAACCCGGTCGCAGATGTAAATTTCACGGCTCTTCGGTTCGCCGCTGCGCATCACATTAACAACTGACGCTAACCGCCATGAACTTCTATCCGGTTCCCCCAACCATCCAAGCCGAGCTCCACGTGCGAGTTCCAGACCACCTGCGATGCCATGAAAAGGACACGGAATGGCGCGGCGGGTTTGCTCGACCATTTCAAAACATTTTCCTTGAAGGACCGGTTGCGGACGAGGCCGGCAACTTATACGTCGTCGACATCCCATACGGCAGAATTCTCAAAATCGATGCTGTCAAGGAGATAACGGTTGTAGCACAATGGGACGGCGAACCCAATGGCCTAGCTACCACTCAGGATGGCTTGCTCGTCATCGCGGACTACAAGCAAGTAAGAAAACAACAGCCGTATCCAGGCCTCACGATCTGTTTTTGGGTCTCGCCCAGTTGCTAATCAGCATTCAACAGGGAATACTCACCTTTGACCCTGCGCGTGCCGCAGTCAAGCCCCTGATGACTCGGCGTCATCTCGAAAGGTTCAAAGGACCCAACGACTTGATTGTTGACTCGCAAGGAAACATATATTTCACCGACCAGGGCCAGACCGGCATGACAGACCAAACGGGTAAAGTCTACCGTATGCTCCCTGACGGAAAGCTGGAGAGCCTTGTGGAAAATGGCGTATCGCCCAATGGGCTTGTGCTGTCCCCTGATGAAAGGTTCCTTTTCGTCGCCACGACACGCTCCAACCAAGTGTGGCGTCTTCCCCTT
Source organism: Colletotrichum sojae (assembly GCA_014235955.1). Lineage (NCBI taxonomy): Eukaryota > Fungi > Ascomycota > Sordariomycetes > Glomerellales > Glomerellaceae > Colletotrichum > Colletotrichum sojae. The sequence goes on from WIGN01000063.1 coordinate 54,472, forward strand.
CACCAAGACGGAACTACAACAAAGACCGGTGTCTTCTTCCAATCCTTCGGGAACGCCGGCCCGGATGGAATGGCCGTGGACGAAGAAGGCAGCCTATTCATTTGCCATTCGAGTCTCGGTTCCGTGTTCGTCGTGGACTCGAACGGTGTACCGAAAGCCCGCATTGTCAGTGGAACCAGTGGCATCAACTTGACCAGTTGTTGTTTTGGCGGTCCGGAGAACAAGACGCTGTACATCACTGACAGCCTGGAAGAGAATGTACAGAAGGTCGAATGGCATTGTCGGGGAGCAAAGCCTCTTCCGAGACTGAAAACGTGAGGAAAGCCAAGTCATGAGGTGTCCCAATTCAGTACGACGACCGCGCCATTAACACAAGCATGGATCCGGGGTATGATTCGAGGCCTGGCTATTTGCTCTTTCTAGGAATCAAACTTGTTCCTTGGTAGGCCGAATTGAAGCGTCACACAACTTGCCTTGGCCGTTGCCTTGAATTGCAACTCCACGAAACCAGGGCTTTTGCTACGGTTCGTCAAGTTGGCACTTTAATCACCACCAATAGTTTCCAATTTCACCGTGTTTTTGTTCCCGGACCGGCCACCGGTAGCCCCTTGCGATGGCGGTAGTGTTGCAGGCACGCACCGGTGCAGCTTGGCAGCCCGCAGATCTGCGTTTCCCACGCGACCTCAGGCCAAGAGCCCTTCATGGCCCCTGACCAAGTGGCGCAATTATGGTTAAGGAGATCAGCGGCGATAAGCTCGTTGATTCACGCCAGTATCCCTGATGGTGTATGTGGGCAGCCAATCGCAAGAGGAATCAGACGGAAGAGTTTGGAGTGCCCAATGAGCTCTCATTACAGCTGAAACACCAGCATCGAGACGAGGTGCAGTTGTTCAGATGAAACACCATGGCGAGCAGTCGAGTCCGAGAACGTGGTGGCGGAGGGCCATGGTTCAAAACAACAGATGTAACATGCATGTGCACGCCCATCGAACAGTAGTGGGAGCGGCTTCAGGACAGAAGGGCGACTGCCTGGCGGTGACTGCACGGTACGGGCGTCCGTCGAAATAAAACTGCTGACTTCTCCCCGGATCGCGCTCGTGGGAACAAATGCTGCTTCACCATCCGACCATCGCAAATCCCGTATGCAACTCTGCACCCAGAATGTCTTCAACTCCCGAATATCAGCCCTTCCTAAAATACTCGGACGACCCGGCGACCGAGGAGACTAGTCCTCCGCAACATCATGCCCGACGCCGAACTACCGTTCTATCCCACGTTTTAGTTTTCGTTGCTACCTCGCTGGTCTGGGTCCTCGTTTTCTTTCTCGTCGTCCCTTCAACGCCGACCGCTTCGACGCAGGGTGCGGCAGCAGCCGACTGGTTGGGCGGAAAGGTGGCCGGTGAGCGGCACAACATCACTACTGGCAGGCGCTTCACCGACTGCGGCAACACAACGACAGAGGCGAGAGCTCGGGGGTGCAAGTACGACATCCTTCTCAACCACTGGGTACCGTCGGTCTGTTTCGACAAGGATTCGGTTGCTGAGTACCGAGAGGACGACAGCTGGGGCGCGTTCGCCGATATGAACATGACGCAACGGCTAAGCGTTGACGAGATGTCGGAGAGAGACTTTTACTGGACGTCGATCCGCGACCACATCAACCACTGCGCCATCATGTGGAGACGCCAGTTTTATGCTCTCTATGACGAGAGGGACGCAGTCGATTCCATTATCACCAGTCCCGGTCACACTGAGCACTGCTCTCAATATCTCATGGATGCGGTGGATTCAAAGTGGAAGGAGCCGACGAAGACAATGAGGGGATTTGCTGGCTGTTGGATCCGCATTTGAAGCCGAGTCTACGTAGTGCCAGAGCTGGGCCATGGCTGGATTGTGACGGTCGCATTTTTGAGCGTTTGTCTTTTGCTATTACTATAAACAATTAAGATCTACTTGCTTTCCCGCATGATAATTCAATCAAGAAGTTCTACAAGAACGGAGATCATTCTTGTAGATTGTGTTGTATCCAGGGTATCCGTATTCTCTGGTTGACTTGGAGAAAAGCCCGTCTGACCTCTGATCGGTTTGCACATTATCTAATACACACCGTAGCATTCTGGACTCTCGGAGATCCGGTGCTTCGTAATTTTGGTCGGCCAACTGCCGAGCGAAGCCGAACCGAACTATGTACCACCGACTACGTTCTGTCGGAGCTGGTCCGAAGGATCCATCTTCACAATCCACCAATTTTGACCAACACATTTCTTGCCGCGCCGCGGGCGGACGTTTACAAGCTGTACAGATCTTCATAGACCTTTACAAGCTGTACAGCTCTGCATAGACCGAGCCTCAGGGTCTGACCCTTGACAGTAATCATCAAAATGGACGCTGCCGCAAACCGTCTTCCCAAGCTTCCAGCTTGTCAATTGTGTTATCAGAAAAAGATCAAAGTGCGTCGCTTACCTATGTCCGGAGAACGCAAAGCCACGTTCTCCACCAGTCTTCCTGGGAAGTAACATGTAGCTAACGTGCATCAGTGCGATAGCACGAGGCCAAAATGCACACCTTGTGTCAAGAATGGAAGCGAGTGTGTTGTTCTCAACTCGCCAGGCGATGAGTTGCTCTCCAGAGCGTACGTCACAACATCCGCGCACCGTCAGTCTTGCGTCACTATAATACTCAGCATTCTTGGTGTCGTGCAGGGAAATTGATCGTTTGGAACAACACGAGAAAAAACTGTCGGCCAGGCTGCGGGACGATGAGGTGCAGCCATCGGGCTTGTCGGCGTGCAGCCAGCCAACCCTCGAGCCCGGGCGTACTATCGACTCTATTGAGAACTCCCATGTCTCCCAAGGAGAGGGACTCGGGCGTGTTGATTCTGGCAGAACCTCTCCGAAGTGCTCGTCTAAGAAATCGTCCCAGATTTATGGCTTCCCTGTTCACCGATCCAGACTTGAGAAGGAACCATTCTGAGCTTCTTCACGTCTTGGCTAGCGTGCCAAATGCCACCGGGCCCCAGGTCGAGCCGTGTGACCTCCCTAGCATGGAAGAGGCGGAAATTTTGTTTGACAAATAGTAGGTCCTGATTTCGTTTTCTTCCCCTGATGATCTCAGGCCGTACCGGCCAGTCCTTCGAGACCCAATCTGCTTACCCGAGATAGCCTCAGTTGGTCTCACGTCCAGTGTCCTTTCCTCTGTCGCGGCGAAGTCAAAGCCCTTCTCGACCGTGTCTCTTCCTCTACGCCCCCTGGTTCCTCGGTCCCGGACCACGACCTCTTCCGGATGTTTATGATTCTGGCTGTGGGATCAGTCTTTCCTTACAGAAATGGCACGCACGGCCAACACCCCGAAGGCTACTACATGGCTGCCTTGCGGTATATGAGGATGGACCTTTTGACCAGAGGGCTGGATTCCATTCAAAATTTGGTTCTTGTATGTTGCTTCGGGATCTACCATCGTATAGGTAAGATAACCGGCAACCAGCAGGGGATTATGGTATTCTCGAGACTTACGTTGACCTTCTCAGGAACATCGATATGGGACATAATCCGCCTCTGTGGACGTCTTTGTGTTGAACAAGGCTTGCATCTCGACGAATCAGACAGCAAGAATCTTCTCCGTGTCCAGATGAAGCGCCGTGTCTTCTGGCAGTTTTACATGATAGACCGGTACAGTTCAACCTTGCTCGGGAAGTCTTTCACCATTGACGACCGCGACATCGAAACCAGCTTCCCAGCAGATGCGAATGACGAGGATCTCATCACCGCTAGCCAGTCTGCACACGACCTTGGAGCGTTCCAACTTTCGCACGTCTCTCTTGGACCAAACGGAATGACTGTTTTCTTCACTTCCGTTCGCCTCAGGTAAATCACGTCAAGAATTCACGACGAGTTTTCCAGGCTCGCCCGAAATCATTCCGACCCGTCGCATATCCACGTCGCTCCGGGATATATCTACACGGCCATGAGTCGCCTGATTCACCAACTGGAACAGTGGAGAGAAAACTGTCCAGTTTTCCGCGAACCGAGGTGCCTCTTTGAATCTCAAGACTGGTACGACCTCCTACTTGCCCGGGAGAAGTTGTATCTTGTACGGCGAGCGATTGATATCGTTCCCAAACGAGAGGGCAAAACACCCCGGCATGTCTCTGTTCTGTGCCTCAGGACAGCACTGCGAACTACACAGGTCTACTCGGACCTATGCCAAAATTGGCCTGTGATTAAACATACTCGAAGCTATTTCCACACGATGTTTACAGCAGGACTATGCGTCATGTTCTGCGTCTCCTCTTCGTCGGCACTTGAGCGGGAGGACATTCAGCAGGCCAATTTTGGTCTGAGTCAATGTGAAGAGACCTTGAGAGATATGATCGAGCAGCTGCGCAGTGCGAGGCATTATGTCATTGTTTTCGAAGCCCTACGCCGCAACACCTCCAGGAAGCTAAGTCGAATCATGGAGAGCATGTCGTCCGAGAGATCTTCTTCCGCAACTACGGGTCAACAACGGCCTTCAGTTGTCTCACCCTAATGGCCCTGGCGTCCTGCACGATCATTCATGGATTCTGGCAGTGCTCACTTACACAATTCGACAAACCCAAATGTACGAGGAGCTTCAGGGGAAGAGGCTCAGATCTCCAACGAAGCTACTGTCGCTCAGTTCCACTTCGCATTTCATCACAACAGTGATTCTACCAATCCACTTTTTGCTGGTGGTGCTGTTACGGACAAAAACAGACATCTGTAGTTACCGCTCCAGCAACTACGCCTAAGTACCCTCGCAGTACCTCTTGTGACACACCCCCCAGACTTTTACGATAGTAGGAATCTGTCCGCGCTTAATGCCTCTCTAGGCGTAGGCCTCTATAGGTGGGAACAGCCCGTACACTACCCGAAAGGGGTGAAAATGGGTGTTGTAACCCGAGAACGCAGACGCAGTGTAGAGTATCGCGAGTCGTTGTTGAAGCTCGTGCCGTGGATACCATGTGGGAACGATGAAGACCGCGCCAGGAAAAAAGCCAGCCTGGTGGGACATTTGTCAGCCCGCCGTCAACATCAACCGAGATATTGCTATTAAGCCCTGGGAAGGGAAGTCGTTACCTCGCAAAGTCCAAGAAACATACGACATATCACCATCCCCTTGAAATTTTTGACGACCCCCATGAGAGTCATCACAGTTCCCCAAGAGAACCAAGAATGACAACCACAAGCTAGGGCGAACCTTCTTCAGGACGATGTTGGAGGGAATCTCTGTTTGTTTCCACCATATGTTAGTTCCACTGCGCAATAGAGATACGTGATCGGCAACGGGAACCGTCACATCACGTAGGCTGACGTACCGAAGATGATGTACGGAACAAAGAAGATGGTGCTGGCAATGTTGTACTGGTTCCCTGTCAGGTTGAGATCCACGTCCATGCCTTCAATTTTTGCGTTGCCGATGTTTCCACGGTCGATATGAGACAGCAGATCAAGAAGGCCCATGATGGGTATCGGCCGATAATCGATCTATGTCCCTATAGACAGGTAGTCGTCAGCATACTTTCTTCTCTAGCTACTCCCGCCGAGCTTTCAAGTATAAAGCGACTACTATGGTTCAGGAGGGGGATTCGAACACACTTTCCTGACCACTTGTTTCCCAACCTTGCCCTCATACCTTCTCATGTGTTCTGCGTCGTCAAAGCTCAGTGCCGCATATGGTCCAGGTGCGTCTGCTACCTCCATGTACTTCGCATCCGAAGGTGTGTCATCGCCATACTGGATGCTGGATTCCTGATTCATGACCAACAGAATTTGAGAACAGTCGAGGATTCAAAGAAAGCTGGCGAGCGCATACATCAAGGTCATGGACATAATTCCGGAGATACATGGCACCAGCAACAAACAAATGAGCTTGCAAAAAGAAGAGTCGGACAGAATCCGTTCCTACTAATCTACGGATACCCGGGAGAAATGTTGCTTTTGCGGGGTCCCCGCAAGGCCGAACATGGAGGAGTGCTGTGCTCTCTATCCTTCTACACGCTGCAAGGATGGCCCAATCCTTTCAAACAGCGTCTTTCCACGCGTTGTGAAAAGTTTGGGGTAAAATTGGGTTCTTTCGGTGAGCAGCTAGATGACAGCCTGAACCTCACCCGGCTAGCGTTCTGCACTGGAGCATCTCCGACGCCGGAGACACTCCGCAGAAAAGTCGGAAACTTCCCACGTCCACCCATGCGTGATCTTCCATCTCATGAGACATTAGAATTGGCAAGTCAGCTCGAAGCTAACAGCGCTACAGTGGACATCAGAGATAGTCATTAGTCCATCGTGCAATGCCAATTCTCAGCCTCAGGCTCCGAAGTCCCCGCTCGCCTTGTGGTAAACGTCTTGGGCCGCCTAATCAAGGCCCGGCAGTTTCTTCATTGAACAACGTTGCTCGAGCCTTTCGTCCCAGTCAACGATTGTTTTCGAGAACAAACTACCGCCTCGTTCGTCTCTGCTGCGATGTCAACCGGTCGCTATCCCAGCTTTGAGCACCTCCCACTTGACCCGTCTGGGTCTCGTGGGAATGCATAGGGCCTTTGGGGCCCCGACGACCAGATAGGAACTCTCAATCTCCTCACAGCCGATATTGTCGCGAATTCAGCCAAGGAAAACATTATTAGTGGACAAAGGGTGTCCTTAAAGTAAGTATTGATCAGCGCTTGTCGCTTGGTGTCTCGACAAGACTCGGAGTATCCTGCTCCAGAGTAGACACAGTCTGGCTTCTTTCTGCACTTCATTGAATAAATGACCTAACTTTACCGTAGCTGGTCTATGACGGGTGCATCACATCCCAGGTTTACACGGAAACTCTTGGAGTTACACACCATCAACAAAACGCCCCTCAAGCACGCACACGATGACGAGGTCTGTCTGCAGACTTGATAATCCGTCGCTATGACCTCGGCTGATTTGAATGCCATTAGTGGTCATTCAATTCACAGTGCAGCTCACAGTGGGATGGGCTCCGACACTACGCCTACCAAGATGAAGCCGTGAGTCGCCAGCCAACTTCATCCCCCAATAGGTATTGCCTCTGATCCGTCAATCAAGCTATACTACATGGGTCGCACCGCCGGAGACTTTGCCTGTTCGCCTGTACCCAACGGTATTCAGCGTATTTCCAATCCATGTCCACCTCAATCGTCTGTATACTGTGCTCATGTTACTGTTATGTGTACCTAGCACTGACGTTGTCTCTCTGCAGACGTGTCAATGAAGGGCATTGGTGGTCGGGCCGTTTTCATTGACTGGTATGCCTGGGCGCAAAAGCGATCGCGTGAAGTGAATGCTTTTATATCCTATGAGGTGCCCTTTGCCGAGATCATGAGGCTTTGAGAGACCAGGGCCTCGACATAGACATGTTCCGCCCAGGTGACATACTCGTCATCCGTTTTGGATACCTCGCCCAGTACGAAACGATGGCCGACGAGAAACTAGACAGTCTCAGCGAGCTCTACAAGACACAGAAGCCAGACAACATCGGTATCAAGCCGCCTCGAGATCTACTCGAGTTTCTGTGGAATAACAAGATTGCCGCAATCTGCGGTGACACGCGCTCGCTCGAGGTCTGGTCCTGTAAGGACACGGAGTGGCACTTACATGAGTGGTTGTTGGCCGGCTGGGGCATGCCTATCGGCGAGCTTTTCTACTTGGAAGATCTTGCACGGATCTGCTCATCACTGGAAAGATACGTGTTCTTCATGTCATCCTCTCCAATGAACGTAAGTTTTCTCTCATTTCGGATAAGTGCCCAAGCTTCCCTAACCGTTATGTTTGCTTTTCCTTCCCCGTAACAGGTACCTGGTGCAGTTGCAAGTCCTCCTAATGCCTTGGCGTTCTTCTGAGAGCTGCGGCGGTATTTTACTCGTGTTACACTAGGAAGTCAATCAGCGATTCCGGTGTGCTTCAATTTGACTGGATATCTACCAAGTAGGAAGTTTCCGCTTTCCATCTTGCTTTGGCTGCTATTTTGGCCGCGCAAGACCTTTAAGGAACCGACAGTGAAAGCTCCTTCACATCTATCATGTGCCGACGGTTTATAAGAGGTTCTTTTAGCTTCCATTCTGCAAATTCAACGATCCCGACCCTTTGGTCCAAGCAGGCTATCTAGGTGTCTCCAAGCGTTTTCGACGTTCTCGGGGATGTCAACGTGAACGAGGAATTTCTTGCCGTTTGGCCCATACCCATTGGAATCGTCTCTCAAGCGGGGTATCTCGCCCATGAGCAGATCTACCAAGCGCTTCATGTTCCACAAATTGTGCGAGCCTGTAGTTGTATCTTGCCCGTCGTAGTCGAGATGCTCGATTTGGTCCATTGGCTCTCGTTCCTCTTCGACTGGACTTTCGGACTTGAGAATAACCTTGGGAGTAAAAGTTGGCCAGCTGATGACTCGGGGAGCAGCATCTCCATGGTCAGAGTAAACCTTCTCGAACGTGGCGACGGTTCTCTTGGACATGGTGGGATCCTGGACAACGACGATTGATCGTGGAGCCGACACTCCACACCTCTCCAGAATTTCGCGCGACTTGGAAGCATTCTCTCCGCAGTTTGTAGATTTGTCTTCGACAACGACAAGTAATCTGCCGGTATCATTCCCTGTCATAATTGCGCCCTCGGATCCTGCAACAAGTACGCGAATTCCATACCATCTCTCTGCGATCAGTTGAAGAATACGTGCTTCCGGCTCTCCTTGCACATCTCCATGTATGCTATGATAAGTCGGGTGCCTTGCCACAGCATCATACATGAACGGTGTCGAGTGGCCGATACCTCCGCACAACACGAGGACAGTGTTTCTCCGTCGCCTGTGAGGAACAATGGTCAGCCGTGGCATTCCTCTCGGTATCATTTGCCCAATCCTAACGATCTCGAAACTGACATATTGATCCTCAAGTCTGAGTTCTCTGCAAAAGCTGAGAAGACTACGTCGGCAAGGGAGAGCACGGAAGACGCGCAAAAAACGATGGCGTCGACGGGTTGAGGGCCATCTTGCTGGGTGGAAGTTGGAAGAGACTGGAAAAAAGTGTTGAGACTGTCAACTCCAGTGATTTTCTCATCAGCTAGAAACGAGGATATTGTGTTGATTGCCTCTGCCAGCGCAGCCATGTTCACGGCTTGGCTACGGAGTTGTTGATGGCGGGGACGAGCGTCGCTTGCTTCTGGTGAGGGCTAGGTGTCGTGTTCTTCACTTGCACGCTAACCGAATTCGGTATCTACGGAGCACATGTCAGTATTTGACTTGGCCTGGAGCACTCGGGTATCACACTCCAGGTCAGGCAGCCAAAGCAGCAATCAAGGGGAAAGACCTGATGAATCGATTGTCGCGTACGTAAAGCCCGGGTCATCTTCACTGCCCCTGACAAGAAATTGGTCTTCAAGTCCGGGTTGAAGAGTTTCAATCCGATACTACGCAGGTGCATAGTTGTTCGTAAGGTAGAATTGATCCCTGGGTACCTGCAGCACTCTGTTCCCACACGGCCAGGATGAAGACACGATGCGTTGTTCTCAGCATGACGAATGACAATGCTGCTGCTACGGGACAAGGCATGGTCCAAATTCTTCATTGTTTATGTAAGATTCTTGCTTAAAAATGTGCCGTGACAGTAGGTGAACCGTACTGATCCATAATGCGGATGCAAATGCGAGACGGCATGGGGGCGGATCTGCGGAGTTTATAAGCCCAAGCCCACATCAATATCAAAGTCCGCAAAGGGCAGCCTTCGGAGTGTCGTTTCGGCGTAGATCGAGTTCATCTTGGCGCTTCTTCGGCATTTGAATGAAGTCCTTTACGATATTCAATTTACTGACATGTCTTTTGTTAAAGACGCCGTTCAAGTCTCGGCAATCTGTCGAGCACTGCCTCCCGATTCTGCTATATATATTTTACTTCCTCGGTCGACAGTAGTCACGGAATCTTTTTAATCTCCATCTTCCTATTTTGACATTCTTTGAGCCATCTCTGTGTTACACATGCCTTCATCAAACGTCCAAGTCAACAGGACTGTCGTCCTTCGCGGTGCTGGACAGGGCGGGACACTCGAAAAGCGACCGATTCCCTCGGCAGGCCCTGGCAGCGTCGTCATTCGAGTTCTCGCGGCGTCGGTCCGAAGCAACTCCCCAATCGTTTATCGGGATCCAAACAGCGGGCATGCGTTGCCGTTTCCCTTCGTCCCTGGGTTTGCCGCCATCGGAAGGGTTGTGGGCCTTGGACCCGACGCAACCAGGCTGCAAGTGGAACAGCTTGTGTTCTTTGACCCATTCATACAAGCTCGAGACCGGGGTGGAATTTATATTTCTGGCATGATGGAAGGGTTCGATGAGGGCAGCCAAAAGCTTTCGCGTGGAGAATGGCGCGACTCCACGTATGCCGATTTTGCCAAAGTGCCTCTCGAGAACTGCCATCCCATGGATGAGAAACGTCTCCTCGGCGACATCAAGACCGGTGGCTTGGGTTACTCCATTGAGGATCTCACCCATCTCTTCAGCATGTTCATCCCTTTTGGTGGACTCGCCGACGTTGACGTCAAGTCTGGAGACACGGTCATCATTGCACCGGCAACTGGCAGATATGGCAACGCCGCGGTCCACGTAGCTCTTGCTATGGGCGCGCATGTCATTGCTATCGGAAGAAATTCCGAGGCCCTGTCGGGACTTGCGTCAGTCAATTCCCGCGTGTCTACGGTCGTACTGAGCGGGGCAATAGAGCAAGACACCGAGGCGCTGCGCAAGGCGTGCCGAGGATCTGTGGACGTGTTCTGGGACATGTCCCCCTCTGCGGCAGGAAGCTCAACCCATTTCAAAAGTTGCCTCAACGTCCTCTGCCACGGCGCGCGCGTCAGCTTGATCGGTGGTGTCTCCTCCGGTGTTGACTTTGGTTACATGGACGTGTTAGGGAAAGGATTGACAATCAGGGGAACATGGATGTGTACACCTCGTCAAGCCCAGAGGCTCATCAAGATGGTTGAAATTGGCGTGCTTCCGCTCGGGCAGAGTGCAGGAATGGGCCTAGTGGTGAAATATGGTCTGGAACGTTGGGAGGAAGCCTGGGATGCAGCGGCTCAGAGAACGCAACCCGGCGAGGTCATCATTGCTCCCTGCTCTGCTTGGTAATTGACCATGGTGTTGCTTTGTCTCACTTGGACATGATTGGTAGAAGAATTCACGACCCCTCCCCCTGAAGTAGGCGAATATCGACCGATGGAGTTGCGAGGTCGATCTGCCGCCTCAAACTTGCCTAAATGGGCTGCGATGGCGCGTCGGGCCCATTTCTTCGCTATGGGAAGAAGTTGATTCGTATTGTCAGTCATATGTCTGCTGCACCTAGGTGCCGATCTACCCGACTGGCAATTTCTCCGCAGGCTGCATCAACCCGGAATGGGGTTCTTGTGTGTGAGAAGGAAAAAAAAAAAGAAAGGAAAAACATAGGAAAAACTCTACATTTTGATGACGCCTTGTCCGGAATGGGGTTCAACTGCTCTCGCTAGGTCCTGTTTCAATTAGTTAGGGGTTGGTGTCAACTAAATGAGCCGAAAAGCTTGTAAACATATTTAAGCATTCTCGTATGCTTGGCTGTCCGAAGCCAACTTTACGTCTTCGTCTCAATGCCTCGTTCGCTCATTTGATCTCGACTATAACACTTCCAAGAGGCTGGAACTCTTCACACTCGTTTCTCTTTCTTTCAATCAAAAGATCTCCAAAATGCGCAATTCGATTCTTGCCACCGTCGCTTTTGCTCTGGGAGCGAGGGCCGACATCTATCCCAACTACGAGTATGGCAACATGTTCTACCTCGGCCCAACCACCGGCGGCCAGTACATCACTAAAGCCACCTATTCCATGGAGGTTCCCGCGCCTCCAAAGGACTGGGTCAAGTCAAACGAGAAGGAGCGCTGGCTTTCATTGTGGATTGGTGTGCAGGACAACCCGAGCAACGGAGATGTGCTCAAGATGAACTTCGTCCAGCCTCTCCTCAACTGGGGCCCTGACAACTCCGTCTATGGATGCAGTGCTCCCAACACCCAGTGGTGTGCTGCTGCGAGCACCTACACTCCTGATGGCCAGATCGGACAGCCCTATGTCGTGATTGAGGAGAATGCGGTTCTGGACTTCGAGAGTATGCCTACACTAAACTACTCGTTCCTCGGTGTTGAGTGACCAAGCTTGACTGACATAACCATAGTCTCTGTCGACTCCGCGACAGATCAGATCGACCAAAAGATCTACCAGAAGGGCAAACTGATCTCTTCAGAGTCTGACTGTGAGTTTGAGACGAGTGATCGCCCGCGACCGAGACTAACCAAACCTGTGCAGCTAAGGGCATGAGGCCCGCGGTGTTCTACTCCGGCAATGAATGCTACGGCGATGGCTGTGGCACCCTCGACGCTTACAGCTACAACAACATTACCCTCGTGTTCAACAAGGCCGTCCAGAACCTGGGTGACTTGGTGACTTACACTAACGCGACTCACACTGAATGGCAGACAAAAGACAATGGTATCACTTGGACTGTCGAGTCAATTGCCATCGAGAAGGACAACTTGACGCAGTGATCATGCCGCTTTATTCATGTCGAATCGCTCTTCGCGCGGTGCATCTTTGTCTCTTTCAATGTAAATAGCTTAGAGCTTGGGTGCCACTTCCAGGCTGGCATAATTGTACAAACTCTCGATCAAAATCGCCGCCTAGTTGTCGACGCCAAATACCGCCATTGTAGGTATGCACAGGAGGCTGGCGTGGCCGGCTAGGCCGAGCTCCTATCTGTGACGCAGTGAGGCTTTGACTGTGATTATGTTTCTCGGATTGAATGGAGTTCTTAAGCCCGTGATGGTGACGTATTCGGTGTCGGTTGCTTTGAGTAAACCAAAGACCTCCACTGCCAACTGCGGCGCGTGTCGGAGGTGTCGGTGAGGAAATTACCCTTTTAGGAAAGTCAGGTCTCCGACATGTCCGGCGGGATCAAGCTACATCAAAACCCCCAGTTGAATGTGAGGCACAGGTGGACTTTAGGTATCTCCGAGACCACTTACTTGTCATGCTGCTCCTTGGAGCTTAGCATTTGTAGCAGTCAAAGTATTCACCGAGTTGCAGTGCACTTTGTGACTACAGTCAACCTGTGGGTTCCCACCCAGAGTATCTAGGCCCAACGTCTGTAACTGGATGGAGTTTACACTATCGCCGGTCCATAATTGGCACTACCAGATAGAGAACGAAGAAGACACAAAATAAATACAAATTGACCACGAAGCCCTACTTGTGATTTACCTGTCATCCACACACACACACACACTTCATCAGATGCTGTCTCAATCCCCTTGAATCAGTCCTACCTCATATTATCATCTCTCATATCAGTCCAAAAGACACCAAATCGCAGCTATGGCCCCCAGAGCCCCCAAGTACGCAAGAGACCAGCCCACCGGCTTCGTCAACCGCATCGAAAAGGTGGCAATCGTTGGTGTAAGTCAGCCCCACGCAGGAGAGAAAACGAATGTTCGAAACCTGTCATGCCAAAGAGCTTGTCTAACAAACACGAGCGCATCAGGCCACCGGCACTATGGGCAAGTACGTGACCCATGAGCTTCTCAAGGGTGGAAAGCATGTCATCACGGCCATTACCCGCCACAACAGCGATTCCAAGCTACCCGAGGGGGTGATTGCGGCCAAGGTTGACTACGACGACGAGGACTCCATTGTTGAGGCCCTCAGGGGCCAGCAGTACCTCATAATCACCTTGTACAGTCGCGCTCCAAGCGACATACAATTGAAGCTCGTCACAGCTGCTGCCAAGGCCGGTGTTCCCTACGTCATGCCCAACGCCTGGGGACCGGACCCGAATAATGAAACGCTGATGAGCGAAGCTCTTCTTGGCCACGCGTTCCAGGAAGCCGTGAAAGAGATCGAGCAGCTCGGTGTCAGCGACTGGATCATCATGTCTTGCGGTTTCTGGTACGAGTTCAGCTTGGCAGGTTCCCCCGATCGTTACGGCTTCGACATGAAGAACAGGTCCCTCACCTTTTTCGACGACGGCCAGGTGAAAATCAACACCTCCACCTGGTCCCAGTGCGGCCGTGGCCTCGCTGCTTTCTTGAGTCTCAAGTTGCTCCCTGACGACGAGCACGACGTGACTCCCAACATACAGAACTGGGCGAACGACACATTCTACATTTCGAGCTTCCTGGTCTCCCAGCGAGACATGTTTGAGAGCGTCAAGAGAGTCACAGGCACAGAGGACAGCGACTGGACAATCAAGCACGAGAATTCGCAGGACAGATGGAAAGCTGGGCATGAGACCCTGAGATCAGGAGACAGGGCTGGGTTCTCGAGGTTGATGTATACTCGGATTTTCTACCCCAACGGCGACGGCGATGTTGAGCACAAGTACGGCTTGGCAAACGCCGCACTCAAGCTGCCGAATGAGGACTTGGACGCCGCCAGCAAGGAAGGCGTGCGCATGTGTTTGTCTGGAGAACTGGATGACTATTGAGTATATTGATTTGGAAGCTTGACCGGAGTTGACTGGTTATGCATTCAGCATCGCAGCTATTAGTAACATTAGTAACAATTGACACGATGGATGTATTGGACTTTCGCTGCGAAAACAACGTTGGTTGGTAGCGGGTAACCACCGGCTACGAAACGATGTTTCGAAGATATCAGGAACAATAATCATTGAGAGAACTGTCCATCGTTCTCAGTCACGGGCTCCCGGGCTTCAACCCTCTTGCATCGCTATCATCATTCGGTGCCTTCGGACTTTGATAAAGTGCGCATAATCGCGTTCCGCGGGCTTCAGACTTGGTCAACGCTTTGGCTTGGCAGTATCCCACGGTATCCCACCGGCCAAGATTATTAATTGCTCGGAGACTAAACCCTTCTTAAACCAAGGCCTCCACCAATTTCATCATATACTTTCATGAAATTATCCTCAACTTCACCTTCATCATCAGATAATCCTCAACTTTTGAGACAAACAAACAACCACCGACATCATGAGAAACCCTGAAAGGACCACCGAAGTCGTCAAAGTTGTTGACGCTCCCATTGCCGAAGTCTGGGCAATCATTTCGGCCTTCGGTTCCGAGAGACTCTGGTTCCCCGGCGTCGTCAACTCCAGCCTCGAGGGCTTCGGCATCGGGTCGGTTCGTACCCTCACGTTCGACCACGGGGTCGTGGTACACGAGCGGCTGGAGGTGGCGGATCCCGAAACCCACACCATCCAATATCACATCCTGGACGGCGTCCCCAACACCACCAACCCTCGCGGCACTCTGCAGCTTACCGCTGTCGGGGAGGACAAGACGCAATTCAGCTGGTCCGGCGCGTCGGAGTGGACCGATCCTGCTTTCGAGCCGGTTCTGGCAGACATGTTGGACAAGATGTTCGGCGGGTGCATCGATGCTCTCGCAGCCAAGTTGAAGTAGCCCACGGGCTCGGGAATTGTTCTTGCGCTGGGGGAATATTTACACGAAAGGTCTATTATGTGCATGAGCGCTCAGAGCGGAGCAAACTTCTGGTTGGTTGGAGGTGCATACAGAGCGGGTGAATACAAGTATTATCAAATCCAAGGAATGAAGTCGAGGCGGAGGGAATGATTCGAGCGAGACAGCCTTTGACTACATCAGATCAATTGCGAGTAGCCGTGGTTGACATTACTCGGCGGGCATGGATGCTGTTCAGATGACATCTTGGCCTTGATTCGGTAAACAGCTTAGTCTTGGCGATCGTCGCGGTCGTGCTTCTTGCCCTTCTTGCACGGACGCTCGGGCGCAGGCGCAGGATCTGCATTGGAACCATATTTAGCGACTGTCATGTCCCACTTGGCATTGCTCGTCCGACTTCTCCAGGGTGACCAGCGACGATAATGGGACGGAAAACATCACGACGTCAAGTGTCCAAGGCAGAAGCCCCGATCGGAAGCGAACTCCGTTTTACAAGGTGTCGCGGAAAAAACCAAAACATGGCATTCTCAATTACAAAAATGCTCTAGTAAATCTATTTCGTACCTTGCTCGGCAACAATCTTCTCCAGGCTGACCATGGCGTTCTCCAACAGGTTCATCTCGCCGGGGTTGTTCTGGGTGTAGCGGGAGTTGAACTTCATGATGCTCTTGGTCTTCTTGTAGGTGGCGATGTCGAGGTTGATGGGGGTTCCGACGACGTTCCAGGCGATCGCCTCCGTGCAGGGAGGGGTGGTGAGGGAGCCGGAGTACCTGTTCGAGTGTTAGTTGACCTTGTCCGTACATCATCATGTAAACACAGGGGGACATACTGGAAGATGGTGTTCTTGGAGAGGTGGGTGGCCAGGGAGCTGAAGTCGAGGGGACCAGTGGCGGCGTGAGATCCGACCTTGGTGACCTGGTCGACGTTCTTGAAGACGGCAGCCAGAAGAGGGTCGGAGGTCTCGGCGACTTCAATGGGGAAGCCGACGACGGCAAGGGAAGTGCCTAGATCATGATCGTTAGTCACAGTCCCCATTATGTATCAGATGATGTATTCCGGAGACTCACCGTTGCCGGCCTCGGACTCCCAGACGAAATGGACCTCGAGCGGGAAGTGCTCGCCGTTGATGCGGTGCTCACTCGGGGTGTGGAAGTGGAACTGGCGGAGGGTGAAGTTCTTGCCGCCGTTGAGCATGGTGCCGTTGGCGCGGACCTCGAGGAAGCCGTTCAGGTTCTCCAGCTCGGCGCCCTCGGGGTGGTCCTCCACGGCGAAGGTGATGGTGGAGCCCTGGACCTGCTTGGTGTTGGACTGCAGAACGTTGATGGGGGACTGGTTCTTGCCGAGGGCGCAGGCGGAGTTGTTGGAGGTCAGAGAGTGCCAATTGAGGGGGCCGTTCATGCCGTCGAAGCCAAAGGTGCCCTCGGCTCTCTTGTAGAGGCTGGTGCCATGGTGGCAGAAGGCCGAAACGGCGGGGATGAGGGAAAGAATGGCGGTAGTCTTCATGGTGAAAGAATGGTAAAATGGTAAAAGATCGCGTTGTTGTATGTATGTATGTATTGAGAATATTGTACTTTGAAAAGAATGAATGTGCTCGGTGAAGTGAGTTGCGAATGCCACGATGAAACAACAGATCGAAAGAGGGACAGATCTAGAGGTAGATATACACCAGCACTGCAGAGTAGCAGTCGATCGTGGGGTCGGAGAAGCTATGACACTCGAGATGCGATATTAATTTCGTGGAGTCATGGTGAGAGAGCGTGAGAGAGAGCTATCTTGGTTCATGGCAACGTCTTGGCAGGCCTGCCTGGCCAGAACGGCAGCGAAAACCACCAAGCCAAGCCTCCCCCCCTTTGAGCGTCCGTCCTGCAAGCACTTTGCCGGTCGGCGGTTTGGGCACGAGAAGCGGGCAGACCTTCAGCGGACACGTGCTTGGCAGCGCTCAATCGCGGACGGTACCAGGGGTGCAAACAGCAGGGGTGAGAGTCAGTGAAGGAGTCTTGGGTCATGGGAAACACATGACGAGAACGAAGGGGAGGCTCCCCGTGCTGGATGCTGGAGGAGGCATGGCCCCTGAGAGAAACGGCATCGTGGCGGAAGGCCCCCCCGAAAGAATGTCCGAAAGCAGGATGTCATCAAAAAGTCAAATTGGCGAGCGCTTGGCGGGAGCGCATCTTCATGCTGCCAGGCCAAGAAAAAGATGTGTTGTCGTGGACCATGGTGTGGTGCCGATGGGTGTCGAGATCAGCATCGCCCCGTGGGAACACCACCACCGCTTCCCGCATTCATCATTGATCAATATGTCAGCAAAGAGCCAAGACCTTTGGGTCGGCCGATACCCATTTGCCATGGAGCGTGGGAAAAACACTCGGCCATTCTTGCTCATCGGCCTAGGTGGTCGGCGCTGGCTGAGTCATGGCTCAAGCAGAGAGTGGTAAGTAAGCATGAGATGGTCACAGAAATTCATCAACTTGGGTCAAGTCTCTGTTAAGAATAGCCGCGTCGTCTGGGATAGAGCCCGTCTGGAGCCCGTCAGGCGTTCCTGACTAGAATCGTCCGAACTCAGAGTTGCGGGTAGGCGAACAGCAGCGCACGCGAGGATGGAGGGACGGAACCCAGACTATCGGGGAGACAAGGGGAGGCAAGGAGTGGTTGTGCTGGAAAAACGAACCAGTGACGGATGAAATTTTACACCATGATGATGCGGCGAGGCCTACGCCAAGATCAAGGGGGCAGGGCTCCGGGGTCGCCAACGGTTGATGTGATGTACTGAGTAGCACCAGCAAGGAGGGCAGTGACCTGAAGCGCGCGGTTCTATACCTAGGCTCGCCTCGGGCTCGGTACATCTCGTGGATAAGGAGATAGGGGCACGTCGTAGGTACCCTTTACCCAAAGGCAAGGTCGAGGTGCGTGAGAGAAAAGCTGCAGATAGACTGGACGTTACGTGGTTGATGCCGGTCAAGATAAGGTTTAGGGCCCTGGAGGGCTATGCAGCTAGGTGCATCTGACCTATTTGATTGGAGCATACAGAAGGCCGAGAGATGAGCTCCAGGTGAGCTGGCTGGGAGGCCAAGACCTGCAACAAGGGAAAGGGGCCCACGGACACAGCCACGAGAGTTGACGATGGCTTGAAGATAGACGCGTGATTGTGAGCGCTACTGACGAGTGGCAAGTCTAGGCGGCCCTCCACACCGTAGCGCGTGGACTGAAGGCACTGGGGCAGTGGTAGACGGTCTGCTCCGTGGCCCAGGTCGCCTAATTTGCCCTGCGCACCTTCAGTCCGTTTGGTCTCCCCATCCCATCCATGATCCCATCCCATCCCTCATCTTGACTGTCGCCAAGCCCGTCGGGTGACCCCCCTCTCGACGTTGGTAGCCAAGTCGGCTTGGCGGACATATAGTTGCGGCGTTCTCTCTTCTGGAATTTCCGAGAAACGACCAAGACTTTTGTCCAAGACTCGGCTAAACCTCCAAGAGGCGGACCAAGACCTCCAAGACCTGGGGACGCAGCCGACTTGCTGGTTCGAGCATGGCGTCGCCGTTTTTCCGTGGCTTGGAGCGGGCGTACCGGCATTCTGGGACCGGCACATCAGTTGGAGTCTGGTCCATATTATTCTTTTCTTTTTTTTTTTTCTTTTTTTTTTGATCCGTCGCCATTTTCCGAATCGCCGGTGCTTCCTGTCGTCCCGTCTCAACATCAAGGTACAGCTGGACGGAGAATTCAGGGAGAACAGCACGGACCTGATTTCGCAGCCGGCGGGCTGGACGTTCCTTCTTCAGTGGCCTCCTTCCGTCTTGCCTGCCAGAATGGCGCTGATGCCCTCAGACTCAGGGGCCTTGGCGCACTAAACTCAGCACTGCTTGCTCCAGCGACTTCTCTCATTGGTTGTAGCTGGTCTCCTTGGGCTTTGACAGCCTGTCGTTAAAGTGGAGACGTCGCGGTTGGCCTGTGGGGGAGGAACACTGGCTGTGAACCTCCACTCGGGCTGCAAAGGGGAGGAACAATTCCAATTCTTTTCTGGTGCGTCAGAGGTATCGAAGTACCTTCCTATCTTTCGGACTCTCGCCTGCATCACGGCTGGACGTTGTTGCCAAACTCTCCCACTTCAGTGTACCTGGGTACCTCTAATAATCATCATCAATGTCACTCTCATCGGATTCCCTGTCGCAGGCTTTGCCTTCAACAACATCGACGACGACGCCGTCATCGACATCTGCGGCCCCGCGTCCAACCGTCACTGCCTCGCCCACGTCCTCCATCTGGAGAGACCTGCCCGAGCCGGTCTTCAGGCAGCATGTCGTGGAGCTCGAGAAGCTGACAAATTCTGTCCCCGTCGATGCGCAAACATTTCCTCTGTCTCCTCCGGACGACGGAGACTTGGATGGTCCGGACCCGAATGTGGGCGGCCGAAACTCCGCCTCGGCCGGCCAGCCCCGCCGACTGTCTCTGGCATCTGAGCAGCGACTAGCTGATGACATCGCGTATCTTGTCGCTGTTGGGGAAGGCGCTCAGTCCGTGGCTGCTGCCACAGTCCAGGAGACTTGCCGTCCCGAAGGCAAAGGACCAGCACTCAGGGTCGCAATTGCCTCCGTTGACGCCATCGAGCCCAGCTCACAGGCTTTCCTCCGCTCCGTCTTCCAGCAATTGTCATCGTCATCGTCATTGTCACCATCGTCGTCGCCATCATCTTCGTCGGCAGAAGCACAATCTGCCGAGCTTCCCACGAGTGCCAAGACATCACAGTTAGCTGCCCGCCTCTTGGACGAAGTCACCCGCCATCACCAGTCCCGTCTGCTTAACCGCCTCCGTTCGTCCAAGTGGAAAAAGCCTGCCTATCTCGCCCGCACCCACAAGAAACCCTTGCACGCCGACTTTGCCAATCTGGTCCATCGTGCCCAGTTCCTCTATACCAAAAAGGAGGCGCCAACGCGGGCGCAGCTCGAGCGCGACCTCTTGGCTCTCGCCGCCACTCTCGAGGCTTTCGAGACGGCCACCGACGACCATGCGAGCCTCGTCGCCGTCGTCCGCTCCAGCTACCACGTGTGCACCTCACCCCTTGTCGCCGCCTACCTTCAACGACTGCAAGCCGTTAGACCGACAACTCAAATCCAAGCCTGCCTGAAGACCTTGCGTCAGCTCGAGAAGATCGCTGCATACTACCGCATCTGTCTAAGCCTCGCCACCATGTCCCAGTCTCTACCCAACATCTTTGACGACGTGGAGCTGCTCTTCCTGCCTCCGTACGAGCCGGTGCCCCTCACCACCGTCGCCTACCAGCCGTGGGCCAAGTCCACTCACGTGCACGCCGAGGTCATTCTCGGCGTCCATCACGATCTCGAGGCCCATCGACCGCAGCCAGTTGGTCCTTCTTGGCACCCCCCGAGATGCCTCGGTGCCTCCAAGTACTTTTGCTACCTCTGCTTCCTATTCATACGACACCACGGTGCTTACTTCGCCGCCAACACGCACGGGGCATGTTACGACCAATGGACCGTCCCGGACCTCGCCGACTATCCTGAGACGCTTGCCCGCCGCTACGGGGAGGTGCTGCAGGCCATGGACTCCGAGATCCAAAACCGGATGCAAGGCGCCGTATGGAGACCAGAGCCCATGACGAGTCGGGAGAATTTGATAGGCGCCATCGGAGAATAATAAACCGGCACTGACCTAACGTTCATGTTGTTGTTGGTTTCGAGGCAAGTGGCTGTGGCTCAGCTGGGCAACTCGCGACCCAACCCCCCGTCAAAATGCACGTGGCTTGCCTGCAATCTCTTTCCGTTGCAGAACCTGGCATGGAGTCCTGCACGACGGGTCTGTCCTAGCAACCAGCTGCCTCTCGTAGATCCTCCTATCATGCGCCCGTTCTGCGCGCGCACATGAATCATGTTCGTTCTTCGCGCACGGTGAGTTAGCGGCCTTTGCACTGCCAGGTTCTGCAGACGAACGACTGAACAAAATGCCCATGTCAAGAGACGGATTTGACCGTTGCAGATCCCGTTGATTATGTTCTCGCTTCTATGCTATGTGCAGTGCCTCCATAGCCACCCGTAGTCGCTCTTGCTGACGTGTGGGCTGTCTGTCAAGCCTGAGCCGGACGACTCACGACATCGCCGATGCTACTGACTCTGGCAGCCCCACCAAAACTCTGTCATTCCTGCTCTCTATCCCTCTCCTCTATCTGCCTTGCTCTAATACTGATAGGCGAGCCCGGTTCGGCGCAGCTTGCGCTTGTTCAGGAAGTAGTACTGCACGTTGGCCCAGATACCGCAGAAGGCCGCCACGGTCACGAGACCGGTAATCACAGTCCATCCCTGGCGGTACTTGGGCGCGTCCTCCTCGCGGAAGAGCTGCTTGCCGACGATGCCCGAGCAGTTGGCGGCCATGATGAGGATGGCCATGGTTATCGACCGTTCACCAGCGGACTTGGCGTTCATAGAAACCCACGCGCCGTTGACGGGGTCTGGCCGAGTCGAGTCAGCTGCGTGATCACGAGATTCTTGCGATAAAGAAAGAAACTTACGCCAAGGGAACGAGAAGGCCACGGACAAGGTCAACATGGTGAACCTCTGGGTGCGGCCCGAGTCAATAAGCAACATGTTGCCAAGCTACGCATTGTCAGGTGAATATTCGGCCAAGAAACGACGCCGGAGAAGAGTCGACTCACGTTGAAGCCCCAAAATATGAGCAGACCCAGGAACACCCACGGACCGCGCATCTTTGACTTGTCGCTGTCGAGACGGGTCAGTTTGGTTTGGTTTTGATCAACGGAGCCTTGGCACCCGTCCAAGATTAGCCAGCACTTACGCGATCCAGCCCCAGAACAGGTTGACGGGAATGAGAATCCAGGCGCCGATGGAAACCATGGCATTGGACTGCAGCCTGTCGTATCCCATCGAAGTAACGAGCGACGGTGCGTACGAGCTCAGAGTGGAAGATGGCGCGAGCGCGCATATGGTGAAAATGACGTGCGGGATCAACCTCCAGTTGGTCAACTGTTTTTTCCGTCAGTCAACACCATGTCGAACAGTTCAGCAATCTGGTCCAATCACTTACAGCTGACTTCAGCTCGGGCCAGCTGACGGAACGCTTGGGGTGGGCCTTGGACGGGTCATCGATCATGACTCTCTTGTAGAGAATCTCGGCTTCCTTCTCTGTGAAGTAGCGGAAGCCGAGGAGGGAAACCGGGTTGTCGACCTGGTTGGGGAAGAACGCGAGAAAGCCGAAGCCGATGAGCACCGTGAAGATACCCTCAAGCTGTGCGGTTGTCAGTGTTACGGCTCAGAACGCCCCTCGCTGAAGACGATCAACTCACGATGAAAAGCCACTGCCATCCAGTGAGGCCGCCAACTCCCCTCATGTGCAAGCTGAACAACAGCTCGTTAGATGTTGTCCGCTAGCTAAAGGGCCCAAGAGCCGTCAAACTTACATTCCATAGGCAATGAGACCCGAGCAGGCCGCGGCAAGCATGTTTCCGATGAAGAACCACGAGAACCGCTTGCTGGTCTCCTCCCTCTTGTACCACCGCGTCATGGTGTAGAGAGCGGCGGGGATGAAACCAGCCTCGCAAAGACTACGTTCGTGGTCAGTTGCAGTTCGGCCAGCAGACTTGGCAGGGCTGATGACATACCCGAGAAGCAGTCGAGTAACCATAAAGGGACCAAGGCCTTTCTGGAAAGCTTGAAAGGTGGCCACCAAGCCCCTATTGGCTTGATTAGCATTCGTCAACGTCTTGCCAAGACAGCCACGACGAACCATGCGACGATCTGCCCGCCGATCCACAGAGTCGGCCCAATGCGGTACAAGATGAGGTTGCTGGGGATCTGGACATCCAACTCCGTCAGTTGCCGTTCCACGTTGAGGCGGAGTCTGTTCAAAGGAACTGACCTCGAGAATGACAATGCCTGCAGACAGTAGCTGCTGTCCGACGTTGAACTGATTCTGCGTGATACCGACGTCCCGGAGGAAGAAGTCCGTCAAAGCGTTTCCCCTATTCCCCTGTCAGACTTGTCTTCTTATATATCCAATGTTTTACGAATCGATCGAGGTGTCGTACATGTTTCCGCGGTCGAGCTGCAGGGCAAAGAATGCCATGATCAGAAGAGGCATGATGAGTAGATCGACCCTAAAGACATGGTTGGTTAGTCAACGTCCCAGCTCAATATCCGCCGGTTTTGGAATTGGATCTGCTTACTTTCGAACCAGTCTTTGCTCCTCCTCAGGTGCCCAGTCGATCTCCGGGTGGTCGCCATCGCTCTGGCTGTCAGGGCTTTCGGAAGCCATCTTGACATTCTTCTCGTCCAAAGTTGCCATCGTGAAGCAAGCTTGTCGATACTCGGGCTTATTGTCGCAACGTGCACGCGATGGAGATAACGACGGGAGTGTCCTCAAAGAAACTCTAGCACCTTTTTCTCTCTCATTTTTTCAACAGCAATCAGAATCCTTCTTAAGAAAAGATTACCATGTAAAGAACTTGCATGTCGCCCCTCTACTGCCCCGGCTCCCTGACCCAGGCAATGGGTCGTGGTTCCGCGTTCCGCCCCGTCGTTCGACGCCCTAAGCATCTATCAAAGTTGATTTTTGGATCCATTGGGACCGGATGAAGCCATAAGGGAGCATTCACGTGGGGAACCGACCAGGACACCACGCGTCGAGCAGTCCTTTGGACGGCTTCAGAGCATGGTTCCCTTCGGATGGCTCCAGAATGGGACCGGCCGGCGAGGCCCACTCTCGTTGATGCCATCGGGAGAAGCGCGCACGCCATCGGCAGTCACCTCTAAACGCACGCAATTTGCATCCACAACATGCGGGCTGGCCTACCTAACCCTCTGATGCAATCGGCCATCGGGATGGCGAGCGTCTTTTGAAGCCTTGACATTGGCCAGCTCCCTCTGGAGGTGCCGACGTTCCAGGCCGTCCAGGTCCTAGTACGGCCGGTTTATCGGTCCATGTCCGAACATCTCGCTCTGCAGATGCCTTGAGATTTACCCGAACTTCATCCAGGCTCTTACTGTTTCTTGTGGGCGAGTCATAATAGTTGCCTTGAGGTATGATTTTGGGAAACTATGCTTCCACTGCGGAGTGGGGGCCGCTCCTCGGGTCGAGTGTGTTGACGTCCAATGTTCAATCTCTTAATGACCCGGTCGTTGGGGGTTGCTGCCAAGGCTGTCGCGCTGTTTGACCACTTTCATTTGAGAAGCTGCAGTCAAGATTCGAGAGTGTAAGAACAGTTAGTGTCAAAGCATTGGCCTGGGCATCGGTCTGCTTTAAATACTTGCCGCTCAGAACCTCGAAGCGCTAGCTAGCGAATCAGGAGTTAATCCGCCGTCCCTCATGTGCGATCTAAATGGCGCAATACTCGAGCGCGCATTCACTTGCTGCGATGTTGAGGGGAAGATACCGATGATGTGCTCGAAAGCTCGTCGATAAGATGCGCGCTCGTCCAGGACCAGCATGACCGCTGACGCTCCAGTCCTGCAACGACACACGCGAGAGCCATGGCAAACTTGGAGTCCAGAAAGCACATCTCCCCGGATTCGGGCTTCCCTATCACGCTACATCCCCATTTCCACCCCAAAATCAGAGATCATGTACCTCCCGAGCCTGTCAGGGAGCAGCTACACCCGGACAAGGACAGAGCCGCCTTCGCGGACCCCGAGAAGAAAGCGCTCTTCTCCGTCGCCAAGCCGGTTGACCTGACCGAGTCCATCGGCACGGTCCTCGAGAACGTCCAGTTGTCGCAGCTCACGCCCCAGCAGCTAGACGAGCTCGCCCTCCTCGTGACCGAACGCGGGGTCGTCTTCTTTCGAGATCAGGACCTGACGACGGAAGGCCAGGTCAAACTCTTCGAGCACTACGGCACGCTGGACCGACACCCGGCGCAAAAGGACGTCAAGCATGTCGTCATCAAGGGAAGCCGCGAGGACCACCGGGAGATACTCAAGTACACACCCTGGCCGTCGGGAGATTTCCATGCAGACACGTCGTTCGAGGTCAACCCACCGTCGTATTCTCTACTCCGCATGGAGGAGCACCCAGAAGTGGGGGGAGACACAGCCTGGGTATCTCAGTATGGCCTCTATGACGCACTCAGCGACGCCATGAAGAGGTTCGTCGACGGCCTGCACGCAGTACACACCTCGAGGCTACAGTACGACACCATCCTCGATCTCTGGGGTGTAGGTCCAAACCGCCCACCGATCGACTCTCATCATCCTGCCGTTCGGACTCACCCCGTCTCCGGGCTCAAGGCCCTGAACGTCAACCCCGGCTTCGTGACTGCGTTTGCCGAGCTGAAGAAGGTTGAGTCCGATAAGCTTCTTGACTTCTTCGCGTATCACATTCACTCCGCCGATGACCACGCCGTCAGGTGGAAGTGGAAGGTGGGCAGCGTTGCAATGTGGGACAACAGGTTTGTAAATGCGTGGGTCTGACCTGGGGTTCAAACTAAACTTCCCAGGTGCACAATCCATCGAGTCATTCCCGGGACATATGACGCTCCGAGGCGAGGTATCAGGACGACAGTCTTTGGAGAGAAACGTAGGAATCGCACCCAAACATTGACCGTGACGAGATCGCACAAAGCTAACAGAACTTGTGTAGCCTACTTCGACGCCTCCAGCGAAAGTCGAAATGAAAGCGAAGGAAGACTGAAAGATCGTTCTGCCGCTGAGAGCTCGGTTAATGATAAGAAATAGGGCAGTAGCTTGACCGTCTCGACATCGACTCTACCAATTTTTTCGGCAGGAAATCAGTGAACATGCAATATAGTATCATTACATAGGAGCACCAGAACCAGACCCATTCGCCGAATGACTGGGTTGCAAGAATCGATGTTCGATGTGTCGTTCAAGAATTGGCGAGGCCACGATGTGTGTATTGACACATTTCACGACGTCAGTACTACTTTTTGTATGGGTATCAATGCATCCCTTGCATGTCGGTGCTCATATCCTAGAATCAAGGTCATGATAAATTGACAATCATCCCACTCGTACCACACCACCTTTTTCTATTCCTAGTGCGCGCTTCCAGCTGGATATTCTCCCCATGTGTTGAATTTTGGGCGTCACAGTAGACGCTACTAGTCCCTCGTCACGTTCCATTTTGTGCGCACGCAAATCGTGGTGTCGGGATGATCTCTTGTCAGTTTCCTCTCAGATCCGCCATCGTCGTTGCTTCCGGTCTCGTTATCCTTATCGTTCTATGACACCGAAGAGTTAGCTTGTATTCGTTTCGGTTTGGAATTCCGAGGCCAATTCTATTCGGTGAGCCCATATGAGAGCATAGGCCGCAACAGAGGATGATCATTATGGGGTGGGTTTCGGCCTAGGTTCGTATCAAAAGACGGTGTAAGCTTACCAGTTCTATCCACGCAGTGTATTGGCTCGGCTTGGGCTGAACCTTGAGCTGATTGTTCTGCGAGCCCTTGACGCCACTTTGGCTGTTGGTGTTTTCCAGCTCCGAAATCTTGTACTTCGCTCTCCATCGAAGGTAGAACGGCCGAAGCATGGGAATGCTGATGCAAAGACCCGCAAGCATGAGCTCGACGGTGCAGAGCATGAAGGTCGTCAGGGAGGTACCGGTCAGGTTGCCGACCAAGTCGATGACGAAGATCTGCCAGAAGCGAACGATGCCGATAACGCAGCATCTACGGTCTCGTTAGCAAATTCAGAGATGCAAAAGCTTAAAGGATGTACATACGCGAGACCGAGCGCGAAGCAGGCAATAACAGCCAGTTTCTCCGTTCTTCGCATTTGCAGTTGCCAAACCGTCCATATCGGCAGGATGACGATGAACAGATCAGTGACGACGTTCGTCATGATGATGCACTTCAGGACTAGGATTTGGTCCATGCAGTGACCGATGCGCATCACGGTCCACTGCTGCGAGATGGGGTCGCAGAGAAAGATGAAAATGAAAGTGAAGGTCAGAGCCCAGACAATGACAATGCCGGCAACCACATAGATCATCTTGCTTAGCTGCAACGCGAATGCTCTGTAGTAAAACCAAAGCTGGCTGAGTTTCAAACATGCCAGCGCCCAAAGATAGACTAACGTGAATACGAAAGTCACCTTCAGGATGTACTGCAAGTTGTTGACCACTTCGGCAGATAAGTCAGCGACTAATCTCCCAGAAATGCAAGTAGCAGTACCTACGCTTTGGATACACTTCAGAGTTCGGGTCGAAGTTGTAACCCACTCCAGTTGTGAAAACAGCAGTGTTCAAGCCTATTGTGCTGCCAGATAATACCTGCCGGCCATGTTAGCATGCCAAGCTTCCCTTATTCGATCTGGGCAACGAACGCAGGCAACCAAAGCCAAGATGTCATCACCGCTGATGCCAATGCCACGATGACGTCCCCACAGTCGTGCAAATACCACTGCAGCAAACAAAACCCACAAGAAGCTGATGGCAATGAGGGCGTCCCGTGCACTAGTCGTCATTGGAATGTACTGAAGCGGCGGCGTCGCCACTTCCCCCTCCGTGGCCATTGTGAACAGGTCGTTGGCCCGATGTTGGTTCCGTGTTTGGTCGTTTTTCGAGGGCACAGATTGACGAGAGAGGCAGAGCACCTCGAGACTTAGACATCGACCCGTCTCTGGGGAACGCACGACATAACAAGAGGAGATATACTGAATCAAGGGCTGGACCAAACCCTAGAGGGCCCAGCAATTAAAGTTGACATTACCTCGTCGAATCCCCTGCCCCCGATTCTCAGATTTTGCTCGTGTTCCTGGGTGCTCCGCAGACGACAAGCGATGGGCGAGGGGGCAGTCGGATTTGTCCGGTTGAGGGGCCGAGAATGTGCTTGACGGCGCCGAGAATCTGGAATCCTGGTTGCGAGGTCATGAACCTAGTCTCGCCTCGGACTTTTACGGGTCTCTCGTGCAAAGAACCACAGCATGTTGACTCGCCGAGCTCCATGACGTCCCTTGGAGATGTGGTTTTAGGGCGAGGTTCTAGGGCGAGCTGGAGAGACAAGGGTTCAACTCATTGTGGGTTACCTCTCCAGAACATGGGCTCAAGCTCCTTCGAAAGCAACTTGTGGGCCATATGCTTGACTCGTTCACAAAGGCAGCAACCATATGAGAGTGTGTAAAGTGGTCACCTTCCAACAGTACAGAACCTCTCTCACGTAGGTAGTGTTCTGGTGTTTGAACTGCCGCCGCACGATTCCTCCCTTCGCCGCGAATCCGGATGGCTGACGTGGATTTTGATAACGGGAAAGTAACTAACAACAGGGAAAACGTGACAGGTCAAACATGTGTTCTTGCGCAAATGCAAGCTCTGAAGTGCAGCCCCTTTACCCTCCTGAGACCGGCTCCATATCGTGGCGGATGGTATTATTCGAGCATGAGGTGGGAGGCCGAGCCTTGGTTTCTTGGCGTATGTATGCGGTGGGCCATGTCAGAGCCTCTCTGCTTTCTTCGAACTTCGGCACGTTCCTACAAACGACCGTTGGAAATTACCAGCCCTGGCCCGACCCGAGTTTTGGAAGAGACAGTGGGGCTGATTAACCGATGACTACCCATTTAGACCCTTGACAGAAGCACTTTTGCATGGCATCGCTGATCAGCTCCGTAAGAAGGAGGCTGAATCTTTTCAAAAGCTGCCGATCTGGCAAAGCCGCTCGTCCGGCTCCGAGCTATGTTCGGGACCTAATGATTAGTGTCTGCACAGATTGACATGAAACGGCATTGGCGAATCCTCCTGCCGCTCTCGTCCTAAAGCCCAGACTCCAACCAGCCAAGAATGTCAATTGGATGGGCAATACTCCGTATATCATGGCAAAGTCGGCTGTCAGAAATCATGTCTCAACGCTGATTAAAGTGATGGCATTTTCTCATGTGACTGACCAGGCCAGGTTAATGTGCTGCGTCGTAGATGTGCTACAATTTCAGTCACCAACTGAGCTGCCGAAGATACCAAAGTGCCCACTTGGGCAGGAAGGAAAAGTTCGTTCAAATTCAGGTGTCATCTCTTTGATTTCCAGACTGTGGATACTTGGGACTCGGCCGGGTCGACGGACTGATGCTCCGATTCTCCCTTCTTTTAACCCTATTGGAGAGCTCGCACACAGAACTGGGTACTACTACAATCACCAACGTGATGGGGCGTGTCATTGATATGGGTCTGGTGGAGTTTCCTTTTCACGAACCCTGGCTAGTACCATCAAATCAGAGCCGCCTCATCGCCGAAGATCTCTGAAGAATTGGTTCTAGTGCTGCCTGGGTTGTATTACGGCAGTGGCCTTGCGTCCCCCGAGTCGCTGGCGGTGTGGAAACCCCTAGCGTTGTAAAGCTGCCTGTCCCTTTCACGAGCTTATCGCTATGAATCAATGCCGAGACCAAGAGATGCCTTGCTACAATCCCCTCGAACGTTGTGCGTCAATGACCGCATTCTCCTGAAGATCCTCCTATTTTGTCGTCTTGGTCGTTCGATTCTTCGTTTGTCCGCCGGTACATCCATTGCTGCCAGTCCTGATGGAGAGAGCCGCGGTCCATCCCACAGGTACGAGTCGCCTCTTCGAGGGTTCCCTCAACGGCCACTTGCTGCGTGTTGTGGACCGCCTCCACCACATTTGGGCACTATTAAGAGCACACTACATTAGCCTCTTTGCCTCTGTTAGCCAAGGTTTCCACTCTTCTCAGGGGTTGTCGTGGCCGTGCTTCAATCTTCACGGCGCAACGGGGACATGGAGCTGCAATCGCGGCTTGTCCAGCCAGTCAGTTTACGTGCTTTGTGGATGACCTGAGAACTTGTGGATCTGATGCAAGGTGGGATGCAGTTCTTCAGCGAGATGCTGGACATCTATGCCCAGTATATATCTCTCACATAAAATCATGTGCCTATGAAGATCGCGTTTCGCACCATCTTCCCTCCCCCAGCGCTGACAACTCGAGAAGTCCACGACCATCATGGCTGTGAACACTCTCGTGGAGGCCCTCCAGGTCGCCCTGAGTCCCATGGCCGTCGTTTACTTCCTCGGTCTCTACGTCGCCTACTCCTTCTTGGTGGCCCTATACAACATTTCCCCCTTCCACCCTCTGGCCCGCTTCCCGGGTCCCAAGATCGCGGCCGCGAGCTACTTGTACGAAGCCTACTACGACTGGTGGCTGCTCGGAAGATATGGCAAGGTCATCGCACGGATGCACGAGCAATACGGTGAGCCAATCTGGCACTAGTCATGAGCATGAGTGAGTTCTGACGAGATGTCTCCTTCCCCACGCCGCAGGCCCCATCGTCAGAATCAACCCGGACGAGCTTCACTGCTCCGACCCCCTCTTCACCGACGAGATCTACGCCGGCCCCGGACGCATCCGCGACAAGTGGCAGCACCAGCTGAACACCGGCGGCGCCGGGCCCGTCTCCGTCACCGGCTTCTCTACCGTCAACCACGAGGTCCACCGCATGCGCAAGGGCGCCCTGTCCAAGTTCTTCTCGCGCCAGCAGATGATCAAGCTCGAGGGCGAGGTCCAGGACTTCGCCCAGCTTGCCGTCGACAAGATGCTCCGCTCGGCGGGAAAGGAGCCCTTCGACGTCAAGGAGGCTTTCAACTGCTTCACCGCCGACATCATCTCCCAGTACGCCTTCGGCGAGCCCATGGGCTTCATCGCGCAGGAGGGCTGGGAGCCGAACTTCGCCACCTGGGTCAAGTCCTTCTTCAAGAGCGCTTACATGATGAGGCACAACGCTTTCGCCAGGAAGATGGCCCAGGTGCTTCCCATGTTGTCCGACTACATGGGCGAGGACATCAAGTCCGTCATGAGACAGATGAACGTCGTCATCCCCGGCTACATCCGGGCGGCTCTCAACAACCCTGAGAACGGGAGAGTCTTTGCCGACCTGATGGAGTCCAAGACCTTGCCCGAGTCTGAGAAGTCCTTGTATCGTCTTTCCGGCGAGGGATTCAACTTCCTGCTGGCCGGCACCGAGACCACTGCTGTAAGTTGTACCTGTACATCACTAGTGTTCGCCACGGTGAACCCCGCGAACGCTCGCTGACACGATCCGCAGGCTACTCTCACTGTCATCACCTACTACCTCCTGGCCCAGCCCAAGACGTACGCCCGCCTCATGCAAGAGCTCCAGGGCCTCAACCCGTCGAGCCTCAAGTGGACCGAGCTGGAGCAGAAGCCCTACCTGTGGGCCGTCATCCACGAGTCTCTGCGCGTGATGCCGGGCGTCTCGCACCGCTCCGCCAGAATCGCACGCGAGGAAGACCTGGTCTTCAAGACCCGTGAGGGCAAGGAGTGGGTCATTCCCAGGGGCACCCCCATCGGCATGACCTCCATGATCAACCACTGGGACAAGGACCTCTTCCCGGACCCTGACGAGTTCATCCCTGAGCGGTGGTTGGTCGACGGCCAGCCGAACTACAAGCTTCAGAAGTATCTGATTGCGTTCGGCAAGGGCAGCCGTTCATGCATCGGCGAGAAGTACGTAGCATTCAACTTCCCTCTCTTCATTCATTCAGCCACTGACAATTCAACAGCTTGGCGTACTGCGAGGTTTACATCATGGCTGCTCTGTTAGCGCTGCGCGTCATTCCCAGGTCCCGCCTCTACAACACTACGGTGGAGGACATCTCCTACGACCACGACCTCATCGTCGTCCAGACCAAGAAGGGTTCCATTTCTGTCAAGATTCAGATTGACTGATCACGCCTTACCGTAGCAGTATAGACTACGGTTAAAACTTCATAGACCCATCGTTGAGTACCACCACGTGAACCGCGATGTAAGAATTGGTCTCTTAAAGAACTGAGGCCAACCAATCTTAGCCTTCTCCATCTCACTCCCTCTGCCCTGTTAGTCAACACTGAACATGAACAGTCTTGACAGTGAAATTCCTCGGAACCATACAAGATCTTGGGTACAACTTTGGGAAAGCCTCGGCACTCTCATCTTAAGCTACGAAGGGTTGGCTGCTTCGCTGACTAACACGCACGCGAATCGCTCAATCGGGTTGAACCAAGTTGGATGTATGCGTTGTTGTTTATCTACTCTTGTGTGTCTATCGGCGGAAGTCGCAGAAACGGCAGTTCAAAGGCTGCTTTGCACTGTGACACTATCCTCACCCACCCCTGGGTCCATCCAAGGGGCTGACGGTCGGGTCCCAACAGACCGGCGCATACTCGTCGGTCTCGAGGGACTTCATGTCCTCGTCAGACAGCTGGAAGTCGTAGATGGCCGTGTTGGCCAGAATCCGCGAAGGGGTGACGCTCTTGGGCAAGGGAATGTATCCCTTCTGCAGACTCCAGCGCAACAGAACCTGGGCCTCGGACTTGCCGTGCTTCTCGGCCAAGGCCTTGAGGTTCTTCTCGCCCCATCGCTCTCCCCTCACAAGAGGGCTGTACGCCTCGATGGCCACGTTGCGCTTCTGCAGCCACTGGACGATGTCGTTTCTCGCGCACCAGGGGTGGATCTCATACTGAGCAACGTTGATGGCGCCGCCCTTGCCAGCACCGCCTCGCTCGGCCTCGAGTTCCTTGATGTGAGTCTCCAACTCATCGAGGTGGTGCACGCCGTAGTTGCTGACACCAATCGAGCGCACCTTTCCGGCCTCCTGGGCTTCGACGAGAGCCTTCCAAGCACCCTTGCGGCCTTCGGAGCCGCCGTAGGGGCAGTGGAGGAGCATCAGGTCGATGTAGTCGAGACCCGTCTCCTTGAGGGTCGTCTCGACCTGGTCCTTGGCGCCGTCATAGTGGATGTGACGGACTTTGGAGGTGAAGAAGACGTCGGAGCGGGGGACGTCCTTGGCCTGACGGATGGCACTTCCGCAACCAGCCTCGTTCTTGTACGAGGCGGCGGAGTCGATCTGACGCAGGTTAGCGGACGAAAATGCAGGCTGGCGGGTAGTCTTACATGACGGTAGCCGACCTTCAGGGCCTCGATGACCACCTCTTGGGCCTGCTCAGGGGGACTGCAGGTTTGTGTTGGTCCAGGTGATGTTGCAGACAGTCAGGGAGTGCGGTTGGGTACTCACGTCTTCCAGAGCTGTTGGACTGTCAGATGAAGTCGCGCAATCGCGCAAGGGAGGAAAGGACACATACGCCATATCCCAGCACGGGGATTTCGTAGCCGCTGTTGAGCTTCAGCTTCGACTGCAGAGTGAGAGAGGCGGCCATTGTGTACAACGGGTCAGGTTGTCCAGGTTCGGTCCGATGTGAATAGTGGCAAGTGAAGGAGGGGGTTTCGGAGGGTCGCGAGGTAGGTAGTCCAACGGATTGCCCTTCCCGAATCGAGGCCATTAGTCATGAGGGCAAAACGGCAGGATCCATCCCATCCAATTGCACCTTCCGCCGTGATTGCTGCATGTTCGGTGTTGCTGTGCCGAGGTCTTGCCCGACCGGACCGGGAGAACGCTGTGCTGACAGCGCCTGCTTCAGCGCGCCTCACTGTAAAAAGGCCCTCGCGAATCGCGTTTCAGTAGGTTGCTTGGTGGAAACCCTCGACGTCATGGGAGGTGAGGGGCAATGGGCCATTCCAGCCCGAGCTGCTTTACCCCGCCATCAATACCCCGCTCTCACTGTAGAATTATGGTCCAGATGGCCTCCAAGGTTGGATTGAGGTGCACTATCGTAGGTACCTACCTAAGCACCTACCTGTGGAGGCAAAAGTAGAAAACACAACTTGAATGCACTGGTCGGAATAGAACTCGTAAAAGTAGGTAGGTATCTCTGGTATTGAATCATAATCTCGTTATATAATAGTCTCCTGCTCCGCGTCCCCTGATGTTGCTCCTTCGCCGTCTTCGGCCTCGTCGTCATCCAGATCGTGGATGGGATACGACAGAATGGCGGCGATACTGCCCAACATGTCGAGCCGTTGCCCGCTCTCGTGGTCGCTGCTCAGGATCCTAACCTCGCCGCCGCTCTCCTTGACCCTGTCCACCAGGCCGACGTACTTTTTCCTCGTGGGAATGTCGGAGCTGCGGAAGAGAGAGTTGTTCATGATCAGGACGCCGCCACCGGGGCCGATCGCGCCCTCGTTGACGGCCTTGGAAACGGCCGACGCCCCGTACCACGCGCGTCCGTCTTCGAGACGCAGCCTGTCGAAGAATTGGTCCATCAACTTCGTCTCCTTGGTAAACTTGAAGTCTTTGAGCTTGTTGCCCATTTCGGGGCTCTTCAGCACCTCGTTGAGGCTGTGGACGTGGCCCGAGTTGGTGTGGATGACGATGGCCTCCTTGGCGATCGCCATCAACTTCTTGTCTGATTTGTCCCTTCCCTCGTCCGAGATGTACTGTCTGAAATCGGCAGCGACGAAGCCGGGGCTCGCCAGCAATAGTGGTCTCGGTTGGTCGAAGTTGACGGTTCGGAGGAGTGCGGTGAGGGTCTTGTCGAAGAAGCGCTTCATGCCCTGGGACGTCTCGGAGGCGGCGCTGCGCTTCTTGGGGATGATGCTCTCGATGCGCTGCTTGACGACGGTGCGGAACTGGCTGATGAGGCAGATGTTGGCGATGCCCTCCTGCATGACGATGGCGGCCATGGCGCCGTCCTTGTCGTCTGACAGACTCTCATTCAGTGTGTCCTTTGCGACGGAGTCCCAGCCATCGGGCTTGCTTATCGTGAAGTGACGGGCGATCTCGAGGTCGATGGTATGGTACTGGCCGAGGCTGACGTAGGCGTTTTCGGACTTGACGACGCCGCTGACCTGGAGCTGGCCCACGAGGGGGTCGAAAAAGGTGCTCTTGACCTGGATCGCCAGGACGGTGTGGACGCGCTCGGAAATTGTGCTGCCCGTCTTGGTCTCCTGCACCACCTTACGGACGGCATGCGCCATGACAAGGTCGCCGGGGCTGATGAGGTTGTAGGCATGCCACTGTTTTCGCGATCGCAGGTTAGCTGGGTGTCGCAGTCGCGGTCGCAGAAAGATGCACACGCAGGGGGCGAGGGTAGTGAACCATGGGGCGACTTACCATGTCCTCCGAGTCTTCGGGCATGAGGGTGACGGCATCTTCGCCGATGAGCTCGGACGCCTTTGTCGGAACGACCTTCATATTGGTGCAGCGTAATCTGACAATGTGCCAGGGAGTTCGAGGGTGGGCTGTTGTGGGAGGGAGAGAATTCGAGGTTCGCGAAAGTGGTTCGTCGATTTTTTTGACAATGTCTCGAAGCAGATTGGTAGATTTGTTGATCGGCACGGCAAGGCTTAGGGGGTATGACGCTGGTACAAGCGCCTCTAATAAGTAGGTACTAAGCTATTTCCGCACTTCAAGCACCTTGATGTCTACACTTGCACGCCGTAGATACGTATGGCATGTCAAGATTCGTGAGGCTCGAATCTTAATTATTCAGTTGTTGGCAGAGTTTTCCTCTGCTGAGGACATTCCATTCCACGAATTCATTCAGCATCGACGCGGTGCTATTATCACGCAAGCTGCTCGAAACTACCTACCTACCTAGGTACTCAGAGCACTCAGCTAGGTATTGCTACCTATGTACCTACGTATCCAGCTACTGGCAAGCGTCTTATCGTTATCGCAGCTTCTCTGATAACGATAAGGCATCTGCTCCCAAGCTTGCCTCCCAACACCGACCTCCAACATCAGAGACGTCAGTGGCCGTTGCCAAAGCCACGTGAGGAGCCCACGACGGAAACGGAAACGAGCATGGCGAATTGGGTTTTGAGCGTTGCAACGGAATCCCGGCGGATTGGAGACGAACCGTGAGTTTCTGCTTCTATTCCCAGGTTCATACGCGCGGCGACTCGCAAACTCTGGATTCTGAACACCTCGAGGCTCAAGGGGGTCAAAGCGATGTCTTCAGCCATCACCTTAATTGCCGTGTTGCTACGAGGTTGGAGCGCGGGCCAGGCCACCCTCGGGTCGCATCTCAGTCAAGTGATCGGTCATCGTGGGTGCATTCGCCCGACTCGAGTTTGTGCTTCGATAATCGCAGGCGCAGTCGGGCGATGGAAGACCGACGTCATTCAATGGGGATGGGCGGTGCCGGCTTCCATTAAAGTGTCTGCCAGATGGAGGTACCCAATTACACTAACCGCGTGGCCCTGGCCCAGTGGGTTGGAGTTTGGTACTGATGCCTACCAAGGTACCTACCGATGACGGTGCATCATCACCGTAGCCCAGCCACGTTCAAAAGGGGTCCCTCTCTACTCTGTACAACCCAAATCAGAAGGAATGCGGCGGCGATGTGCTACCTTGTGGCCCAGATACGCTGCTCTTTAATAGCACTGCCTCTCAGAAGCGCTGTGCGTCTTGTTGGCTGCGTCGGATCCGTGGTTCTCTCCAAAGGCTAACCGCAGTCGGGTGGGAGCACCCGGGGCCGGGATGAATGGGCTGCTATGTACCTAATGTCGAGTTGAGGGCAGAGAGGGCGTCATCTACCACCACCACCATCACCACCATGGACCGAGGTGGTGCTGGCGCCGGTGCCGTTCCAAGCTGGCGTCAGTGCAGTGATGTGTGATGTGTCGTCTTAGGTTTCGCCCTCGGCCTCCTCTAACATCTGAAGCCGCGCTGCTCTGTTCTGGTCTGCAACCGGCTGTCAGTTACCTCCGTCTGTTGATTCCAGTTTCTCCTGCTGGTCACCTAATCCTGATACCCAATACCTAATACCTCGTACCTTCGGATACATACCAAGGTACCTACTTGGTGACAATACCTAGGTACTTCTGCGTCCTCTCCCACCCGACTTCTTCACCTAACCCTTTGATTCTTCACTGCTCCTCGCCCACTCTTTTCTTCTCTTCCCATCCACTTCCATCCACTCTCTCCGCCTCGAATTGACGCCGGCATAGCATCACCCTCGTGCCGCGCAACGCAACGCGGCATTAATTGGGCCCCGTAGTTCATTTGACTACTAAGATCCGCCGGCCTTCGGCCAGAGTCACGGCCTTCCGCGGACGGCCTTGGATTCACTCACCTGGACGCTAATACCTCATACCTCGGCCCCGATCGATCTGCTTCTGTCTGGCTCTAGCTTCCAGCCGAGCCGCGTCGACAGAAACATTGAAGAGCGTTTCTCCTTGCCCCTCCCTTCTCCCATCTCCACAGTCTGCCGGCCGCGAGGGGTGAACACTACCATCACAAGGTATCCCGGCCACCTGCAAGGGAAGCTTCGCGGACCCAGCCGCGTATCTGCACTCTGCAATCTGCACTGGCACACTGCAGCGCAGTGCCAGTGACTGCACACTGCGTCGTGGCTTACATCAACGTTTACGGATACACCAACCAACAAGAAAACCAACCTTGATTTGTTCAGGTAAGCTCCTCGCCCTCGTGTGGTTCGCAGCTTGCATTCCGTCTTTCCTATCTCCTGGGTTTGCCGGCCTTTTCGCTGCGAGGGTGCCTTGCCTTGCCTTGTCCTTTTTCGGAATACGCGGGCTACTTAGACGAATGCGATCCCGCGTACTCCGTATTAGCAAGCATCCCCGTCACCTCGGAGCAGCCTCCAAAATCCCACATTGCATTCTCCAAGACTCAAGCGGCCCATTCCCAACCACCACCAAAAAAGATCCCACATCGCACGCACCCGGCCCCGAAGGATGAGAGACACTAACATCTGACCGCTAGACTTGCCACACTCTCTCTCTCTCTCTCTTTTTTTTTTCTTTTTCCCCGCCGTTGATTTCTCGGCCCACCCGCTTGTCCGAGGAAGTCCGCTTCCTCTGGTTTCCACCATTTTCGCATCGTATCGGAAACGACGGGAACGAGGAAAGCGAACTCACCACCCCGAGGATCGTGGTTCCATACTGGCCGACCCCTTCCAGCCCGTCAGTCTCGGCCATCTACAACTCTCCGTTCCATTGCCAATCATTCCGCAACCCGCTCATAATCATCGGGTCTCTCGGATCGCTCGTATTACTTCTTGACCTGTTGGCCATGCCCCTCAACTGCACCGTGCTAATCAGTTAGGCCTCAACATTCAAGCTCCCAAGCCACCGGTACAACTCAGCTTACCGCGCTTACCTTCCCCCACGCCGCCTCACGCTTCACGCCTCACTCGCGCAGACCCGAACC
Organism: Colletotrichum sojae; assembly: GCA_014235955.1. Lineage (NCBI taxonomy): Eukaryota > Fungi > Ascomycota > Sordariomycetes > Glomerellales > Glomerellaceae > Colletotrichum > Colletotrichum sojae. The sequence continues at coordinate 92,912 of WIGN01000063.1, forward strand.
ACAATTCGACTGACCTAGCTTTACGCGCGGTGTTCCCCTGGCCCCCGTTTCGCATGATGGGAAATGTCGACCCCTACGTCCGCCATAAAGACTGCGGACGCTGGCCGTCGCGATGATGGCGGCCAAGCACCATCGCCGCCGCCTGCTCCCGCCTCCGAGCCTCGTCTGCCCACACCCGTCAGTCGCGAAGGCTCCGCGACCGCTCAGAGGTCTCCAGGTACTTCCGAGTCCCAGTCGCAAGGTACGTGAGGCAAATCTGTCGAGGACCACTTTCATTGCCCCAGACTGGAGCTTGGAGGGGTCTTTGATCGACATCCCCTCCCCATGTGGCGCAGAGACGCGGCGGATGCTGACTGTCGTACGGGTACAGGCAGCAGTTTTCCGACCTTCGCCAAGAAGACGCCCACGAAGCTGACCCGGAGCACGACGCCGAACGCGAAGGACCTCAAGCCCGTCAGGGCCGCGCCCGCTCCCGTCCAATCTCCCGCCGCCATTGACCCTCTGTCCCAAGTTTGTCTCCCTCGTGCTGCCACAAACAACTTCCCCTTGGCTGACATGGTAAAGCACATCTTGATGCGAACAAACACCGACCACATCGTCCCTCCCCAGCTCCGCAGACCTCCCGATAGTCCTATTGCCGACCCAGAGCAAGCAACGAAGCTCGCTGCACATGCATTCGATACTGCGAAAGACAAAAAGTGGGTTGTGCCGAACGACAGCACCAGTCTACCCTGCGTGAGTGCGGCTTGAACTGACAGACATGCAGGAAAGGCGGAGTGTCATTCCTTAGTCGATTGAGCATGCGAGGCGGCCGCAGACGCGACAATGACGACGACTCCGTTTTCAGCGACCACCGGACCGACGGAAACAATGCCCACGTCTTCTCCTCCACCATTGGCTCCGGCTATATCCCTCATCACAAGGAGCCGCCACGGTACATCCGTGTCAAGTCGCACAGCAAGAAGAGTCGCGAGTTCAATCGCATGTTCCTTGCCCAGGAGCTCGTCATTCCACAGCCCGAGGCAGGCAGTGAGAAGTCGACGACGGTAACGACATCGAATGGCAGTCGACGAGCGAACAACGCAGGGGCTATATGGGCTTCCGAGTTCAGTATGGATGGCAAATACTTTGCCGCCGCCGGAAAGGACCAGGTTGTACGAGTATGGGCCGTTATTTCGACACCAGAAGAGAGACGTCGACACGAAGAAGAAGAAAATGCCAACGGTGCCGCCGGGGAGAGACTAAGTGCGCCCGTGTTTCGGAGCAAACCAGTACACGAGTTCCGGGGTCACACTGGGGAGGTGCTCGATCTGAGCTGGAGCAAGAACAACTTCCTGCTGTCCTCGTCCATGGACAAGACGGTACGGCTGTGGCACATCAGTAGGAAGGAGTGTCTCTGCACGTTCAAGCACAAAGATTTTGTCACGTCCATCGCCTTCCACCCCACCGACGACCGCTTCTTCCTGGCAGGATCACTCGACTCGACCTTGAGGCTATGGAGCATTCCCGACAAGGCCGTGGCATACTCAGCTCAGCTATCCGACCTGATCACGGCGGTGGCGTTTTCGCCTGACGGTAAGACAGCCATCGCTGGCGTTCTCTCGGGCATGTGCATGTTCTACGACACGGAAGGTCTGCAACACCTCACTCAGCTCCATGTCCGGTCATCCCGAGGCAAGAACGCAAAAGGCAGCAAGATCACGGGCATCAAGACAATGGTAATTGACGATGATGTCAAGGTGCTCATCACGTCCAACGATTCAAGGGTCCGCATTTACAACCTTCGCGACAAGAATTTGGATGCCAAGTTCAAGGGTCTCGAAAACACGTGCAGCCAGATTAATGCAAACTTTAGCGACAACGGACAATGGATCGTGTCGGGAAGCGAGGACAAGAGGGCGTACATCTGGTCGGTGCGCTCGGCCGACTCGGAGAAGGACAAGCCCTGTGAGTACTTTGACGCGCACTCGGATCGAGTGTCAACGGCTGTCTTTGCGCCGACCAAGTCACGCCAGCTGCTCGGCGGCTCGGGAGATCCGCTCTACGATCTGTGCAACCCACCGCCGGTAACACTGATGAGTCTCGAAGAATCCATTGCCAGCCAGGGGGGAAACTCCGACGAGGAGAACAAACCCCCGCCGCAGGTGAAGAAGCCCGAGGAATCGCCACAGTACATTGAGAAGTCAAAGCACCCCGACGGGCAGATCTTAGTGACAACGGACCAGTCCGGCGTCATCAAGGTGTTCCGCCAAGACTGTGCGTACCTCAAGCGCCGGCACGAGAACTGGGAGACAGGATCGACGTTCTCGCGTCGCCTGGGAGGGAGCATCGTGGGACGCAGTGGCAGCGTTGCGACACGCACAAGCGTCGGTAGCCACCCTCGCTCGCGCCGTGGATCCATGTCCAAGGTCGCGGCGCCCGGCGCAGCTCAGTTGAGCTCTGACATCATCTCATGGCGTCAGGGAATTGAGCATGGCCAAGGTCGACCACACTCGATGGTTCTCACATCTTCGCAAAGCGACCGGTCTCTCTCGCCCAACAAAGCGTCGCATACTCCGATAAACACAAGCGCCGCGAATCTTGCGTCCGAAGCGCGGAAGCTGCCGTACGGAGGCCCGTCGCCGCAGTCACGGCCACAGCTTCCTGCCAGTCCGACATCGAGCCGGGCTTCTCGCGAAAGGGGCCCGTCGATTCCTCCAACCCCGAGTTTTTCCTTCCGATCCGCCGACGACGATGACGATAGCGACGAGCTCCGAATGGATCCTGCCGGTGCCAGCTACTCATTCTGGAACCTGAACAGGTGGCGTGGCATTTCATCATTGCGATCTTCGGTGTCTTTCAGCAACGTGAGCGCCGCACAGTCCCAGACGGGCCAGACTCGCAACAGCATGAGCACGGCGGACACGGCGCAGACAAGTACAAGCAACGGAACGAAGGCCTCCCGACGCAAGAGCATAGGGCCTGGTATCTACGATAAAACAGTACAAGAGGAGCAGAACGGTGCTCCCAACAGCAGAGAGAAAGACGTGACAGAGAAGGTCGAGACAGACGCCAGACTGCTCCGACCAGGTGGTAACGACCCCAACAGCCGCATCAATTCCATCGTCAGTTGCTTGAGTTCGGAATACACGAGTGATGAGGGAGAGCAGATGCTGTGCCAGAAGTGCGGGAGCCGCGAGTTCAAGGCCAAGAGAGTGGGCGGCAGGCAGCGACTCATCTGCATCGGATGCGGCAAGTTGGTCGACGACGGCAAGCAATGAGTGCGTGAGCGAGGAAGTTTTATTTTTGATGATGTGACGGCTTAAATGGATCTCGTTTTTTGTTTACAACAGCGGTGGATTTGACATTCTGGGCCCATCTATGACGAACAAGGATACCATATACCCCCCCTTCTTCTATAACGGCTGCCGAAAAAAAGACAAGGACGACAACAGCATCTATACACTTGATTTTTCTCGTTTTTATACAATTGGCAAAAGTTTAGCTAGCAACAGCAATAGTCGGCGCTTGGGTTGGATGTGGGAGTATATGAAAAGTTGACGCATGAATTATTTATTTAGTTGGTATCTACCGAGACTCCGTCATGCCCGCTTCCGTGATGAAAAATGATTTCAGCGTGACAAAAATAAACAAAACTTTTCGTTCCCGTGGCCCTTCACCTCCTCAGAGACATCTTCCAGTCAGACCTCTTCCCGCCGCCGCCGCCCAAGGTGTAGCCGCCAGAGACTGTCGAACCGTCGTCGGGCTTGGCCTCGGCCTTTTCGGCGTCCTCCCTCTGCTTCTGCTTCCTCTCGGCCTCGGCCTTCTTCGCGGCCGCGTCGGCGGCCGCCCTGTTCCTGGCGAGCTGGGCCAGCTCCAGGACGGTGGCCTGCAGGCCGCGGGGGTCGGCGCCTCGGATGACGCCGCGGCCGCCGTTGTAGGGCTCGCCATTCTCGAAGAACATGAAGGTGGGCATGGCGGTGACGCCGTAGCGGCGGGCGACGTCGGTGGCCGAGTCGACGTTGACCTTGACGAAGACGAGCTGGCCCGGCAGGCCGTGGGTGTTGGCGAGGTTCTCGTACATGGGCTTGATGGCGTGGCAGGGCCCGCACCAGTCGGCGTAGAAGTCGGCGACGAGGTACGTGTTGGACGACTTGAGCCGGTCGAACTCGGCGAGCGAGGACGTGTGTAGGACGACCATTGTGCTGTGATGTGGTGTTTTGAGTTACAGATGGTGAGTGTGAGTTGTATTTGCGTCTTTTGCGTTTGAGATGGTCGAGGGTATGTTTTCTGTTTCTTTTGTGTTCCAGATATTGGAAAGTATGGAGCCACTGAGTTCACTTGTCGCTTATGTATTCATTCGCTCCGGTGATAAATGTCGCGATTTGAGTTGGTGAGTAAGAAATCCATGTGAGTTTTTCACTGAAATTGTCAGCACCTTCATCGGGGGGCGCCTGCCATATCGTCAGCTTCCATTTCCAGCGGTTACAGGCGCGGGGTGGGGGCCTAAAGCCGCCGAAGAACCTTCCAGTGTCGAGGTCACAGTGCTTGCTCTCTCCAACGGCGGCATTTGTCATTGCCCGGTCACTCGAATATCTGTAATCCACACACACTCATCACTCACTCACTCACACACACGCACACTATTACATCGCTCTCTTGCTGGGAGTAGTACGGAATACCTGCTCGGCGGAAAATGGAACGCACCTCTCAGAATTTGTCACATTCATAATGGCAAGGGAACTCGACCATTTGTCGCCCTACGGCCGGCCCCCTATGGGGCCTCAGTGACATCGAAACGAAGGAGGGGCGCCTTTGCCGTTTGTCCCTGATGCGGCCAGCTGCATGCATATCGTCGACGTCGCTGACGCGGTTCCCAGTACAGGCCGCCGAAGCGGCTTCCTCTGCATACTGTCCGGGTCACCGGATCTCGACTGTTTTGTATTGAAGTTACCGCTGTGCTGCGACCCCGCCGATCGGGTCCGATCTGTCTGGAGGATCCGCACCGCAATTCGGAGTCCATCGTTTCCATCTCCAAGTTTGGTCCGCCGCGGACGCCTTCGATGAATTAGCCGCTCTCGACTCGCCAGGTTCTTGCGTCTCACCCGATTTTCACCCTCCATCACCCCCATCCCGGTCTATATCCATCATTTAGCTGGCATCGCGCGACAGCCATCGAAGATGGTTGCTACTCCTCTCTGTCACGACTCCGCTGACCTATGTACGCTTCCAGGACTCATGTGCGCTCACCAACCCTTTTCGATCCGCTGTGATCAATTCGGTCATCCGGGTCCCGGAGCACCGCAAACAACCTCGCCAGGATCTTCCCTCGTCAGGCCAACCCAACAGCCGCCGTGGAGGGTCCTGGTTCTTGACGCCGGAGCAAAAGGGGAAAAGCCTCTCCCTACGATACCAGCGTTGCTCAATCCCCACATCGTACGCCGCCAGCTTGTGGACGGCCATCGTGCAAGAGACACGGTCATGGCACAGGGGTGATGGCCGACCCAACGACGTCTATTTCCGATGCTTTGTCCGTACTCGGGGACTTGACGAGACATCCGGGCAGACAGATCCAACGGGGAACCCCTCACCTTTCCCCCCTTTGCCGTTGTGTCAGATGACCCCATCGAGTGTATCGCAAAGTCGCAATCTCCAACCCCCAAGGCGCCCGCTGACGGCCCCCCTCCTACCAGGCTTTCATCCATGGTTCGCGCCGGCCCCTCCACGTTGGCGATTCACACCTCTGCGGCCCCCAACGGCGCCTACTCTGCGCAGACGCCGGGAAGGAATCATGGCCTGCCTCAGGGATGTCGAACAGACGCGCCCATGTGGTTCTCGGCCGTCTTCGGTCTAGCTTCTCACTACGTCCCTGCATATACCGCACCCGCCAAGAGGAACCTCTTTCAGAGTATCAGGCTGCCTCCAGCCTCGGGAGGCGCTTCTACGTGCTTACGGCCGACCCTCATTCGACCGGACGTGAGGCTGGGTTGCTTTGGCCTCGTCGGCCCCCACACCTCTTCATCGTCTGAAAGCCAGGTCCAGGCCCATGGGTGATATTGATCCTCTACGAATGGTAACGGATGGCCTTCTCCTGAACGAAGCGCCGACAGTGAGCGTCTCGCGAGACTGGCGATGGAAACCAGACGACCTTAGCCTGTGGTTTAGAGACCTAGGCTTCTTCTTGATACACTATCATGGATTTTGAGGTCTGTCACAAAGGCCGGGCGGCTCTCAGAGGTCAGACCTGCTTGTGTCTTATGGAGAGTCGTCTGCGGAAGTTGAGTAGCCGCCCAGCACAGGCTTCTCGGGGGCCAGGAGAGTCTTCGAAGAGTCCACCGACGTTCATCAAGCGATGGACGCAGCTCCCATCCCTCAAGACACTGATATAAAACTAATCAAGTCATGATTCTCTCATGGAAGTCCAAGTGCCCGTACAAAGCAAGCAGCCGTTGCCTCTATCCTCGCAATCCCGTCCTCGAGATGTCCATCTATCAGTCTTTCAACTTTGGCCTGGAACTAGAGCTGTCTCTGAACAGCAACAAGAAACACAAAACATGGCTGTCCATGGCCCAGGACACCAGTGCCCGTCTTGCCAAAAAGGGGGTAGTCAATCACGTCAAAGAGAAGGTGGACACCAACTACCGCAAGTGGTCCATTGTCCAGGAGATAACAATTCCCCAGCATCCGTCCAAGAACAATTGTGCGTTGAACTAAAAAGGATCGATGGCCTCGGTACTAATCACCATTCAGGGGCACTTGAGATTGTTTCTCCCGTCTTCAACCTCGACTCTCCATGGCTTGCTGATACCGACAACATCTTCTCCGCCGTCCGGAAACACTCGTCAGTCCAGGCCGTCCCACAATGCAGCACCCACGTCCACATCAGCCAGGCCGGGCAAGAGTTCTCCCCGTACCAGCTGGCTGCGCTTTCAAAGGCAATCCTGGTGTACGAGGCGTGCTTCGACGCCCTGGTCCCGACCGACAGGGCCTCGGCATACTGGTGCCAGAGCAACCGCTGGAACCCGGTACTGTCGCGATGCCAAACCCTGGAGGACTGTCTCGATCACCTGGACACCGCCGCCCAGCGCGGGACGACCGCCGTCGTCGAGGCCATGTGCACGTTCCCGGCCTCGAGCGCCTACGGCCGCGCCCACGGCCGGAAGAAGGACTTCGTCCACGGCAAGGTGTACAAGTGGAACTTTGCCCGTCTCCTCGGGAAGGACGCCGGGCGGACGATCGAGTTTCGCCAGCCCTCCGGCAGCACCTGCACGGAAGACGCCATCGGATGGGTCTTGGTGACGCTGACCTTCGTCGCCGGGGCCACCGGCGGCGGGAACTGCGTCGGGGCCTTGGAGGTCGGCGGCGACGACCGGACGGAGTTTTGGCATCTCTTGTGTCACGGTGCCGAGGTCATGGGCCTTGATTCTTTCCTTCTCGATGTACTCAGCGGGTTTCTCGCGCGAGCTTCGGCTTGAAGTCGCCATCGACAGGCTCTCTCATTGCCGCTCTTGTCTCTTTCTACTCTCAAGGTTTCTGCCTCCTGCAGTCTCTTGAAAGAACTTATGTTCTGAATTACCGTCGGTCAAGCCAACTACTGCAGTTCTCCGCAATGCTACCTTCGTGGTGAAGAATGATATGTCACGTGTCCAGCTTCGTTGATGTCAGGGTATCGCCGCCCGCCTCCGAACTGGCCGATTCAGGCCCGGAACCTTGGCTTCCGTTGCAACGGACCCCATCCCGGCTTCCGGACTCGCGCCGCACGGCTTGAACCAGTTTCGGGTCTGGATCTCCTTTGAAGCTACCACCCTGCAATATGGATTTAATATACCTGGAGCGCCGTCATCCCGAAAGATTCGAACTCATCCATCACGCCATATCAACTTTGCCCCCTTTTGCCCGCCCTGGTTGCTTGAACCAAACTTCTCTCGCATGGCTGAAAACAGATTCCTCCGGTAAGAGCCCAGCTGACGGGGCTTTCGGGAGCGAATGCAACATGGCCATTCATCTGCTTGGCAGGCCCCCGAGTATATAACTTCCCGAACTTGGCATCATGTCTTCGTCGATCGCCAAGCAGCTGCGAACCTCGCCGCAGATCTAGCACCTCCGCATCTCGCGATTCCAGATGGGTTTCAAAAGCCTCTTGGCCAGTGGCCTCTCTGCGACGTTGCTCTTGACGTCAGTCGCGGCACAAAGCAGCGCTCCTCAATGGGGACAATGTAAGAGTGCCTTTACCAGAGTTTGAGGGTATGGCTTCTGACAGCACCACAGGTGGAGGTAGCACCTGGACGGGTCCGACTGCTTGCCCGAACGGATACACCTGTTCGGTCCTCAAGTATACTACCCCCCTTTTCCGATTCAAGGACGCATGTTGACCAACTTATGCAGTCCTTTCTACTCCCAGTGCATTCCAGGATCAAACACGCCTACAAGCACCTCCTCTAGGCCCATCTCAACCCCCGCCGTAACCGGAGGGACCACGCGCACCACGTCCAGTTCCCGCGCCACGACGACGCTCGTCACCGTGACCACCACAGCAGCCGGCGGCGGGGGTCCAGGAACTCCGGTTCCCACCACCCTGGTCTCCGGGTGGTACTGGATCCGCGCCGTCGCCGCGCCCAACTTCCACAGCTACCTGCAGGCGAAGCCGACGGGCACGCCGAGCAAGGCGTACCTCGAATCCCCCGGCGGCGCGGGCCAGTTCAAGGTCGAGGCCGGCCAGCTCGTCCACCTGACCGGCTCGTCGTCGCCGCTGTACCTCAACGTCGAGAACCCCGCGGACAAGACGCAGAGGAAGCTCGAGACGTGGTTCAGCGCGAGCAAGAACGCGTACGGCACGTTTGCCTTCCAGGGCGACACGCTCACGTGGAGCACGCCGGACATCAACCGCCCCAACCTGGCGGCGTGGCTCGTCTGCGACGACCAGGAGGTCTTCATCAACACCGGGGCCTATCTTTACCAGACGCCTGCCGGGTGTTTCGACCAAACCGTGAGGAACACCCAAGTCGGTCGACGCTTGCTCTCGCTGACGCTCTGCAGATACACTCTTACGGGGGTTCGACGGCGGATCTTTGAGGTGTCATGGACTTTCTGTTTTGGCGGCTTGATATTGATAGATTCTAGTTCAATCCCATTTTGCCCGTCGATATTCCTGAAAACGTACATGCTCTTCTCCTACATCTACCAGACCTCGCTCTCCAATCCTCATCCTACTCCAAACCCTTCACTGCGGATGGCTGCCAAGAAGTCGGGGCCGTATAGATCGTGTAACTGGTCTTCCCCACCCACGACTCCACGACGCTGCCGTTCTCCAGCGTGACGTTCTTGATGCCCGTCGAGTCGAAGTGCTCCACGCCGTTCAGCGACTCCTCGCTCGAGTAGTCCCACCAGACGTTCAGGGACATGCTGTACCCCACCGGCTCCAGGCTCCAGACGATCGAGTTGTCCCCGCTGCAGACCATCCTCTTGATCGTGGGCACGATCGGGCCCGTGGCGGTGGTCACGTAGCAGGTGGCGAAGCTGGCGTCACGTTTGACCTGGACGCCGAATTTAATGCTGGGAATTGAGCCGTCAGCAACGAGAAACGCTTTCATCGGAGTCGCGCGTCGGGTCACTGACTAGTTACGATTCCTCCCGGGCAGACCACCGGCAGAAAAGCCCTCGACCTCGAAGGGTTCATACACCGGATACTCCTGCTCGACTGGTGCAAGATTGGGTGCCGCGAGAGCCACAGTTGAGAGGCAAAGTACCCGAAGGAAGTGCATTTTGGGATGGAGAAGTGTAAGAGGTGTCTTGAGATCGGTGTGGGCTTGCTGTCGTCTGGTTTTCATGCCGAGTGAAAAGATTGCTTCTCTCCTTTTATAATGAGCAGGCTCTAGCTAGGTATACTATGCTCTGGTCGCCTGCCCTATCAAGCCGCACGTCCATTCTGTCCAACAAAGATGGCGATAGCTTCAACGATGGCGAGCAGTCGACCGCCCGTGGAACCACCGATGAAGTGCCGGAAGCCTCGAGCCCATACCACTTCTGTATGTCCCGCAGGATCATCGCACAAAGACAGCTTGTCAACTCTTCCCGGAGGTCCTGGAGTGAGGTCCCATGTGACTCGGGAGTGATACCCGGCTGCAAACATCGAGGCGCCAGAGGTATACGAGGCTTTCCAGGGCTGCGTGCAACCGCACAAGCGAACCGAACACGTCCAATCGGTGCTCGTCCCGAACCGAATTCGCCGAGGGCACTAGTCTTCAAATCCACGTTTCTCAGCGCAAAGCAAGCCGGGTGTTCCCTCGCAGAATTTTTACGCATGATCCTCATATCAAACAAACAAAACTTGGTATCCCTTTTTTTTTAGCTACTCCAATTCATCTAAACGCTAATCGTCCGGAAAGCACTGAACTCGTCACCGGTTGCCACCAAGCTGCCGGTGATCTGGGGGTGCCAGTGCAGCTCCTTGACGTTGGACAGGTAGTGCACAAACAGCAGCTGGGGCGGGACGTCCTTGACACCGCCCGTGTCCTTGCTCTCCTCGTCGTCGAGCTCGACGGCGAGATCCCACAGGGTGACGGTGTTGTCGCCCGCGGCGACGGCAATGATGCTGTCGTCCGTGGGGTGCCACTCGATGCTCGTGATCTGCTCCTTGTGGTAGTTGAAGCTCGCGATAGGCGAGGGCTTGTCCGAGGGCGACGTAGAGCTCTGCTTCCACTGCCTGAGGTCCCACACGGCAAACTCACCGTTGTCGTCGCCCGATGCCAGCAGATGCGTCGTCAGGCGAGACCACGACATGACGTTGACGTCGACCGAGCTGACCTGCATCGTCAGCGCGGGCTTCCTGCTCTTGCTGCGCACGTCCCAGACGCGAACAGTGCCGTCGCTCGACGCCGAGGCGAAGACGGACTGCTCCGAAGGGCTCCACTGGATCTCCTCGACGCTGCTCGTGTGTCCCTGGAACGCCCTGGTGTCCGTAACAAAGCCACCACCGTCGGTGCGCGTCGTAACGTAGATGAGACCGTCGTTGTCACCGGTCAAGAGCTTGCCGCTAGGGTACATCGGGGACCAGTCGACCGCGTAACCCTCGGACTTGTGGGCGCGGATGGTGGACACCGGCTTGTTCTGCTGGGCGGAGATGGTGGTGCCAGGGTTATCGAAGGAGTAGAGATGGGGGGTGATGTCGTGAATGAAGACGTTGGAGGACTCGGTCATGGTGGCCGTCAGGGTAGTCGGGGGTCTGGAGGGGTCTTGGGAGGGGATCTGGTGGGCGCGGATTCGGTTCGTGGTCGAGTTGATGGGGATCGACTTGTGCTCAATAATAGGGTCGGAGTCCTCGTCTTCGTCATCGTCATCGTCCGAGTCTTCCTCGTTCTTCTCCGTGCGACTCAAGCCGCTGAACTTCATGACCATCAGCTCGTTCTCGCCCGCCCTTGCGCTCTCCGCCTGCGTGCCAGCCACTGTGTACATGGTGGCGGGGTAGACCTTGCGGTTGTCGCCGAGACTGTCGCGCAGGATGTCGAAGGAAAGACACGGCCAAGGGGTGCTGAGGTTGTGCAGCATCTCGTAGGTGGAAGTGTCGGGCGCAAGCGTTTGGCCGGGCTCAAGCTTGCTTCGGCCAACGATGAACGTGCCCTGGTCGACCTCCATGGCACCTGTTCAGTCAGCTTCTGGATGCCATCAACGGCGCTATTCGCAGCTTGAGTTTCGTACCTTCCTTCTCCTCGGCCTCTCTCTCGGCGTCGGGTCGTCCGTCCACACCGGCCTCCATGATGCCATCTTCGCTCTCGCTCTCGAACTCGTCCTCGAACTCATCCTCGAACTCGCCCATGCCGGGGTCCTTTTCGTCGATTTCCATGCCCTCGGGGCGCTCACCGCCCTTCAGGGGCGCATCACCCATTTCCACGTCCGCGGCGCGCTTCGACATTGTTTCGGCTTTTGGGTCTTTTGGTATCAACAAAAAGGGTAGTCGATTTCTGCTGCAATCTGCGAAATTTGGCGGTGCTGCAGAAAAAAAAATATTGAACGCCCCGCGATTTGTGGCGCACTTCCTTATCGATACCCCGCGTGGCGCTCAATTCCGATTAGTGCCTGCCCGGGCCAGGGGTCCGGGCATTCACGTCACCGTGGCTGATGCTTTGCGACCACGTGACTTGCTTGGTATTCGCGTCGCGTCGAACGGGACTTCTAGGGCGCCTTCGGTGTTATGTGCCCCGCCGTCACTACCTACAGTGTGTCAAGGTGCCTACCATAGTGGCTACAGGCACCTTGAGACCCGAATGCCTCCCTCTTTTATGACCGACCAAAGCACTCTTTACGCCTGAGCTGCGTCGAAGACCCTCCCCCGATCATGTCGCCAAGGCCACCGTCTTCAACATGGCGCCGCAGCAGAATACCTTCACCGTCATCTCGAACGGCGCGCCACGCGGCGGCGCTCCGAGCAAACCGCCCATGACGTCGAAGCAGGCTCAGAAGCTCTACAAGAAAGCGAACAAGGCCCCACGAATGTCCAAGGCTGAACAACGGAAGTGGGAGAAGGAGAGGCAGGAAGAGATACGCAAAGAGCTGGAGAAGGAACGCGCCGCTGTCAAGGCGAGAGCAGCCAGAGAGCGGAAGAAGGCCAAGGACGAGGAGGCACGCGAGAACAGGCGGCGGGCCGGACAACCCTTGTTCGATTGTCGACCGAGCCAGGATACCATTGCGCGATTCGCCCGCGGGAACGGAACCAACAAGAAGAGAGATTCTTCCGGAGAGCCAGTTTCGGAATCTGAGGATGGCAATGCTGCTGAGCCCATCACGAAGAAGCCTAAGCGGTCTGCTCTCGCTGCGAAGGTCGACGCGATTGCGACATCATCCCGTCCCGCTGCATCACAAGAACGCAAGCCGACTATCACCTCTATGCCGCCACCTCCTCGTCCATCACAAGCTAAACAGCTACCCACGCCGAGTCCATCGTCGACGGGATCAGCATCACAGCGCAAGCCACCCCACGATGGTACCATGCCTCCCCCACCTCTTCCGAACGCCCTCTCGGCTGTTCAGGCACTACGCGCGCCTCCAATATTCAAGCCTCCCGTAATTACACCGATTCTACACCGCCCAGGTGCCCCTGCCGTTGCAGGGCCTCCACTGAAGCCGCCACCAAGGTCAAAACCCAAACCGTTCATGATGCCTAAGGTGATCCTGCCGACTCTACCTGCAGGTCGTCAACAGCCAGTCAAGCAAGAGGGGTTCCGACAGAAGCCTGCCGATCAGAAGCTGGCTGACTTGAAGCAAAGCAAACAAGCACAGCAGCCTCCGACACATTTGCAGACTGAGCAGAAGCCTGCCCAGCTGGACGCGGCAAAACAGGCAATGCCCAAGGATAAGCTTATTAAACTTGAGATCCCAACATGGCAGAGGTGTGAGGAGCATAAGCACGCAGATCAAAGGCTATCAGGACAAAGAGTGGTTGATCAAAGGCCCACAGAGAAGTCTCCAACACAGACACAGTCCAAGCAGATGCAACCTGGTCAGAACCAATCTCAGAAGAAGCTGTCCCAGCCCCAAAAGCAGCCTGTAGAGGAGCCGCCAGTTCAGCAGTCTCATATGCCTCCACCTAGGCATTCACGTCAGATGGCCCCTATAACCTCTGGGCGTTCAGCTGCGCGAGGCACTGCTGCACAGCTCCCACCGCCCAGCACGCAAGCCATTCTCCAGGGCTGTTTTGATGACTTCTTTCCCACAGCATCTCAGCTTGTGCTGGAGCTTGAAGATGATGAATTGAAGGACATTTCACAAAGAAGTGCTCAGAAGCCACCAATGGATGTGGCCAATGACATTCGCAGTGTGCCACTTGAGCACCCGTCAGGCCAGTTGAAGCTTGAAAGGTGTGATGAGGCGGGACAAGGTCCAACTCACCACCAGAAGAAACAACACATCGAATCTTCACGGGACATCCAACCCTTCAAGAAGCCGCTGAGCACCCCTTCGGGTGGTCGAAGAGCAGAAATGCATATAGAAAGGGCAGCACCCATCCAGCAGCACAGTCTAGGCCAGTGCCGCCCGAAACAAGACAGATTTGGCCATCAGCATCGCCCATCTGAAGGAATCCTTCCGGGGCATGCTCGAGTTTCCCCGATCAGACACACCACACAAGCCTTTGAGCAGCAAAGACCACCCACGAATGGCAGTCTCAAGACTTCGCATGGCAGAGCTGCCCAGGCATCCAGGAACAGCTACTTCCCGGCATCGAGACCAACGGCCGCCGCGGCCAAGCCTGCTCCTCTTGACGACTTTTTCCCCCTGATCTGCACCCAGGACTTGATGATGTCGTCCCAGGAAGTGCTGGAAATAGAATCGCCAGCCAAGATGGACAGCCAGCCATCTTCGGGGGGACCAAAGTCTCACCCGCCCCCCTCGGTGGAGTTAGATTTGGCGGCAATCGACTGGGATGATGATTTAGACGACTTTTGACGCAAACGAGCATACGGCGGCGCTTGTGGTTATCGCATCTGTAGTACGCGAACGTCGTTCGTCACGAGGCATGAGCATTATAGAGATTAGAGCGTTTGGGAGGTTCACTTGCATTTGTATACCCTTAGAAGACAGCAGCAGTGAGCGCTAGAGCTACGGCTACGGCTCGTCGCCGGGTACGTTATGTGCTTAGGAAACGATAGAAGCATGTTCACAAAGCGAGGATCGAGCCTCGAGAAATCTATACCAAGGCCCAGAAGAGCTCTGGGACCCAATGCTATGTGCTCGAATGTGCTGGTGTACTTCGTTCATGTAAAGCTAGCTTCCCACTCGGGTATCGCCCGTAACTAGTAGAAATTCCCGGCGACCCAGCGGCGAAGAGCAAAGCCAGCAAAGTAATCCTATACCGTGATTGTGGGAATCCCTGTTCCAATGTCCCTCACCCCAAACGCCTAGCAATGCATCCCACCAGTCCGGTAGACGCCGGCCATTCGACCCTGGCCCAAATAGCGGCCCGACCCAGCCTCCACATAACCTACTCGAGCATGACCATTCAGAGATAGATGGGAACCCAGGCCAGCTTGTTTGTGGCCTGCGTGTCGCAGCCCTCTACGGCACACACAATCTTGCCATCGGGATCACGAGGGAAGCCGGTGTTTGGTCTCTTAGTTCCTGGTCTCCGGCGTTCGTGGCAGTCCTCGCAGTAGACCTGGTCCATTGTTAGTATTAGATGAGGAACAAGGCAAATAAAAGCTTACATGTCCGCATGATTTGAGCGCGAAGAAGTGGTTCTCGCTGCTGCGCTTGCGCTTTCCTTTGCGCGTAGTGCTTTCAGCCGCCGGCGCGTCGGGGTCATATGCCAACTCCTCGTTACATGCAGGACATACAACGACGAGGTCGGCCGCGGTGTCTCTCGTGAAGCCGGGCTTTGCAGGCGGGGGTGCTTGATGCGCGGGCTTCGGGGACTCGGCCCGATCGAAGGCACCATGTTCGTATTGGAGGTTGATGTTGCCAAGAGGGTTGTTATAGTCGGCTTGGTTGATCCTGTTGTGATGTAAAAAGCCGAGCAGCTGCACGTCCTCGTCAGGGGTGGGAAATAGGCGCAATGGATAGAGGTGTCGCCTGATACCAGCCGCAAGTCCGCTGATCGCGCCGCCAGGGTGGTTGAACATGAAGCCACCCTGGTTCCGAGCAGGAGGCTGGGGTGGCGGATTAGGTCTGCGGTGGCGCGGAAGCTCTGGAGAGTCGTCCGTAAGATCAATCACAGGAGCGCCCCCGGCCAATATGCTGCTATCGCTTCGTGCAAGAGCAGGAGGGTTCCGCGCCTGAGAGTTTTGTCGTCGCGGGTTCATGACTGGGCGAGGTGCATGGTGTTGAACGGGACTGTCAGGTTCATTGGTGAGATCAATAACATCGGCGGGCCCCTGTCGGTTATGTGATCTGCGCTGTGCTCGGTCCTGCCTGAAGTAGAGCTCCAAATCAACGAGGACATCTCCGCCTGGAATCCGGCGCACTGCAGCGACATCCTGAGCTCGTCCTGCCATGTTGCCGTCGTGAGCACCAGGCGGTTGCACGCGAAGGCCTGCAAGGGGTGGCACTCTATCGTCGATTTCGGCCAGGAGGGCAAGCTCCAGTTCGCCCTCGAGATCTGGAGAAAGGGGGTACGAGTCGGGTCGAGGATATAAATCGCCGTCCTCAAAGAGGCCGTCAGCTGACGAGTCCCGGGACTGTGAAGAGCCTGGATCGCGAGAATGCGGGACAGAATCGTCAGAGTCAGAAGAGCTCTCCGGCTCGTAGTCGATCTGTGCGTCAACTTCGGAATCGAATGAAGAAGGTCGTCTGTAGGGAGATTCGTGGTCGAAATCCGAATCGGATATTAGGTCGCCAAAGAGACCGGCTTCGTCGTCATCCAAGACAGAGCTAGAGTCTATTGATGGGGAAGATGAAGGCAGAGATGAACTCATGATCTGGTATGGGCCAACAGGGTGGCGCTGGAGGGTGTTAGAACATCCACAAGATTCCACGTAAGCAGGCTGATTAGGTTTTAACTGACCCCCGGATGTGCTGATTCTTTTCAATTGAAATTAGGTTTTTTGAGTTGAGGTTCTTGACTGGGTCGGCCTTCGGGAGGCGGCTGCAGTGTGGGATCGCGAGTTCTCGGTGGAGCGAAAAGGAAGGAGCGAGTCTCCTACTAGAGGCGCGAAAACCGGGCGACCATGCCTTGAATATCAGTGAATCTGTCGCGGGAGGCGGTCGGAAGGTATTTTCGGCGCCTTTGGGCGTCGCAGTCGGAGAAAGAGGGAGGCGGGCGTGGCCTCGTGGAGGTGGTTGTTTTGGTGTACCTAGGTAGGTGATGTTGTCTAGGTAGGTCGTGAAGTGCCGTACGGACCGGTGCCCCAGCAGAAAGATGGAAGGCACCTGGTGGACCTCAGCCTTAGATAAGCTCACACAGTGCAGGGGGCAATTTGCCGCGAGAAGCAGGAACCCTTGGGCGGCATCAGTATCTGTGGGTCCCTGCCGGGAGGGCATGTCGCCGGGCGGAGAAGACCTTGACGGGTATCAACAGATGGTGCCGGGGGTCTCTTCCCTTAGCTTGCCATGGTAGGTACAGTGCTCAGATTATGTCATATTCACCATCATTGCGACAATTCGTCCGTGATTCACTGACCGAATTAGGTGAGGCTTGACATCCGGAGAAAGGTTTTAGTTTGTAGGTTTTTTTTTTCCCCTGTGGCGCTTAGAGGAAATTTCGGGTTCAAGCGCCGCGACACCTGGACAATGGCGGGTGGTTCCATTTCGAATCCTTGACTTTTCACGCAAGCCATAAGCCACAGGTGAGGGACCGTCAGTGTTCAAACCCTTGGAATCGGTGTACCCAGAGCCAAGTCGGTCAACTGGCGTAATACCAACAGTAGGTAGGTATGCAGGTACCTTAGATTCTCCAGTATCAGTAGCCGCCAAAGACATCGGATATCATTTTTTTCGATACTCTTCCGCCCCATTACGTATAATACAGATGCAGTAAACCCGGAAGCCCGCTTAATCCTGCTTGACTCCGAAAACAGAAACAACGCCCTCCTCATTGACGGAAACCAGCTGCTTCGCATCGGCACCCCATTTCACCGACCGCGCCGAGACCGAGCTCCTGAACGGCTCAGACCACGACTTGGAGCTCTTGGTGTACTGCTGCACGGTGATACCACCCGCGCCAGCGGTCGCGAGGTACTGACCAGTGTAATCCCAAGCCAGGGACTGCACGGGGCCGCCGGCCTCGATCGTCTTGGCCCTGGCAGCATCTCCCTCCTTTCGCAGATCAAAGATGGTGACAGAGCTCTGTCCCTTGGCCGTCGCCGCTAGCCAGAAACCGTTCTCTGAGAACGTCAAAGCCTCGATAGGGGCACCAAGCGAAAAGGAGGCAGCGACCTCCAAGCTGGTAGTCATAAAGAGCTTGATGTCTCCGGTGACAGTACCGGCAGCAAACAGGTGGCCGTCGGGGTGGAAAGCGGAGGAGGTCAGTGCTGGAACCGTTAGCAAGATTACCCGGATGCGGCGAGAGGGCATTGACTTACAAGCATCAGTGTACGCGCGGCTGACTCTCGTCAGGTTATTAAGATCGTAAAATGCAATGCTCTTGTCAGAACCGACTGACGCAAGCAGCTCGCCCGTAGGGTGAACGCTAAGCGACGTGGCCGGTCCTGCGTGCTCAGAAAGCGACGCAACCTCGCTACCACTCTCGTAGATCTTGATCGATCCCTTGCTCGTGGCAAAGATGAGTTTGCTGCCAGCCCACGCGGAGTCGAGCACCGGCTCGTTGACGGCGACCTGGCGCTCGAGCTGGTCTGCCTCTACTGAGTATATCGCGGCTTGGCCATCTTGACCACCAATGGCGGCGTAGCTCCCTGCAAGAGCCAGCGAGGACGTGTGCGACACGGGTAGTGATGTGGAGGCCACGGTGGCCAAGGAGGCGACTTCTTCGGATGTGGCCCAGCCCTCAGGGACTGGACGCTTCTTGCGGCCTTTGGACAGTCTGCATCATTGTTAGTAGGCAGACCAACCTATGCTTGCATTCTGGTTCACTCACTCCTGATGCTTCGCGTTGACCTTCTCGGCCAGCTCTTCAGGCAAGCCTTCGGTGGAGTCGATAGCCATGGCATCTCCGTTGGTGGCTCCCGCAGAAACGCTGACCTTGGACAGTGCCTCTCTAGCCTCGTCCCGCTCCTTGGTCAACCTGGCAATGACTCTGACGGCGGCATCATGCTGATATAGTGCTGTCGCAAGCTCTTCCCGCGTTCTTGAAAGCTGCTCCTTCAAGTTGAACGTCTCAAGCGCGAGCGCGTCCCACTCGTTTTGGAAGGTCGCCAGCAAAGCGGGAATCGAGGTGAGTGTCGGGGGTCGGGGTCGGACGATGTGCGACTGGGTCAGAGGAAGGAGGTCGTCGGTCGTCAGGGCTTCGCCCGTGGTAGGCTCGGTGCCGTTCTCTTCGATGTACTTCTCGATCAAACGCTTCTCAAAGACGGTGCCTAGTGGTTGTCAGCCAGCTAAATGTGCTTGCTGCGAGTGCAAGTGCTTACCCGACTTCTTCGAAGCGACAGGCTCCTGCGGAGCTTCTCCAGAAACTGCAAGTCGCGTCAGATACGTTCAATTGATGCCAGTCACGGCTAAACTCACTTGCGCACAGCATTTTGGCCAGACTTCGCGGTGTGATGGGCCGTTTGGATGGTTCGCGTCGGCTTTTCTCTCCAAAACAAAACTTCAGCCTCGCTGCTTGCCAGGCACCTCGTTGCGGTGGGCCCCAGCTCAAGCTCGAGCCACTCAATCACGTGTGGCTGGTGGGTCGAGACGATTAGTCAGCTCTAACACGACGTGAACCGGTCTTGCAGTCCAAAAGAAGTCTGCGGGCTTGGAATAGGAAGAATGGCACCGCAAGATGGCCCTTTTTTTGTGATTGGAGTTTTCTTGAGGTTTTGACGCGCTTGGAATAAGCATTGAATGTTGTCGCTGTGAAATTGTAATTTTTCTTTTAACTGGCTATGCCGGTACAGTGTCTGAGTGAGTGCCTACTACAGGTAGGTGTCTGGTAGGTACAGGTAGGTTCCTAGGTAGGCACCTAATTAGGTGGTGTTGGTTCTTATCAGCTTATCGCCTCATGATATCACTCCCGTCCTCCGCACCTCGGCATCTCGAAGTCGCCCTCACGCCTCTTCCATATCTTTAATTTGCTCCAGCCATTGCCCAACGCCTCCAAAGAATGACTTTCCTTCCCGAGATCAGCCACCTTAGCGGCCTCCCCGCGGAGGAACAGACCAAAGTTCTCGACGCCCTCTTTGAACCGAGCCCTGCGATTCATGCGCTTATCCTACCGTCGATTTCGGCTGCCTCGTTCGACTCCTACGACGACTTCATTGCGCATGCCCAGAAGACATTTGAGGCTCTCGCTGCCGATTCCTCGCATAAAACAGAGTTGCATTCCATAATCGGGTCGCATCCTCGGTTGGGTGCCAAGAAGGTCGAGAGTGCTCAGTCCGCGGCCGAGCAGGCCAAGCTCCAGACGGGGGATGCGAGCGAGCTCGCTGCGCTGAACGCCGAGTACGAGCTACGATTCCCGGGTCTGCGATATGTTGTCTTCGTCAACGGGAGGGGCCGCCCAGAGATAATGGAGGACATGCGTGCGCGCATTGCCCGTGGCGATATTGCTTTGGAAGAGCGTGCAGCGGTTCAGGTAAGCCAGCCACGATCGTTGAGTTTCAACAGTTGCTAACTTGAATAGGCCATGTGCGATATCGCAAGGGACCGGGCAGCTAAGCTTCAAGCTGCAGCTTCTCGATGATTGTTCGACCACAAATTCGTACCATTACCACTACATTCCTGGATTGGCTGGCTTCAAGGAACGACGATGAGGATGCGTACACAGACCGAGGGAGACATTGAACGATCGCCAGGAACGGTCTTCTAATCTCGTTTTCCTACTCGTCTAAGCAACTGTACTGTCCCCGTATCTATCTGAAAGCATCTTACAAGCTCCGAGCTCTATCTACAACTTCGCAGTCTCCTCGAGCAACTTCAGCAACCGTCCGACACGTTCGGCCTCCCTGTAGCCGCTGACGACAGCTCCGGCCACGCTTCCGCGGTGCTCCATCTCAGTGTGCTCGCCGGCGAAACCAAGCCTTCCGTCCCAGACAGGTCTGCCCAGTTCCTTGAAGTCCAAGGGGCTCCGCTCTCCGTTCTCGGAGATGATTGACGGGGTCGTCGTGGCGCCGCGGGAGTACTCGTCTGTCAACCAGTTGGTCAAGCTGGTCTCGGTCGGCTCGGGGGGCTGAGAGGACGGCTGGAAGCGGGCAACAAGGAACTCGTGCAGGGCGGCAGCAACTTCCTTGGGGTCGCGCTGAAGAAGGGCCTTGGCAGGAGTTTCCGACAGATAGGTGAGGAGAGTCGGGCTCGGGCCTGGGAGAGACGGGCTGGCAAAGTTGGCGGTGACCAGGGTAGAAGCCTCAAGCACTTCAAGCGGAGTCGAGCTGTCAGTGACGGGCTTGTCAGAGGTCGGCAAGAAGGTGAACGACCCAGCCTTTTCGGCCTCGGGCCACCAAGCCGTGGGGTATTGAAGCAGGAGCTTCTCAAGAACTCCGACGTGTGTGCCCTTAATAGCTTCCTGGAGACGAGGTGGCAGGGCCGGGCTAAAAGTGCTCTCGGGCAGAGTCTTGAGAACTCCCAGCGGAATGGTGGAGACGGCCGTCTTCGCCGTGAACTTGTTGCCGTTGGTGTCTGTCACGACAACGCCGTCCTCGGTTTGCGAAACCGCAGAGATCTTCGTGCTGAGCTTCACCTCGGCGCCCTTGGCCTTGGCATCTTCGACGACCTTGGCAACAAGAGCCTGGTAGCCTCCCTCGGGAGCGGCGTCGGAGCCGGCGAATGCGGTGGTGCCCTCCCAGCCGGCCCACTTCAGGGAGGCCTTCTCGAGCTTGAGGCCGAGGGGGATCTCAAGAGATCGCGCAAGAGCGGCGGCCAGCTCCTTGGGGGCTTCGGCGGTCGAGGATGCGAACAAGGACGAGCTGGGTGCCAGCAGAGCCGACGCAAGCGAGGCGGATGGCGGGGGAGATGGGTGGGGGAGCTTCAGAGAAGCCTGTGCGCCACCCAAGGATGAACGCAGGCTGTTGGCACTCGCGCTTGAGAGACGTCCTGAACATCAAACCATCAATTAATACAATGCTTCATGCTTCGAGAATGGGAACGCACCATTGGGGCCGTAAATGACGCCCTCGGCGGGCTTGGGCAGATGGGCATCCTACCGCCATCTCATCAGCATCACGGCACTCACACAAGCTCGACCCGTGAAGACTTACAACACCAAAATCCTGAGCGATATATCTAGCAGGGTTTCCCTCCAGGTAGCCGTGGATCCAGCTACAGCCGACGTCAACCTTGACACCTCCCTTCACCCATGTGTTGGCGCGTCCACCGATGCGGTCCCTCGCCTCCAACACGAGAACCTTGCGGCCCTTGCCGGCAAGCTCGCGGGCGGCGACAGCGCCGGACCAGCCAGCTCCGATGATGATGGTATCCAGGACTTCGGCCATGATGCTGCGAATCAACATATGTACAGGTATTAACAAGTTCTCAAAGTGAGAGTAGGCGTCGAAGCGTACACGGGTGCTTCCTAGGTAATTAAATGACCCCCGCCATCACCCCGCCTTGCGTCACCCCACGCGTGCGGGCGGGACCCGGGGAGATGTCCGACCGGGCCGATCATCGGAACCGGCGGGGTTGGTGAGGGAACCTGGAACCTAGAAGTTTAGAACCCCCCCAACTCAACTCTTCCGGTAATACGTCGGCGATATCCGATCACACCATATCTCGAGGTGAAGTTGTCTTGCCAAGCGATAACCTTGAAGCGTGTGGAATTGGATTGATAAGTAGCTGGGCGATGCCTCTTCACCGCAACTACGTATCTTCTCCATCCTTTCACATATCACTAGCCGCGATTCCCAGCAACGGCTCTTCCAAATCGCAAATCGGAGCAAACAGTACACACCTCCGTCACGGTTATCGATGGTCCCAACGAAACAAGCTCACGGCCCCTAGAAAGTATCCAAGATGGACTGTATGGACGCTGGGCAAACTGCAAGCAGCCGTCGCCGAGTCACATCAAAAGTCAAGGTCTCATGCACTGACACATTCTCATCAGCACTGGAGGGCAGGCATTGGTGCCCCGTTGCTTTATTTTACGAATTTGTACTCCTTATCATGCCCTCTTCGATGTTGCCTATGCTCCTTTACATGTGTTGCCATTCATTCATGCTTTCTTCCGAACTTTCCGCACCTATTCAAGGCGCACGAAGCCTCGCGGGGTCGCCTCTGCCGATGGCAGTCACCCTCCGAGAATGGGGTACCGCGTTGTCACCCCTCGTATGGACAAGTTGTCCGTTGCTCGCCCGTAGTTCTCGCAATAGCCATCGTTGGAGAGCATCAGGTTTGTCTGCATTCCCTCTCAGCTCACTCGAATGGGCCTCCTCTCATTTTAACCGCCATCCTCGTATGCTTTTTGGTTCACCTCTCGACCCATGATATGCCGTCTAATTCATCGAGATACTCCTCGTACGATCCGTCATCGTCGTCCTGCGCAGTCTGCGCCGAGCCCCCGAATATGGCCCCGAAATCCGAGTACACGTCCTCCAGATCATCTTCGTCGGCCCACGCATAGTGGCAGTTCTGGTCCGACATGGGAAAGGCCAGCGTGCCGTCGTCGTCCATCTCGTCAAGCATGGTCTCGCAGGGTGCTAGGATAGGGGACCGCGTTGGGTGTAGTCGGGGAGACTTGGGCAGCACCCGAGCAGACTGCGGCGTCATTGGGGGCGAAGACCTCCGTTCCGATTGTGACGACAAGTTGCTCGAACCTGGAGCGTTGAAGCCCCCTGACCGCATCAAAATCACTCTCGGAGGTGGTTGGTGTTGTTGCTTCTCCCTCTCCTGGTGCTGCTGCGTCTGCTGCTCTGGAAGTGCAGACGGCGGAGCGACGAACCGAGCCCCCGTTGCAAGCTGCTGGCCGTGATGAAGCACAGCAGCATTGGCAGCCGCCGCGGCAATGACAAGGTCCCCGCGCTGCGTCGCCTCGTTCCGCACGCGTAGCCTCACCCGGTTCAGCACGGCGGCCCTGAGCATCACCGACCCCTCGCGGTTCAGGCCCTGCTTTCCGGGGTCCGGGGAGGTGGCCACGGCGGCGAGCTTGACGAACCGCTTGTCACCGGACGCCGCCCCGTCGCGGTTGATAATGTGCGTGGCGGGCAGCGAGAACGGCTGGGACAGCCTGCTCGTAATGAGATGGAGCCTCAGGCGGCGCTTCTTGCAGCTCAGGGCGGCGGTGTACGGCCCGTCGACATCCGAGTGTGCCCTCCTGCGCTTCTCGAGCCTGAGTGGGCAAGGCTTCAGAGGGAAATCAAAGTCCGGCGGCTTGTGAGGTTTGTCGAAGGTGAACGAGAGACTCGAGTGGCTGGATGAAGTCGAGACACGCGACCGTGTGAGCATCGAGAGGTCCGTTGACGATGGGGCTGCCAGGAGCTCTAGGCACTGTCTCAGCTGGCTCTCCGCGCTTCCAGGGCCAGGTTTGCCTGGCTCCTTTGTTGAACACGGCCCGTCATGGCTCGAGCAGTGCTGTGGGACGAGCGAGGAGAAGATGTCCGCCTCGACGTCAATGTCGATGTCGTCTTCGCGTCCTGTCCGCTCGAACCGCCACGTCTTGAACGGCTCCAAGGTGCTGCGGTTCAAGGAACCCACCTCGAGCACCATGGTTTTCTCGTCACAGGTCCTCGGTGCCTCTTGTTCGGGCCTGAAGACGGGATAATCGGTAGCTGTTTTGGCTCGTTCCAGGCACCTAGATTTGGTGGCACTGGAACTGGGACACTCGACGCTTGTTCATGTTTTCCGCACCGCTCCCTCGATACCGTATCTAGTTTCTGGATTCCGACATGAAGAAGTATTGCCAGCCAGAGAGAACGCAAAAGATCAAGAGAGACGACAGGCACCGAGCAAGGACGGGAAAGGTGGGGGCCCCTTCTAGATCAAGGATCCGAACCCTTATGTTCAGTCAGTACCGAGCCCTACTTCGCATCAGAGAGGACGGGTAGGCAGGCAGGCTGGGGTGTGTATGTGTGTGTGTGGAGGGCGGCAACGGCAAAAAGAGCTAACTCTGACCGGCTGCAGGTAAGTCTGGCACGAGACCCCGTCTTCTATTTATTCTGACCACGCAAGTCTCCGAAGGTGGAGAAGCGAGGAGGCGGAGAGACGGAGAGGAGGGAGATCAACGTTAACCAACGGGGCGGGACCGGCCACAGGAACCCAGCCAGAATGCTCACACGTTTCCCCCCTCCTCTGTGGGAGTTGTGTGCGACTGACACTACGACAGTAGTGTAGTGTAGGACCACGCACGCCAGCTAAGCGTACTTTGAATGTCCAAGTTGGCTGATGGTGGAGGGCTGCTTGGGGAGCAGGACCGGGGTCGCGGAGGTGCTACATGGTAGGAATGGGCGAAGACCTGGGGAAAAAGGCTGCCACGGAGCGAATGGGATGGTCGGGATGCGGCGGTCCCCCTGGTCATGCACCACCACCCCGGTCCGGGGTTGAGAGGGGAAGAAAAGGTGACATGGGCGGGAAATTTGGGGCTTTTTTTTTCTCATTCAGCCTTCGCAGTAATTACCTGAGGGGTGGGCATGCGTGAGCCGTATGCGAGTTCATCGCCCAGGTAAGCATGCTGTGTAGCACAAAGCACAGCTGAGCGGCAGGCAAGGAGATGAATGATTCATCTATGACCGCCGTGCCTATACGAAGAGGCTCATCTCATGGTGATCACTTGCGTCCCACTGATTTCCTCGTCGGGTGATTGGCCGTATAATAGTTGCCATAACAGACCCGTCAACCCGGGCACCTATTCTTACAGGATGAGAAGAAGTCGTCTGCGTTCGAGGCACCACAGGGAGGCAGAGACATGTTTCCTGCACCCCAGACCGGGTTCTTTCGTCCGGGCTCTACGTGATACGACGACGCGCGCCACACATTGCTGCCAGGCGGGAGTCAAGCATGCTTTGTGTTCGCGTTGTGTCGCTTTTATTACGATCAAGTCGGAGACTCAGCGGGGGGGTGTGTAATAAGGCTTCTCTGCAGGCGTGCCCGAGCAGGATTTCTGCCATGGGCAGGGCGTGAGAAGAGGCCACGGTGCTTCTTCTTCTTCCAATATCCTCATCATTCAAGGAGCTCAACCTCCGTAGCATTTCTTTTTCCCGGCGATGGCTTAGGTCACCCGCCCTGCCGGATTCTTGCCCTCTCCCGAGGACCGCCAACGACACAAGACGCATCTCAAAATACGTACGGAAAGAAAAAGGACCTCCTCGGTCCTGTGCTTATGTTTCAGATGCATCCTTGCGAGAGAGTCCGCAGTCGGACCGCCTGTCGAGGCCAGCGGTGATGACTGATCAGCAACGCGCAGTCCGGTGAGAGTCGTCAGCGTGAGGGCAAACTGCAATGATCTGCCTCTTCGCCTCTGATCACGTCCTCGACGGCAACGTGACTTCGTCCCCTCACGTCGCGAACCGAGATTCTCACAAGACCGGCAAGGGCGTTCGGGATGCAACGATTCCCAAACGGTATCGCAGGAAGATCACGGCAGAAGTCTGGTGTCGCGCCAGGCATGCTCATTCGCTTTCGCGGTTTGCGGGGAAAGCATCCTCCCCCGGCTGTTGTCCTACCATCGTGGGCGTACCGTACGTGCGTCTCCGCCCATCACTACGGGGTGCATATTGCAGCGCGTGCGCCCAACGAATTGTTCCGAGACCGCTCGTCGTCACCACACACCACCGTCCACGTCTGTGGTGCACGCAGCACAGGCGGGAGGGAGCTGAGAAGGCGGCGAGGCGAGTCGGGGAGGTGTTTCGCTGCGGGGAGCCCGGAACGGCATCGCGCCATGCTCGTTTGCCTACCGACCATTGACTTAGGAGTGCACTTCCGGCACGGATAGCGGCTTTGGACTCTGGGGGATGTCTATCCGTAGCTTCCAGGCCGTTGTGCAAACAAGCCACTAGCCACGGAATGGGAGGGTCACGCGCAATGTGCTGTTTTTTTCCCCCCTCCTCTCCCTCTCCCTTCAGTGTGAGTGATTTTGCTTTGAACGAGTCTTGTCAGCCAATAGTCCGAGTAGGAGTCGGGAGGGGCGAGTGACTTTCCCAATCCAATGCTGGTGAGTTGAGTTGTCGTCTTCTATGGGCTGTCAGCAGCATCTATACAAGGGTTATTAATCGTGTGGTGGTGCCCCGGACGCTCAGCTCTCCAAAGACCAGAGAGTTCCTTGCCGTGAATCTAACGGATCCAACGGCAGCGGGTGATCGCAACATAACCGTACAGTGCCGATTGCACAATGCTTTCTTGAAAAGGGCGCCTCTTGTATCTCGGTTGGCCAGCCGGTCAATCATACCAAGCATTCCCAGCTGAAGCGAAGTCATCCAATGGCCCGGAACGCCCGCGTGGTGCGACCCGCTGCATGTCTACCCCGGTTGAGCTTCTCGACCTGGGCAGAGATGTGCCATACACAGCTAGTCAAGTCCGTCCGGAACCCACAACCCGGTGGCCTCCGTCACTTGTCAAAAGTTGCTGGCTGCCGGCTCCAAGGCCGAGACCACACACCAGGCCGCAAGTGTAAGGTGACAGCCTGCCAAAGATCAGTCTGAACTTCTTCGTAAGTTCGTTTCAGGCAAGTCCTGTCAGATCAAGGCAAACAGCGGAAATGACCCCGTGGGGGGGAGGGTAGCAGCGGCTTTGGCGCCAGAGCGCAAGGGACGTCTAGGGTCGTGCAGGGTATCGAGCGAGAGCTAAGCAACATGTCAACATTACATCAGCCATTACCATACGGATAGCACACGGCATTACATAGCATCGTTCAACCCGTTTTCCCCGGCAAACCCGGGCTGCCCGCGCCGAAACCCACCGCTCTCGAGTCGTAGCCGTATCCAGTGTAGACCGAGATTTACGGGTCTCTTACGGAGCGAATCCGGGGTCCCCACAAACTGCCACGGGTCTCCCCCAGAAAGCTCCAGTGTCATCACGGCTCTCCACTGAGAGCTCCAGCTTCAGTGTGAGCTCCCCCTCACATGGGTACCTCGGCTCCGCACTTCAAGTTTGGGGGAGGAGCTCCGGCACGCACGGCCACGGCCCCGCCATAGACCACCTCGTCCCGAGGTTCACGTCCATGCGTCTCAGGGCACCGGCCAGGCTGTCGAGCAGAGCTTAACTCCGGGAAGCTTAAACTTCTATTCCATCATCCTTTCCTCGAGCTTTTCGTTCAACCTGTCATCTCTGGCTGCCAGAACTCATCTCAAAAGCGTGTGCCGTGCCTTGATTGCGCTTCATTCTTTCTCCTCGATTGGTTTCCTCCAGCGTTTCCTGGGCACCTCTCGCTCTTCGTTTTGCAGTTCACTCGCTCTCCTCGTCGCCATGTCTGAGCTCTTGTTCCAGAACGTTATGGCGCTCGCCCAGCTGCCAAATGCCCCGGGCGAGACGGCCAAACGGTACATGAGTCTTTGGCCGGCTTGGGTGCCGGGCTCTGAGTTGGTCGGCGGAAAGGGGCGCGGGTCAAAAGCAGACCCGAGGGCGGCGTACGGTGGCCATGTGTACACTCAGGCGCCGCTGGCAGCGTGTCGGGCCATCCAAGAGGAGGAACCAGCCGGAACAGGAACAGAATCTGGCGGTTTCGGGCTTCATGTGAGGTTTCGGTCTCTGAGTCTTGGTTCGGATGTCGCATGCTGCTAACACTCCATGCAGTCCATCCAGGGCTGTTTCTCTGCGGCGGCGAGGGCGAACAGGCCATTCGTCTATGAGGTATCTGGTCTTTCGACCAGTCGGACGTTTTGCTCTCGGCTGGTGACGGTGCGGCAGCCGAAAGAGGCCAGCAAGCGGCTTACCGAGGACGACTTCGGTCTAGAGGACTTGGAGGGAGGGCTCGGGGACGTGTGTTTCAGCTGCATATGTACCTTCAAACGCCCAGAACAAGGACGTGTCAGCTCTCAGGAGACACCACCACAGGAGAGATTCGCCGACATACTGAAAAGCAAAGCTCCGATGGACTGGCCCCACGCGCCCGCCGTGGACGTGGAGGAGATCAAGGCCATGTTCCCAGACGCTGGCACGGGTCAGTTCCCGATTGTCGACATGCACAAGGTCGATTTGACGGCATACAACGAAGGGAGGCCCGTATCAGACAGGAGGGAGCTGCTCTTCTACCGGCTCAAAGGACCCCTCCCAGCTGACGACCCCAACGCCCACGTTCTCGTACACGCCTTCGAGTCGGATCGAAACGGTCTGCTGATGCTGGGCAACCACGTCGGCCTCGGGTGGAGCTTGGGTCTGGCAGCCAGCTTGACGTACTCGTTCGTGGTGCACGTCAACGTCGACGAGGCCGTGATGAAGGACACGAGTGGTCCAGACGACGGATGGTGGATTCAGGAGGTGTCGTTCCCTCGAGCCGGCCAAGGGCGAGGAGCGCTCATGTTCAAGATGTGGAGTCCTTCCGGCGTTCACGTTGCGACGGGCTATCAAGACGGCATCGTTAGAGAGCGAAGAGAAGAAAAGGAAAAGTTATGATACGCGAGAACTGACCTGCTCTGCATCACATCACTGGCGTAGGTGTTGGTTGTGCCTCAACTAGGTATGATGGCAGTACTGGACGAGATAGATCTGGCAAATGAATACCTGGGTACTTGGGGAGAGGAAGACTGGGTACAATGTATAGGTAGGTTAGGTAGGTAGGTACACTTGAAAATTCAGTGGCCACAATATTCCAGGTTCTTAGAGAGGAAGGAACCTCCTACCTTGCTGGCACCTTCCTCTGTTCTGTCCCCAGCCTGGAAACTGATGTCCCCAGGCCAATAAGGAAGGTGCCCAAATCAGAAGCAGCAGAATCTATACCCCAAGAGTTCCTACCTTCCTGGGGTACCCAAAAACATACACACAACATCTTCTCCTCTGCTTTGGCCTCTGCAGCAGTCGTTATTCTTTTTTGTTCACCCTTGCCTTCAGCTACGACACACGCTTTTTTGTTCTTTCTTTTGCTTCCTGGCACATCTTATCCCTCAGCCTTCAAAGACAAACGAAGCTTCACCCAGGCAGCTTCACTCAACCAGTCTTACCCACACAGCTTCACCCAAACCAACACAGCTTCACTCACCCAGTTCTACCCACAGCTTATCCTCAAGCACCAAAGAGACGCGTGGCTTCAAACTTCCCATTGAATCCTGGTCCTACTCCCGCTCTCACCCTCCCCTTGAGCACTTGCCCTACCTTGCTTCTTTCTACCGCGCTGTTTTCATTGTTACCCTTGCTCCAAAGTGGACACTGAGACACACAGGACCGAAATCCTCTCAAATTTGGCAGAAGGTTGGGATTTCAAGCGATTCAACATGGAATCAACTTTGCACCCTGAGCGGCGGGTGCAGCAGTCCCAGCTGATTACCTCCATCGAAGAGCTTCAAGGTGCTCTGCTAGCTGCTCAGTCCGATGCCGACGCTATCGAGACAAAGATAGCTTACAAAGACGTCAAGATTAATGGCCTGAAATCCGAAAGGATGAGCATTGTAGGCCCCGCCCACAGATACGATGCATTCATCAAAGCAGCTCTTCAGGAGAAACAGATGTTACGCGATTCATTTGACGAGGCGAGAGACAAGGCCACTGTTCTGAGCGATAAGCTTAACAAGAAGAAGGCAATGCTTGCAAGCATCGCGCCTGTTGAGTCCACAATGACACCCGATCCCCAAGACAATGAGTCGGCCGCAGCACTCCTGGAGGTCATAGCCACTCCTTGGAAGGACGTCTTTGTCACCAGCGACGATGGTAAGACTTTTGTCATGCCCCTCATGCTTCAAGGGGTTCCAACAGTTCCCATCACCGAAGACGGTCCCTACTGGGAGCCCTCTTGGCTCAAGTTCCGAGATACAATCAACGAAGAACATCTCCAGCTCCAGCACAGCCAGGACGAGGAGGAAAGACGACAGAAGTTAAGCCATGGCCCGCTCTCGGCAGAAGAACGCGCAGAGTTTAATAGCAAAGACAAACGATTCCGACGCTCAATGAACGTGGCCAAGGTCGCCAAGAAGTGGTTCTGTCCTGGAAAGACCCTCCATCCCAATCAAATGATGGCCAAGCGATACTTGCCTGATATTGGCCTTTGCCAGCCCTACAATATCTACCAGGTCTGCAATGTCATGAGTCGACTGAATGTTCTGTACGAGCGAGGTGAAATGGCCATGCAGCCGATTTACTTTCTCCTCTGGCGAATGAGTGTGGTCATCGAGAGAGTACCGCAGACCGGTATCAAGTCCTTTAGCAGGTCTATCGTCGAAGAAGGCCATGCTTCCATGGACCCTATTCTCCGCCAAGCTGTACTTCGGGCAGCTCAGCACACGAACACCTACAACTGCTACGGTAATAAACGACCCAACCGGAAACTCGTCCAGCTGCAGCCTCCCACTGTCCCCAAACAAGAAGACTCCGCCCACCCTTCAACGACACCCATCACAACATGGGATGTTTCCCACTTGGCAACGATACTTACAGAAATGTCGAACACCCGGTCTGAGGAAGTGCTGGCTCCCACCAAGCGTCTAGACACCGTTGCAACCACAAACGCCGGCTCTGAGAAGATGCTCTCTCCCACCAAGCGTCAGGACCCCGCGCCTCTTCTCGGACAAAAGAGGAAAATGTCTCCGGGCCCCTCGGGACAGCACACTTCTGTCCTGGCACCCGGCGAGCTGTCGTCTATCGTCGGTCCGCCAACCAAGATGCGCCGACAGGGCTTCGAGATTCCCCTGCAACACGTGTCTCTTGAACGCCTGGCTGAGGCAGGTGAAATGGCTGCGCGGGCAATGCAAGCCTGGCGCGACAGTGTTACAGCAGCTCAGCCAGCGGGGCACGAGGATCGGGATGACAGCACGCAGAACGGAGCTACCCAGGCCGAACCCAGCAACGACCCGAAGAACAGCCAGCACTTCGAACCCGGCAACAACCCGAAGAACAGCAAGCACTTCGAACCCGACGCACACAAGATGCCCGAAAGAGCCGCTACGCAAGGTCTGCAACCCTTTGACCTCACCACCAGCGCAGCTTCCCAGACCGGTGCTCGCAGAAAGAATGAGGGGCCCATGCAACTGGGAACCAACGAGGGTGAGAGCTCCGCGCCAAGCCAAGAGAGGCCGGACGTCGAGATGAATGAGGCCCGACCTGTTGTGAAGCCTAGTCCATTCCCGAAAACCGGAAGAACTGTGTCACACGGCTTCATATTCGAATGGCTGCCGTGCACTGAGGAGGAGGCGATGGAGGGGTGGTAATGAGTGGTTCACTGGGAAGAAGAGCTTTGGAAGCACCCTTTTGTCGCTTTGCAGGAACGGCGAGCAGATCAGCAGCAGTCCAGGTGAGGTTATCAAGGGCTCGACACCGAGTGTAGGAAAGTTCAGGTTCAGGTTCATGTACGATATCCAATACGAGATCATCCCACCGGCATCTCTAGATAGCAACGACTCAGATCAGCATACCTAGGTATAGGTACCTTGCATTGCCTACCTATTGTCTACCGGCCACAGGTACTGTAGATAGGTAGGCACAGAGGCAGATAGCTGTAATGTCACAGCTCTCATTTGCTAATCTCCGCATCACGTGATGGCATCGTCGCTTATGCTTCCGGTTACGGCAAGCACCTTGGCCAGTGCTCGAAAGTGGCTCCTCCCCGTAGGTACCTTACCCGACAGCCGCAACATCAAGCCATCAAATCAGGCCATCGACAAATCCCTCTCTTCTCACCCAAATCCGACGTCACGACGAAACCTCTCCTCTCCAACCACCAATTGCCGCCGCCATGTTCTTGCAACGCTCCGCCATCGCCGTCGCCCGCCGGGTCGCCGTCGCTCCCCTCGCCAGACGCACTTTCGCGACCACCATGCTCCGCCGTACGAGTCCCCCTCCCCAGGTCCAATTGCGGCCCTGACTCTGTCAAATCCCGGAAAAAAACACAAGAGTCGTGATCCCGACATTTTCCACTGTCGCTGACCAGCCGCGAACCGCGCACACAGGCGACGCCGCCCCCAGCTCTACCCCGGCCAAGAACTACAAGACCCTCTCCGGTAAGGTCTCCCGTCAATTGACTCGAAATTTCATCCCGTTCGACGATTCTCGGCCGACGCGGTCTTCCGGAATGCCACAGGCAGCACCGGGCCCCTCCGACATTCCCTTGGACCGCGTCGTACGATGAACAGCCGAGGAGGAAACCCGAGTCGAATTCAAGGCTTTTTTGTTTCAAAAAACACCAGAAAGCTAATTATCATTTCAATTGCTGCGATACAGAGATCAAGACTGAGGACGACCTTGTCGGCCCCGGTGCCAAGGCCGGCGAGATCCCCACCGACCTCGAGCAGTCCACCGGTCTCGAGCGTCTCGAGATTCTCGGAAAGATGGAGGGCGTCGACGTTTTCGATATGCGCCCCCTCGACTCCTCCCGCAAGGGTACGCGACTCTCCCTGGCCGCCCCTCGGTGAAGGCTCGCAATCGTCTAATGTCGTTGTTCAGGAACCATGGAGAACCCCATCCCCGTCCGCTCCGCCGGCGACGAGCAGTACCTCGGCTGCACCGGTGTCCCCGCCGACTCCCACGTCACCCTCTGGCTGACCGTACGTTGCCAACCGTCCCCGAGTCAATTGATTCGTTTGAGGAGCTCCGTGACGCTGACCTCGTGCCCAGATCTCCCGCGACCGCCCCATCGAGCGCTGCCCCGAGTGCGGCTCCGTCTACAAGATGGAGTACGTCGGCCCTACCGAGGACCACCACCACGACCACGGCCACGACCACGGCCACGGCTACGAGGAGCCCAAGACCTTCGCCGACTTCGTCAAGCCCGAGTACCGATACCAATAAATGCTCTGTTGTGACGCGGACCTGTTGTAGTAGCAAGGAGGCGGGGGGACGAGGCGGCATCGTGGTTGCCCTGGAGTGAGCACGGCAGATGTGTAGATTACCAGTTGTGGCTGTATAGAACCTTTTTCTCCCGCGTGCCGTCTTTCTTGCGCGTATTGCGTCTGTCGCTCGTATGGGCCGGCTCCTGTCAGAGCTGGCTGGAGCTCGGCTGAAGCTTGCGACAGCTTGCGACAGCTTGACAGTTGCTCTTGATGACTCGAGGTATCGTTCCGGTGACTTTGCATCATTCCGGCTCGTCGAAGCTGAGCTTGATCTTCTTGCCCTTCTTCTTGCCGGCCTTCTTCTTGGCGCTCTCCTCGCCCTTTTCTTCCCGCTCCTCCTTGCCGTCGTCCTTCGCGTCCTCCGCCCCTTCTCCGATGACCTTGCCAGCTTTCCGCTTCTTGCTGGCGCCGATCCCCGCGACCTTCTCCGCCTCCCGCTTCTCCTTGGCCTCCTCCTCGTTCTTATCCGCACCGCCGTCCTTCTTCAGCGCGTCCTCGTCGACGTCTCCGTCCTTGCCCACCCGCACGTCGACGACGTTGCCATCCTCGTCGACGACGAGCGGCGCGTCCTCCGCCTCCTCGCTCTCGGAGCGCTTCTTGCCCGCCCTCCGCCGCTGCGAGAGGATGGGGTCCGGCCCTGATGCGTTCCCGGCGGCTTGGGCGTGGAGCGCGCGCAGGAAAGGCGGGATCTTGGTGTCGTAGGAGAGGTTCTTGGAGGTGATTTTGTCCGACATGGCGGCGGGCGGCGGTCGCTGTCCGTTTCGCGGCCCGGCGAGAGTGTTGTGGCGGCTCGGGTGATGGAGATGGCGTCTGTTCTGCTTCAGCGCATCATGGGGGAAGACGGGCGCAAATTATGTTGTTGTGAATGAGATGGAGAGGTCGTGCGCGATAGGTTGTTTCCTTTGGAGATTCCGATGGCCGCTTGTTACCCGGACGTTTGGTGCCCCAGGCGGTGGGGGTTTAGTGGCGTGTCACAACTTTTTAGCGGATCTAGGTGCCGATTAGCGGGCTTCTCAAGGTCGTAGTGCAGCGCAGCATCTGGGCAGCCGCTACCCAAGTCACGGTGGGCACCTGCTGCGAATCCGACCACAAATGGCCCATCAGGGTGCAGACAGAACTCGCTCAGTCTCTCTCATCTTATTTCAACCCCAGGTTTGCGTCACTCCAAGGAGATCAGGCCAGCCGATTTCAATCTCATGCTTGCACGAGTATCCATCCCGAGTTCCGGCCATAGACAGATGATTCCCCGTGCGAGCATACTTGAGCAGCCGCCTCGACATCATGTCACAGTGCAACACCACGATCAAGAGACGACAAGACGATGATGAACTAATTCAGACCTCGAAACCGAGGCGACTAATCCAAAGACCAATGACTAAGGTATCTTTTTTTACAGGCAAGAACCGAATAAATCAAGCGGTGTCACGTCTGTACCAGCCACGCATGTGACCGCGATCCCCCAAACGCCTGTGGCTCGCCTAGCCATGCAACGCCGATGCCCTTTTTTTTTTTTTTGCCGTCCGCGATCCCATAATTTCAAGAGAGCCGAGCTGAGATCCCAGTAGAGTTAGGCAATCTGCTGGACGAACTGGGGTCCGAAACCGACGTCTCCAAACTGGGAGACCGGGATCGTTGCCGCGCTGCTGACGGTCAGCTTGCCGGCGTCCTCGCGGTTGAAGGCGATGAGGCCCGCGCCGGCGTTCTGGTTGGTGGAGAAGAGAATCTTCTCATCGGTCGAGAGGCTGAACATGCGGGGGACGGCGCCGCCGGAGGACAGGGACTCGAAGAACTCGAGCTCGATGCCGCCGGGCGCAGGCTTGCAGGGGGAGCCGCCCTGGCCCGCGACCTGCTTGACCTTGAAGTGCGCGATGGAGTCGGTGTCGTTGCCAGTCAGGCGGTTCGAGACGTAGACGTCCTTGCCGTCGCCCGAGACGACGACCTCTCCGGCGGCCGCGGTGGTGGCGTTGGCGGGGGGGGAGGCAGCGCCGTAGGTGCTCAGCTCCTGGGTGCGGGCGAAGGCGACGCCGGCGCCGTCGTACGAGACGGAGAAGACCTGGAGCTGGTTGGTCAACTCGCAGGCGAGGATGAAGTGAGTCGCCTGCTTCGCCTTGGCCGGGTACCAGGCGCCGTGGCGGGGGCCACAGCCGGCGGCCGGGACCTTGTTGCGGGTGACGATCTCGTAGGCGTCGTCCTTGGAGTCGACGATGAGGACGGTGTCGCTGCCGAGATCGCTGACGGCGAAGAATCGGCCGGAGGGGTCGAGGATGGCCTGGTGCGCGCGGTTCGCGTCTTGGCGCTCGGCGTTGGGGCCGAGGGGGTCGTTGGACTGGAGCTGCTTGACGAGCTTCAGCTCCTTCTCAGAGGTGATGTCCCAGATGTCGATCTTGCCCTCGGAGCTGCGAGAGGGTCAGTTGATGAGCTTACACCACTGTCAGCGAGTCTTGAACTTACTAGGAAGTGCCCACGAGGCGGGTCTTGTCAGTGTTGAACGCGAGGGAAACAACACCGAGAGCACCAGTGCCGTTGGTGACGTACTCGATCTTGTTGGCAGAGGCATCGTACTGTGGGTTCAAGTGGTCAGGATGAGTTTTTCCCCCAAGGTGTCTGAGAGGTGAGGGTGAGTGTGAGCTCTTACCTTGAAAAGACGGGTGAAGTTGCTGTTCTCATCAACGGCGTAGATGAGGTTGGGCTCCTTGAAGGCCATCCAGCTGGCAGCGCCAGCATCAGCGCCAGAGACATTGGCGGTGATCTTGAACTCCTTGCCGTTGTACTCGGCGACCGCGATGTTCTGGGAGCCACCAAGGAGGACCTTGGCCGAGGGCGAGGTGTCCTGTCGGGTGATGACAGCCGCAGAGGCAGTGACCGCCATGGCGATGAGAGAAGAGACGCGCATTGTGAATTCTTGTTTCGTTCTGTGAAAGCGACTGACTTTTGTATTGTTTTTCTTGAGTCTCAAAAGGTGAGTGACCTTGTTGCTTGTAGAGAGAAGGAACGAAGGGAGAAGGAAAAAAAAGTCAAAGTCGTAGAAATAGTACGTGTGTGTGGGTGTGGGTGTGGGTGATGAAGAGCTCTCGAGGTTCAAAAGGCAGGAGCAGGAGCCGGGGGGCAGTGCTCTGCAGCGAATAAGTGAGAATTGTTGCTGTGAGTGAGAGACACACACTCAGAAAGGCGATGGAATGGTACTGTCTCTCAAGCTGAAATTAAGTTTGGGTTGAAATACTGCGAGGCAAATAATACACAAGATTGGAGTCTTCATCCGAATGTCCAGAGCAGCAGGTAGGGTCAACCTTATAACTTGAGTTAAACAAAACGGCAGGAGCCTCTTTTTCTGTCCAGGGGGGGTGAGCATTGGAGGAGGAGGAGGAGGTAAAGGAGGCTGCGCATGGTTTGTCGACTCTAATCCGTCCCATCCAATGCAATCCTGCCTTGGTCTAACGCCCACACACACTACACACTTCTCTTTCTCTCTCACACCCCTCCCAGCCACAGGCCACGGCTGAGTGAAGGGAGCATGGGATGACAAGCCCACCGAGGAGGGCGGCCACCATGAACACCCAGATCACTAACAAGAAAGCCTCACAAAGAGCAGCCCCCTATTTTCCCTCTGTGCTGCTTGGGGCCGGGCCCCCGCATGTACATCGAATCCTTTGCCCCAGGTCACAGGTTGTGGATTTCCAAGAGGTTCAGAAAGACGCAATGGCAAGGGATGTCAGAGTCAAGGGCCCCGGCCAAGGGGGGCGGCCAACGATTGGCAGCAGAGAGACGGGAGGGACGCATCCAGCAGATCTTGTTGGTTGGGCGGCGCGCGCCGTTGTACGTACATAGCAGTAAACACTTGGATGGTTAGAACGGACTTGACTTACTCGTCTGGCATGCAGAGAGTATGCCCCCCCCCCCCCCCCCGAGAAGAGGCTACAGTAGAAGACACGCCCCCCTCTGCTGCGCTTGCAGCATGCCAGCCCAGACGCCAGGCGCTTGCCGACCAGACCACGGCAACTTTCTACGCAAGGCTCCGACTGCTGGCGCTGCTCCTCAAACCCAGCCGAATGCAGGTGAGGTGAGCATTTTGCGGGGCGAGCGTCAGTCGAGTCCGAGGATAGGATACTCTCAGTCTCCGGGACCCGTTCACGGCAGAAGGGTTTGGGATCCTATCAGCCCAGAACCCTACAAGCCTCGTTCTGTTTTTTGTTTGCTATGTCAGCTTGGCAGAGCCAGAACAGGCCCGGCATAAGCTAAAGGACTGGTTGTAGGTAGGTAAGTAGATTGGTAGGCGGCTCCCCCGTTCTGCTCGTCTTTTACCTCACATTTTGATGTTCCAGCAGAAACCCTGCGACAATGTGCCACCCAATACTCTTGAAACAGGGGCTCCCAACACGTCCAATATGCAAAATGCAAAAAGGGGGAAAACACACAAAAAAACGTAACGGGGATGAGGGGACGAAACAAGGTACCGTGTAAGCGAACAGCGACCTTTCGGAGGCCCTTTGGGCGCTGCGGTTGGTCGCCTGGTGCGGAGGGCTGAGTTGGGCGGTGTTTCGAAACATGTTCACCCGCCATGCGCGACCTCCTTGGCCCGCGACGGATTGGATGAGAAATGTCCCGACGGCTGAGGTGTTGCGCTGTGGTCCTGTGGAGACCTGCTGTTTCCCCCCTATCACCACTGACAACCTGCGCTACGAGGTACCTGGATGGAGGTAAGGTAGGTAGGTAGGTGCCTGGACACCTCTAATCGGGAGCTAACACAACATCCATGGGCGTTCCCCAGGAGCCCCAACCTCACTGGCCCGGCTCCATCGACAGTGACTTCACGGTGTTTGCCTTATCCCATATCCGTAACGCGAGTTAGATTGGTGACACTACATGTCTCTACTTCATTTCGACTTTCCCCCCATTCTGCTAAATCAAATGCAAGCAGCAAATAAGCGGTGCTAGGCTATGGCAAACGTGACAAAGCGGATGTGCGCTGCATCAGCAAGAAAGACAATAAAAGCCTCCCGCAACAGAGCCGAGCCCCCCTAAGCTCAGTTCAGTACCCGGTAGTCCGGCTCACTACCGGCGCTAGGAGTGGGGCGCGCGTCGCCAACTGCGGTCGGCAGGGTACGTACCCAGAGCCTGGTCCCTCCCACTCCCGCTCCATTTTTGCATCTATTCTCGGTGTGGCTGCGCTTCGAGGACCAACCAAAGGACCAGACTTACAAACCTTTGGTCTTCTACCAACTGATCGAGGCGGGACGCCGACACACGCGGTGGAAGATGGGCAGCCAAGCTCAGCACTAGCACTGCAGGGGAAGACGGGGAGGAATGAAATCATCTCAGACGCTGCCTTACCCAACCAAAACACCGCCAGCCAAACCAGATCGTGTCATCGGAGTGAGTGTCACAGACGGACACATGCGGCCCAGATGTAGCACAGATTTCTTTGGCATGAGAAACAGTTGGTCATGGCTCAAACGACTCCAAAGATGCATATCATCATCCGTTCCACAAGTATTCTAGAGGCCATCATCTATCGCTCGCTGCCTTCTTACAACAAACTCTACCGAAGGAAATCAACACTCCTCGCCAATGGCACCTCCCGCAACCCTCACCAGGTGATGGACACGGCCTTGCGGAGGTACTCCGGCCCCCCCGGTCCTCAGCACATTCTCATAGATCCACCCCCCGATGTCCTCCCTCGAGATGCCGTACCCAACCGCCTTGCTCTCCACCCCGGTCCGCGGGTCCTCCACCCCGACCCGGATCCTCTTCCCCGGCGCCGCCCCGTCGCTCAGGAAAGCCGGCCTGACCACCGTCCACTCCTCCGCCGACGCCTCCAGCCTCTCCTCCATGACCTTCTTGTCCGCGTGCGGCGCCCTCAGCAAAACATGATGCATCGGCACCTGCAGCATGGGCACGTCGCACCCGTACTTTGATATCCCCGTCGTCGAGATGACGACCAGCCGCGGCGAGCCCTTCATCCCCTCCCGGCTCCGCAGCCTCTCCAGCGCCCCGGGCACCGCCGCGATGCCGTTCTTGCACACGTCCGGGTCCTCCACCGTCATCCGCGCCAGGTCGAGCGGGCTGCCGATGCTGAACGACACGGCGTCCACGAGACGGCTTCCGTCCGCCGGGTGGGCGAGGCAGGCCGCCACGTCGTCGATGCCGTGCGCGTTGCCCTTCTTGACCACGAGGTTGCGGTGCTGGGCCTCGGGGAGGACGTCCGTCATCTTGGCCGGGTTGCGGCAGAGGGCGATGCAGGTGTGGCCCTCGGCCAGGGCGTGCCTGAGCGCCGCGAGGCCGCACCCGCCCGAGGCCCCGAAGAAGGCGATGGTCTTGTTTACGGACATGGCTTGTTGTGTGGAGTTGAAGTGAGAAAGCGATGTGGCAGATGTTTGTATAAGTGCAGGTAGATGCGATGTGAGTATCGACGAGTGATTCAAGTATGGTGAAGATGATGAATCATCCTATCCATCGACGGCGACGGCAACCTCCATCCTCTTATGTGTGCCATCGTCTCTCGACACAACTAGAAAGGATCTTTTGACATGGCCGCGCCGCCCTCATCTCGCCTGGCGGCCGCAACGCCGCGACGCGGAGAACCAACACCAAAAGTCTGCCTTTCGAAAAAAGACCCATGCAGCCATTCGGACGCGTGTTGGTCCGTCAAGGCCCTTCTGAACCTGGAGCACCCCGGGGCCATGATCGACGAGAGCCCAAACCCCTGTCCGTGGCTTTCGGGATCCTCTTCCCGGGATCATCATGTCACCAACAGGAACTCTGGTGTACGTTAGCATCTGCTAAGGAACGGGTGGCACAAGCACCCAATCCCTAACCTCCGATATCGTAATGCCCGCTGCAAAGTTCCCCCGTCGGCACGACCTCTCCCTACTCGCGGCGCAGCTCGCCCCTTCGCCTTTAAACTCGCACGGCAATCCGCTTCGCGAAGGACGTTGTCGTCAATATCAACACCAGCCTCCCCGTGCCGCATCAATACTCTTGCAACCTCACCATCACCCAGGATGCCGCGTCGGTAATCGACACATTGGACTCATTTCCCGTTGCTCGGCAGTCGCACTCTGCCAAATTCCCAACGCCGTCGACTCGGATCCATCGGCATCCGACATTCGTGTCTCACAAACACACATTCTGGAGAGACCTTCCTCACTCGACACGGAACGTACGGCTCGCTTGTGCTTCCGCACGAATGCAACGTCGTTATATCTACCACTTTTGAAATCTCACTACGGCCGCCTGCGTATGCAATGTGGCTGTTTGGCTACTGCAAAAAGGAAGGGACGGCAAACGCCATTACCTCAGAATGTGCCCGACGAAAAAATGCTCCCGAGGAAAAAATGCTTCCATTACATACAGGGAGCTGAATAAGAACCCGAATGAGTACCATCACGTTATCCATTAAACCTTTTAAGAGACAAGAGAACACAAGATGAATCCCGATATTAGACCCAGAACGCGGCAGCCCCAGCAATCAGTGCGGCGAGAGCGCTCGCACCGACCATGGCCTCGTGGCGCACACCGAAAGAGGTGCCGCCAGAGCCGCTGCCGCTGTCGCTGTTGCAGTCTTGCGAGAAACCGCCCGCGCCGCATGAGTTGCTGCCGGATCCGGAACCAGAGCCCGAACCGCTACCTGAACCAGAACCAGAACCAGAACCGGAACCGGAACCGGAATCCGAGTCGGAGCCGCCGCTGCTCTGACCAGGGTCGGCTCCCGGGCCGGTGTTGCTACCTCCCGGAATGGTGGCTGCCGATGCAGTAGGCTTGGCCGAGCCGGAGCCAGAGGCCGACGAAGCGCCGGCGTCCATGTCGAGGCCGGTGCCGAGGAAGCTCTTCAGGATGGTGTCCTTGTTGCCGTCCTCGACAGTGTCGTTGGTAGACTTCATGTCCTTGTAGACGTAGCTCTTCTTGCTGTTGGTTCCGGGGGCGGACTTGGCGTTGTAGCAGCTGATCTCGATGTCCTTGACCTGGGCGTAGTAGTACCCGGCATTCTTGATGTCCTCGTGCTCCCAGCTGATGGGGCCACCGGCCCAGTCGACAGTGCCCTTGGCGTTGGTGTCGGCGCCACCGGGCCAGATGGAGAGCTGCACACGGGCGGGCGTCTGAGGGTAGTCCCACTGCTGGGCGGTCGAGTTCCAAGTGTCGGCGCGCTTCTTGGTTCGGCCAACCTGGCCGTCCACGAGCCACTTGATCTCATCGGGAGTCCACTGGATCTCATACTCGTGCCAGTTCGCGAAGGTGTTAGACAGGGAGATGTTGCCGGATTGGTCGTCTTGTTTAGGGTCAGCGCGATTCGGGCAGGAAGCACGGGCCGGACTCACATTTGGGGATACCCTGGAAGTAGTAGTTGGTCTGGGACATCTCGAGGTCGGCACCGACCCACTCGTAGTCGATCTCGTCCTTCACGTCACCGTACAGGATGAAGGCCGTGACGACACCAGCACCACGCGATGTCTTGATCTTGGCCTTGACATTGCCGTACCACATGTAGACGGTCGAGGCGAGAACGGTGCCGGGGCTCTTGGCAGGCATGGTTAGGAGCACGGCGTCCCTGAGCAGCGCAGGCTCACCCTGGGCAACCCAGTCGGCCTTGCTGGGGTCGCCGAGGTACTTGCTGATGTCGACGATCCTGTCCAACGAGTCCATCTTCATCTTTCGGTCCTGGCAGACGGGGGCAGGAACACAGGCGTCGAGGGAGAAGGACATGCGGGGGTCGCAGCCACCGAGGCAGAAGGCACCGGTACCGCACTGTCCATATTCTTTGGATACGTCAGAAGAGGGAAAACCTGCAATGCGTGAGGGCAACTTACGGGAGCAGCAAGGAGCGGACTCCGGGCACTTGTTGGTCAGCGAGCAGCTGGGCGGCGTCTGGGCGAGCACGTTCGAGGCACCGAGGAGGGCGACGCCCAAGGGAAGAAGCGCCGACAGCATGGTGGGTGAATGTGTCTGTGTCTGTGGTCGGAATCAAGATATTATGAAGTGGTCAGAACGAATGACTTGGGAACCGAGTGGTTCGCCAAACGAGCGGCCTCGTGGGTAGTTTGTTGATTTGGACCCGGAAGGACCTGGATTGACTCTCGCCGTCCGCGGAGGGCGTCGGGGTTGTTTTTGTATTCACCGCCCGGTGGGAGGAATTCGGGTGTCCTATCCAGACAACGGGTCCGTACCACGGCCTGTCGAGCGGGTGCGTTCGAAGACGGAGGCGGATGTCTTGGGCGTTTGGGGCGTCTGGGGACCCTGGCGTCGAGAAGAATC
Organism: Colletotrichum sojae; assembly: GCA_014235955.1. Taxonomy (NCBI): domain Eukaryota; kingdom Fungi; phylum Ascomycota; class Sordariomycetes; order Glomerellales; family Glomerellaceae; genus Colletotrichum; species Colletotrichum sojae. The sequence continues at coordinate 135,544 of WIGN01000063.1, forward strand.
GATTCGAGTTCGGTGTTGGGACGAAACAAAAGCGTTCGGATAAAGTTCGTCTGGTTGCGAGAGGAAAACGGTTACGAAGGAGGGCGAGAGACCTTTTTTTCGTGGTGCCTTGGGACGCGAAGTGGTAGTAACACAACCTAACGAAAGGGTGTATATGGCAGGCGGTATGGAGATATGTATTAAGCGACTGTGGTGATGAATACGGCGAGGAAGAAGAACGACGTAACGCGAGTCTGGAACGAGTGACGACTGCGAAGACGACGATGGGGGATGGCGAGATGGAGGGAAAACAGCCAAGGCGAGAGAATTAATTTGGGCAGTGGAAGGGATACACTAGGGAAACACTATGGGATGGGATGGGGCCAGCGGGAGGGGTGGGAATGCGCGGGAAGTCAATCAGGCGATGGGCACGGCCAAACCTTAGCGACCTTATTCAGATGTACTTCATCGCGTGAATGTGCCTACCAAGGTACGTTGATCTGGCGCATACAGAGTACCTCTACACACAGTCATCACTCAACAGTGGTCTAATTATGAACCTGCTCAACCTGCATACCTACCAGGCTATCACTACCTACAGGTACATATCAACGGAACAAACGGCAGTAGCGAGTGCCCGACAGCGCACATCACCAGCAGGCTCGCCAATCCTCCAAGCTTAATCAGTGGTTATCCCTCCAGCTCTCGCTCTGCGCTGACTTCCATGCCCTTACCCCTTTCTTCCCTCAGGTGCCCTGGCCTGGCAAGGGGCAATGGGGACAAGTACCCTAGGTACATATCCGAGATGCTCCTCTCCTCACCTGTGACCTCGGGCGGTGCGGTGGGCACATGACCATGGAAGGCAAGCATGCTGCAAACTGGATGGAAAAATCATGGTCAACAGCCCATGGAAAGACGACGCTGGGCCCCCAAATACGCCGCCCTCGACTCCCCAATTCGGCCAAGCGCGCTTTGATTTAGGTAGCAGAGCCGGATTGGCTTCCTCCCCCTGTCCGCCAAAAATACGGGGGAAGTCCACACTGTTGTTGTCCAGCATGGCATGGCATGGCCCTTGGAGAATGCGCTCCGCCAATCCGCCAATCCTCTCGTAATGAGGTGGCTGCTGATCATCGCCGCCTATTGGGCCCTACTAATATAGTAGAAGCCCTGTATCCTCGCTTCTCACAGTGCTCTTTTCTCTTTTCGGTGCTAGCACCCGAGGGGCGAGCCCCCTTCCCCCTCCTCGAGTGGGCTTTTTCTCTCTCGCTCCGCCCACTTTTGCAATTCGATTGAGTCTTCGCCTGCAGCGATTTTCGCCCCCCCCCCTTGTGCTTGCAAACTTGCTCCGTGCTCGGGGGGTTCGAGTGCACGGGGCACGGCATCATCTCGACGTGCCTCCCCTGTTAACCGAGGTGAGCCGTTCACTCTGAGTAAGAGACCTAGGTAAACTCGTGAGCCGAATCCCGGACCCGTCATACGTCGTCGGCGACCGTTGCAGTTGCATGGCCTCCGCCATCCGATATGTAGTGTAGGCTTGGTTGACAGGCGCTGTGGCACCCGGGCCTGTCTGTATGCACGCATGTAAGCAACACTACGCATGTACACACTACTTGCTTGGAACTTGCGGCTGGCTTCGTGGGATGCATGCTCAGCTAGCCGGCGCCCCGGAAACGCCTGATGGATGGGGAACCATGAGTCCTCCAGCCAGTAGCCGCTCCTCGATATCAAAGGTGAGGCGCTGGCTCACGATTATCCTATTTCAACGTCCTGGACGAGAAGCCGGTGCAGCTCCTCCAGAATCCTGCGCAGCACCGCCCGCAAGCAGCAAGCAGCAAGCAAGGAAAAACGGGCGGGGATGAGCAAGTCCAATCATTCCGCCGTTCGTGTCTTACTACCTATCTAGGCATCTCGCCTCTGCACAGCCGTTGAGAACGTTGACAAGCTGCCTGCCTGCCTGCCTGCTATGCTGCTGTTGTGAACGGTCTGACGGCGTCCGGCGGCACCGCAGGCGCAAGATCGCGCTGCTAGGCGGTCTCCGGCCAATCGTCCCACGCCGCCGAGCCTCGTCGTGTGTAACACGAGAAAACGCCTAGGCCGGTGAGGCTGGGCAATTATCACACGCCGGGTTTGGGACATTCCATGAGCAACACCAGTTTGACAAATTCGGCGAGAAGATTGATATTTGCAGTCCGTACCCGACACCTAGTAGATGCGCCATGCTTTGTTTGCCACAGGGAAGAAAAAGCAAAAATTAAGCTCGAGTTTGATCCTAGTATCTGCAATGCATCGCGTTGTTGGGTCGGGGCGTAAGGAGAGAGGGGACAAGATTCTAAACCAAATTTGTTCCACCTGTTCAAGTCCATGGTGTTCCAAACTCGGTTTTCAAGACTCCGTTCCTAAAATCAACGATTTATGTGCAATGATGGGGTCGTGGCATCTTTACGACCCATACAGACTTGTGATTCTGTGCCCGAAACTGAGACTTTGATATGTCAAATGTTTAAATACTTCGTGACGCTACAGGTGAACTTGAACTGTCTTCAGAGTTGCCCGACTTCAACACTAAAACACACTTGTGATATTCTACAATAAAGCGTTGCTTTACGTTGAACCCAAATGGGCCATGATAACGGCGGGCTGGCATCTCCTGATAACAATGCCATTCTTCGTTGCCATGAATCTTCGTCGTCAAGCCACAAACTCGTCCTCACGACTCCCGTGGCCACGTCAGACGTCGGGCCCAAGCACACTCTCACTTTCTGTTGACGTCACATAACACCAACGAGGTTCTCCATGGTCAAGTCAATGATGTCCTACACCGGGTAACAAAACATGGGTATTCACACTAAGGGTATAGACTCGTCATGAATCGAACAATTTCGCCATCCAGTTCCCACCAACCATCCGTGACACCAGCCCTACCAGCGAAGTTCTACTGTGTTTGGGGTTCCGCTGCCGTCTGCACTGGGGACCCGTCCTTCGACCGATACGTCCTACCCTCCGCACGAGTCCAAAACAAGGGGACTTGTTTTCCTCTCAGCCCTGTGCAATCACCGCCGTCGAGTCAGGAGACCTTCCGGCCATGCTCAACGACCTGACGTTCATCCGCCATCTCTCAACTTCCTTTTCGTGTTGCGCTATGAAATATCAGAGCACATTGCTAGCCTGTGACCCGACCGGGAGTCACCCTTCCGTCGCACCACACACATGAACCCGCGCCTCCAAGAAAAAAGCAAGTCCGCCCCTGACCACTGGAGCCAGGAACCCCTCGCCGGTCTGGTCAGATCGGCGAGAGATGGCCCATACACATAAGACCCGTTGGTGATTAAAGTTCAACCTCCAGAGAAGGAAAAAAATAAAGAGGCAAAGAAAAAAAAATACAAGGCGCAAAGGGGGAATCGTCTTTTCGGGTCCGGGTCGTTGAGATCGTCAGAACGAGAAAGAAGAAACAGGTGTGGTATAAGCCCAAGGCATCGAGACACTCCCAGCGCCGTTTCGCAGTGTTGCCCGTCTCCCGAGTATCCTCAGAACCGCCGATGAAACTGAAGCTCCTCTAACGGCTGGTCGGCTTGGCCCAGAGGTCTACGAATCATTTAGTATCGAGGATGTGTCTGCGGCCGTGCCGACGCGATGTTGAGAGAGGGCATACCGGGAAAGTGCTCCTTGGCGTACTGTTCGCAGGCCTTAGCCGGTTTGCCGACCTTCTGCCCGATGACCTTCCACTTGTTGTTCTCGTACTCCTTGATGGCATTGAGAAGGGCCTGGCTCTGCGTCCATCGTTAGCGGCCGTCTTTTCCGTACGCGATACGGCAATATGACATACCTCGTCCTCCGCGAATTCGGCGTAGTGCATGTCCTTGTACCAGTGCTTCTTGACGGAACCCTCAGTACGGGTAGGGAACGTCTGCTTCACGTTAGTCGAGCTCGACTGGTGGGAAGGGATTGGAATAATACGAACCTTGGCGATCTCGGCCCAACTGCTGCCGGCATCACGCATTTGCTTAAGACGAAGTTCTTCGGCCGGGGTCCAGGGGGTATTTGTGCGGCTCTTCTTGGCCGGGGGAGGCTGGGGAGCAGCGTTGGCGTCATCCGCGGCGGGCTGGGCCTGAGGGGGAGGAGCGGCAACGGGAGGAGCCTGGGGCGGGGGAATCGGCGTCGTGCTAGGAGCCGCAGGAGCAGACGGCATGGACGGGGCGCTGGTGACGACGGGAGGAGCAACCGGAGTCGGGGCCGGGGCCGGGCGCTTACGGTTCCTGTTGGTCTGGGGCTGGGGCGGAGGAGCGTGCTGAGGCTGGGACTGAGGAGGCGGCTGGTTGGGCGGCTGCGGGATGTTCATCGGAGGCTGCACCGGAGTGGGGTGGTGCTGCTGAGGGCCGGGACTCTGCTGGGGCGGCGCTCCGTACTGGAACTGGGGGTGCTGATCCCGACGAGACATGTCCTGCTGCTGGTAGGGGTGCTGAGGACTGCGACCAGGTGTCAGTGAAGTTTCATTCCAACGGGATCATCATGGTGAATTTGGAGGGGAATTTGTGAGCCCGGCTCCTGCGTCCCCCCCCCTTCGGGAGAGCAAGATGACCATGACCGGACGAGGATGCATGTGTGTTATGTGTTAAATGTGTGCTTGTGTATGTGCATGCAACATGGCGGCAAAGACCCGCGTTGTGATTATTGCTCGTTACACGCCGGCCCCCTTCAACCTCGAAGGAAGGTCGGGTAGGCCAGGCCAGACGGCACAGTTCGAGCGAGGCCAAGCAGGGCTGGGGGTCGCTCGAGCAGTGTAGTGCCGTCGAGAGCAAGGTATCCTATCCCGATGGTACATGGGCATGTACCCCCCGGAGGAGAGGACCGTGTTGGTGTTCGGCAGACAGCCTCGCGGGGGCGGAGGATGGAACGGGAACGGAGAAAGGGGGTGGTGGTGGTGGTGACTTGGGAGCTCAGGGAACGGGAGGAGACGGAGAGGGGAGGACAGGTACAACGACGACGGGGCGGGAGGTACTTACTGCATGTCGTTAGGTTGGTGGGTGGAGTTGGAGTAGATGTACTCCGGCACTGGGCCGACTTGCCACTGCTGCATGTTCTAACGGGCCAGACGTTAGTACCGGTTCGTATCCGCTGGTGTTTCGCGACCGAGAGAAACAAATTTGTCGCGCGAGAGTCATGGCCCCACGACCACGGCCACAACCACGACGTGAGGCGCGAACGCGACACGGGTGTCTGCGGACGATGGAGACATGACTATCGGGCGCGTGTAGCGAGCGCGACGAGATAAAAGAATGAAAACAAGACGCGAAGGTGATGACTCGCGCGCAATTGAAAGTGACTTGTCGAGGTAAAATCGAGAAGATGACCAGTCGCGATCGCCTCAATGCCGACGAGGCAAGGAAGCATGCGAAAGGGAGCGAGCGCGAGAGAATGAAGGAGAAGCGCAGTCCCCAAAGGTACTCGACGTCGACAAGATGGTGTGACGTGTAGTTGCGCGGTTGAGGGCGATCGCGAGGAAGAAGTGGTGTGTTGAAGGTGACGACAGGGAAGACGAAGAAACAAAATCGCGATAGCTTCAACGACGACAGCGACAACGGCGTCGCTGACGAGACGTCGAAGGGAACGCCAGGATGACAGCCTCGAGTTACAAGTGACAGGTTGCTCCTCAATCGAACCAACGCGAAAAAAGCGACATAGAGAATGGGTGAAGGTACTTACGGGCGATGTAGTGGTGGTATTAACTCAAGCAGCGATGCATAAACCGATGGTTTGATGGATGGGGAATATTTTTTCTGACCGATGGTCCTTCGCGTTGGGTGGGAAAAGAGACTTGGTCCAAGCCTGACGTCGCAAGGCAAGAAGCGGGTCAAGCACACGCCCAGGGGGGGGAAAGAGCGAGAGAGACCTGACGGGAAGGAGGGGGGGACTTGAGGGACGTAGAAGGGGGGGAAGGCGAGGTGAAAAAGGAACAAAGATACAAAGGCCCGCGAAGCCGAGGACGTGTTTGCTTCAAGTACTCTTTTTCGCGCTGTTCGCCTGGGGGTGTGGTGTGCGTTGGTGGCGTGCGTGAGCGAAAGCGACTCGGACGCGACGAGACGCAGTAACAAAGTGGAAGGCGGCAGAAAAAAAAAAAAACAGGAAAAGAGGCGGTGCAGAGGCGGGAGCTGTGGATGCTGTGAGGTAAGGCAACCAGGGCCGACCGAACGCGACTGCAAAACCTAGGTGAGCGTCGATTGACCGAATGTACCGGACGGAAAGAGCGCGGGATAGTTGAACAACGTGATGTCCTTTCCTCGGTGAAGAGAAAGCGCTACGATGAGAGAGATATCGTCCAGCAAAAGGTACCTCGAAAGCCGTACCGTGGGTATCGATCCGGGATGATCAAGTAACGAGGTTCAGATCAGGTCGGGGGACGATGTAGACAGATGTAGAGGCGAGGAGAAAGAGGTAGCCTGCGAAGGGAGGAACAGAGGGGAGCCCAGGTGTACCAAGTGCGAGCTGGTCTTGCGTAGGTAGCGTTGGGTGCAGCGGGTGGTCTTTTTTTGGGGGGGTGGGGAAAAGGCCTGGTGGCGGGACTTGGGGCAAGCCGCAAGGGTGGGAGAGCAGGTGACTTGAGAGCGGGCTGGGCTTCGCTTCGGTGGCAAGCGACAGTGAATGACAGCCAACTCCAAAATGCGCGTGGCTGGCAATTGCGTTTGACGTGCGTGAGAGAAGACTCAGAGACCGTAGGTAGTGTACACCGCAAAACAATTGCAGGGAAGAAAAAGGGAAGGAGGCGCCGGCGTGACAGCCAGACAGATGGACAGATAGACGTAGCGGAGCGCAAGGTTGGTGTACGTGCGGCGTGGCGCCGTGCGATGAGGTAAGGCGTAGGTAAAGTTGAGGTCAGGGAAAAGTGATGGGAGGGGGGGGGGGGGGGGGGGGGGGGGGGGGGCTCGAGGGGAATTTGATGAACGTAGGTATGGCGTCCAGGTATCGTTGGCGGCGTTGGCTCTCAGGCGTAGTAAGCGCAGCGAGGAGTCAGGTAAGTAGCGGGTGGTGTTCTATGGTGGTGTGGGAAGGTTTGGTGAGGTATCGGCGACGACGGCAATATCGACGATGTTCCTACTGTGGTAGTAGTGGAGTGTAGGAAGGTACGTGTCGCGCAACGACAGCAATGGCAGCAGCGACGATGGATGGCGACGGCCGACGACGATGCGTTGCGGACCGGTGAGGTAGGTACGCTGCCCGTGTGGTGTGGTGACTGTGAGGCTCAACGCGTCGCCGAGGCCAAGGTACGAGACGGATACAGAAGGCTGCGACCACGGTAGCGAGGCCGAAAGGGTGGAGCGACAATCAATGGAAAAGCTGGGACTTTGGAGTTGGGATGCTATGCTTCGCGATGGCCCAAGGATGTACCTCTGATGGAAGTAACTTCCTGGGTTCACGGTGATGTTTTGGACTGGTTGCCCTCTTTTTTTCTGCTGGGAGAAAGTGGGTGGTGTAAGGAAGGGGTCAAGGGAAAATTGCTAAGGGGAGGGGGGAGCTCGAGGGAACATGGAAAAGAAACGAGGGAGGTGGGAGGGGGAGAGGCAGGTGCCAGCAAGGGCTACACGCCGTAGTGCTGTAATGTACCGCGTACCTGCTAGGCCTTACGCAATGAGGTACGTACTGGAAGGCATGAGTGGGGCCTCGGTCTATCTGGGAGGTTTCTCGAAACGACCGACTATTACCCGACGGTATGGGTTTCGGCGGTGTTTAGCAGGTACTCCTCCCATTGGTCCTATCTATCGCCAACAATCTGCAACTTCTTCCATCTTAGCACGAACCGATGGACCCCTCGCGGTGCACAGGCCACCTCGCTTGTCACTCGTCCCTCGTCACTCGTCACCTCGTCATCGCGACATGCCCAACGGGCTGCTCCGTGCCCGTGCCATCGGTCTGCTACCTCGGTACCTAGGCATGATTGTACTGATGGAAGAAGGTAAGCCCCTGTCATGATTAGTGTACACTCACGTTCTCCATGGACCATGAGGTTAGGTACTCCAAGTAAGATATCCAGGTTGGTAGACTTGCTCTCGAACCCGCGACTTCTTTGACAGCTCGCGAGGATCAGATAACCAGCCGTCATTTCAATTCGAATTAAGCAATGGCCGTGCAACTGCGAGGCCGCTGTGGGCGGCACGAATAGCTGAGCTTGCGCCGTCCCAGGTGACAGCAGACGCCGCGCGCCGGCCCCCAAAGGGAGCATTGATGACTGAGGCCCGGCGTTTCTTCTTGGGCGGGGAAACCAAGCCACGTCCATCATTCAGTCCAACCAGATGCTGCGGGAGGTCGCACAATCGACCAGCCACTTCCATTCCTGCTTTGACGGCATGAATATGGCAAAGCTAGGTGAGCTCCAGGGTGTAGGTAGGTGGGCACCGAGAAGTCCGGAGGAGGGGAAAACACGAGGGCCGAAAAAGCAGTAGACGAGGGGGAGGGGAAAATGAGGAAGCGTTTGTTGGTATTATCACGGCATCCTCGCATAGAGTTGACATCTCCATTGCCAACAGAATCTCGCCGTCGCCAGAAAAGAATGACTTCTTGCTGTAGTATTTGCCCTTGGTGACTCGACGGTACCTATCCATGTACTGTCTGCATCGCTCAAGTACCCAAACCTCACTTCATGTACCTCTTGTTAGCGGTACTGCAGGTGGACACCGACCAGAAGATCAGACCTCGACCGGTACGTACAGTACTTCTGCTCACGACAGGTACATCTGCCTCTTTGCCCGATGTACCCTTGGTTCGTTGGCTTAAGCTGACTTCACTTACGCCGAGTTGAACGAGTAAGGTCTCCGGAGCACCAGTCTCTCAATGACATTGTCGCTTACTTGATCGCGAATATACTGAAGTGGCACGTGAGGGGGTAGGCCACAAATCGGCTCTAGGAAACCTGCATCCAGCCTCGGCAGCTCAGGCGCAGGCACTGACTGTCTTTGCCAATTGGCAACGCATAATCAAGAGAGGAGGAGGGTGACACGCAGCCTTCCTCGAGCATTTTCCAGCTGAAGATGAACGATTCGCCTCACAGGACTGCTATCGGACCGCAGAACGCCTTCGGGGCCGGGCCAGGTCAAAAGACGTCGGCATCCCACGCACGTCCGAGGATTCCGGGCGGGTGCGGAACCCGCGGCTTTGACTGCTTTGGTAATCACGGGACTCGGGACAGCAGACAACGCACACGGCAGCGGACCGAAGGCCCGAAATCTCCCACGTTGCAGCAGGACGGGACAGGGCCGGTGCCGTGGGACTACTGGCCGGGGGCGGAAAGGTGGGGGCTTCCTCGGCTTCTTCAGACTGAACCACGGTAGCATCGGGTTCCGGCCAGGTGTATCCACCTCGCCGAGGAGTGTGAGATCGCTGCCCCGAGACCCTGGCGGGCCCGGCAGGGGCTGTGGGTCCCTGTTGCCCGGAGCATCTGCCCTGGTACGCTGTGTAACTCGGCCGTTGGGCCCTGCAGCTACCCGTGCCTGCGGCGCCAACATCATCCAGCGAGAACGAACGAGAGTCCCAAGAAATAGACCCCGGGCCGTCTGCTCTTTGTAGGTTGGGGTCTTGGCGCCGGGAAAACCAACAGGACAAGTAACAACAAAAGACGACGCTGCGAGCGTCCCAAGACAGAAATTGTTTCAAACAGTAAGAGAGAGACGACGAAACAAGCTGGCCATCCCGAACCCCTGCCAGCTGCCCCAGATCGTACCAGGCACCGGACGAAAATGAGCCCCATGACAACCCGAGATGGGAGAAGCGCCCGGTTCCGCCAAGCTTCAGTGTAAAATCGTCGTTGGCACCTTGGCCGCCCTGCTCGCGCCCTATTCCAGGATCGAACTCGCAAAGCGGTCAGGAAAAAGGGCCAAAAGGGCGTACGTACCTAAAACGGCCTCAGAAACCCTGACCTGGGGCCTGGCCACGTAGTGTCTACTGCCATCCGGTCTCTCGTCTTCATGCGCCCGTAGGGCCGCAAGGTCTCCGTGACGCCATCTTCTCCCCGCCAGACCTTGCGCGTTCGTTCCGAACATGGACAGAGGTTATGCCTCCTCGGCTCGTTCGCGATGATGCACCCCGGCGCTGAAACGGTGCAGGTCGCAGGGTTCCGGCACCAGGTGTTTGAGACTCGCGGCTCTTCACCGCGAAGGCCACGCGCAAGAAGCGGTCCACGCCCACACACGGGGAAAAATAAATAAAGAAGAAGCGAGAGACTGTGCGCATGGTGACCCCGGTCTCGGCCAAGCCGTGAATCGGAACGCTGGTCGGTGCCCGTCGCGGCTGGTTTTGTTGAGTCTGTCGATGTTTTCCACGAGCCCGCTGGAAAGATAGTGTACATACATGGGATGATGGGGGGGGGTTTCATGCGAGCGTTGAGACAGCCGAGGACCAGATGATCCAGCGACGATCCGTTGCGAACAAAACCCACAGGGAACGAGGTTTGTCTTCAGTTTCCAGAGCTGAACGGGCGTCTGAAAGTTTTCGTCGGAATTCTGTTGAGCGCCATCAGCCCCTTTTCTTTCCTGTTATTCGGAATCCGTGGGATAACGAGATATGAGAGCATTTTCGCAAGGAACGCCCTGACGCAAGATCCCCACAAGGCTGTACTTGGTCAACGGTCACACTCGGCCGAACAACGTGGCAAGAGCGGACGCCGCTGCTCCACGTCTTCGGACATTGACAGTCTTGGACCAGATAATGACAACCGCAGAGAGGGACTCGTTGGTTCACGCGGTTAGGCGACGATCACCACATCTGGACCGGCGACCGTCACGGTCACGGGATTGGAACCGAACCCTTGGACGTCGTTCCGCAGCGGGCACAGTTGGTGCCGGGACCTGCAATTTCGCGGTCCAAATCTCCGTCCTCACAGTGAGCGGTCGTGGAGTGTGGAGTCGCCCAAGCCCACAGGCAGCCGGAGAGATCAGACGAAAGTTAGTGCCGCCAAGCTTCTGTCAGGGAACCGGGCGTAACGGTTCATCTAGTCGAATCCGGTGCGGTGCCAGCACCAAGTTAACTCTACCGTCTACCCCCCATTCCGACGCGAATCCGAACCAGAGTTGCCATCAATGCCGTGGAGTTTTGCCTCTCAGGCATCCCCTTTCCACCAACCATACACACACATAACCCGCCGATGGCATTCGGTTGATGGGCGTTCCGATGATCGTCACTTCCAACCACCAGGGGGAAGAGTTGAGATGGCAGAGCAGACAGGGGCCGTGGCACTTGAAGATGCCTTTTTCTATCCGCCTCTCCTACCATGTAGTTTCCATGACTGAAGGTTACTCGGCCTGCATCAGCTACCCCGCGGGAAAGATCTGGCCGCGGGCGCTCAACGACCATCGCGGGTTGTGGGCGATCCCCCAGGCGTTCCAGGGCCGCCTTGGGCTGGCCGACGGGAGGGCTTGTTGCCCTTTGATGCACCGGATGATGAACTTTCCGCCCCGTGACATGCTGTCCTCACATCTTGGAGATTCGGAGGGGGGAGGTCCTTTGTTTCTGGCCATTCTTGGCTGGAGGCTCTCACAAGCAGGGGGTTGGTTTTGGAGGAGCGAGGGTCCTCGATTGGTAAGGCGGCCCGCCCATGTTGGGTTGGTTGGATTAGTGTAACCTGTCTGTCGAATTCTCGAGGCCAGGTGAACGGAACCAAACTGGTGCCGGGGGGGGGCATGGAAGTTTGGCGCCTGAGAGGACAATCAATTATGGTTCGTCGTTGCGATCAGCATTGTGGCTTTGCTAGGTAGCTTGGAAAGGAAGCCATGTATGTGTTGGTCGAACAAGCGAGCGGGCGGGAGGACGGGCGGGCAAATATCTGGCGCGCAATATCCGTGGTGGACGCCGAAGGTCAGGGAGTTTGACCACGGAAAATTGGGGGCCGCGAGAGACCGTTAGGTACACCGTACCTACCGTCCGTAGGTGGATGGTTATTCATCTCCCGCTGGAGACTTTTTTTTCTTTTCAACGGTTTTTTTTTTAAGCCAGCCACGCTGGGAGCGGCCTGTTTCTGTCATGCGCCGTGGCGGTCAACAATGTTTTCTGCCGGCCAGCTGTATGAGATAGAGTGCGCGATATGTCATGGATGTCAGCCACCCGGTCTGACTCGGGCGACCCGTCCGTCAGCGCACCAGTACGGCGGTTTGACAGGCAAAGTAAAAAAGGTCAGACGGAAATTTTTGAGTGAAAAATCGAGGAAGAAGGTGTGGAGGTCCGAGGCCGTGAGTTGGTGTCTGTTCCGACATGGCGTCCGTGGAGAACGACTCCCTGAGACTCAGGCTTCCGTCCCTGAAGACCCAAACTCTCGGCCGCGAGTCTCGGTTGGGGAGACGGGGAGACGGGGAGACGAATGACTGGCTGAGCGGCGACTGACGACTGGTAATTGATGAGCAAAGGGCTCTCGCAATGGGGGCACCTGAGGGAGAGAGGGGGCATACGATGTTCCAGTGGGAGGGGAATGCCTGGGAGGAGGGGGAAGATGGTCGCCCCCGTCAGAGAAGTCCGAGCCAGATTCAGATTTAGCAGAGATCTCGAGAGAAACAAATAAGGTTTCCTGCATTAGGGCCCCTCTGTTGTTTCTTGCAATCCATGTTCGTCCCGTTGACTGGACTCAGGGGAGGGGCTATCGGCTGTCTGTTCGCGGCGTGCGTTTGGCACGAGGAGGAAGAAATGGTGGTGTGCGTGTCTGTGAGAGACACTGAGATGCTGGTCGATGGACGACGGTTGGCTGTAACGGTTAGATGTGGGTCTAAGCGGTTCTCTCTATTGGTCCACCTTCCTCCATCTACCTCGGGACGGCGGCGTGTGTTCTACATGAGTGGCCAGACCGCCTGGAGATGTGAGAAAGCATTGCTGACCTAAGACGAAATACCATGTGGTAACTGGCGGTACGTACCGTTATCAGGGGCCGGCACTGCAACGCTGGAAATGGGCGACCAAGAGGGAAAGGGCTGATACGCGGGTGAAATTGCACCTGCTCGCTAGCGAGTTTCAAGGGACGTGGGCCCAGGGCCGCAACTCGCGGTGGGAGTGTCTGGGGATCCCTGGCGAATGATCACCCAGCAGTGGTGGACTACCTACCTAGGTGGTGGTGTCCCCCCGGGTGCTCTCCATGCAGCGTAACCCACCCCTTGGAGATTTTTTGGGAGGGACAGAGGGAGAAACCGACTATCCTTTAATTGTGCTCTTGTTACGAAAACAGGTGAAGCGTTTTTATTGCTCTCTCCACATCTTGGCGGTAAAGTGGTGTGTTATTCCGAATTCGACTGTTTTGGGGTGCCTCGGCGGCACGGAAGGCGGGGGAGGCCACGGTTGCGCTGCTGCAGCGTGTACCTATGGAAACTGGGCAGTGAGTGGTGGGCACTATGTAGATAGATGGAATACCTCACAACAAGAAACACGCAAGCCAACGGCACTAAGATCGTGGCGGTGTCATTGGATCGCTGGTGTTTGAAGGCAATTAACAGGTTTTATGAATAGCATCCGTGTTTATCCGTCTCTGCACTCTGCACCGCTGGGGACGGACTGGTACGGAGACTTACCGGCCCCGGTGGCGATGTATCGATGCACATTGCTCGCATTTCAAGGTTCGGTGATGCCTGCCAATGCCATCGTAAGGTAGGGCAGTCAATATCGACAAACATGCCGCTGTGCCGTGAGGGTGGAATGGCCCCGCGGCCTGCCCCAGTGAATGACGGGCTGCTCGTGGGAACTGTTAGTCTCAGGGCGCGGGTGCCGAGGCGTCGTCACAGAGGGACGAACAAGAAACAGCCTCATGTTTCGATGCCGATGCCAATGCCATGCCCAGGCCCTGATTGACGGGCGGTCGAGCAGATCAGACACATCGTCACTCATCCTCTCCCCCATCAGGTAGGCAGCCGTCTGCTAAGATGCCTACTTTGGTACGCGACTTCACCTCCTTACCTTAAGTTATTGCGGTTAAGCCTCCAGGGCCGGGAAGGGGGACGGCCCTGACACTACACCAAACCAAACAGCCGGGTAGGGTGATTATAACGGCGGCTGTTAATGAGCGGAGGAGCGCGCTGAAGACGACGCTGGACACAGATGCAGATACGACGGGAGAGAGAGAGATAGGTACCTAAAGAGAGGGGCGGGCGGCTCAGGCGCGCTGCCAGGTACACCGGCCCAGGCTAGGTCCCTTCTTGGAGGCTCTTACGGTGCGACGGAGACAACGGACAGGGGGGCTCGGCCCCGCCGCACCGGTGTTCATCGTCTTGTGGCTCAATTGTGGGGGCTCTTTACGGGAGTACGTACCGATTCAGACACGCAGGCGAGGCTGATGCCAGGGCTAAGGCTCCAGACTGTTCCTGACTTGTCCCGATATGGCCTAGGGCCACCAATCATGCGGCAGGTACGTACCGAGCCCGCGCTGGTCCCTACTGCCCACCCGTGCAGGGAAGGCTCAGGGGGCGGCCGCAAAAACGAGCCAATGGCAGGTGCCGGCGCGCCTCTGTAACACGTACCGTCCGTCGCTCGACCCCGCCGTCAAACGTCAGACAGTCCATCCTCACACAACCTTCAGACACGAGCGAACACGACGGGCAAAAGACAGACGACATGGAACTCGAGGGCCGATGACGACCACCAACCGCCGCAGCAGCCGCCGCCGCCGCCGCCGGAACCAACACTGGACGCACAGTTGACGATCGACTACTCGGTGCACCACCCTATCAATACGCTGCACGGCCGTTGCGTCGTCCGTATCGTCCACCACACCACCATACCACCGCACGCACCGTATTCCGTTCCGTACGCAACCGCAGCAGCATCGTCGGCGCGAAACAACCTGCTCACTACCCCATTCTCTCCCCCAAATGGCATACGCCGCGAGTGTATGCCACGCGTATCCGCCGGCTCCCTGCCCTCGAGCAGAGTCCGCCCTGCGCGCGCAAACACTGCCGGCACCTGACTGACCTACCTCGGTTTCGATCCCCATCAACGATTTAACCCTACATCCTCGCCAACGCCTCCTCCGCGAGATCGACACCGAGCAGACGTATGCTTATCGTGACCGCTGACTTGAGACCAGACGTCGGCCCCAAATAGTAACACCCTCTTCCTTGTTGGCGAGCCACCCGACCCAGCGTGACGGTGTCGACAATGTGTCGTGGTTTCGCCCTCGGTGGTTTGTTCCCGAGTCAAGAAGGCCCTGCCAAACAAACTTCGGCGATGCCATTCCATGCTATGCTATGCCACGCCATGCCATGCCATCCTATATGGCCCCATCTACGGTATCCAATGCCACGCGCTCGGCACCAAAGAAGCAATGCCAGCAAACTCTTCACCAGTCATGAACAGATCCACAGGCCATGCGCCGTGACCGAAACCAAAACCAGCCGGTGGGTAATCAAGATGCTTGCAGGCGTGAGGCTCTGGAGTCTGATTCTGATTCCGAATCTGCCCTTGGTCCTTGGATGGGGCAGGCAGGGCGGGTGGGCTAAGACCAGGTTGCACTCGCAAGCCCTCCGAGGAGCCAAGGAAAAAGAGGATGAGGACAAGGAGCAGGAGCAGGAGCAGGAGCAGGAGCAGGAGCAGGAGCAGGAGCAGGAGCAGGAGCAGGAGCAGGAACAGGAGCTCAATGGAGCAAGAGGAAGAAACAAACTGGAGGCGAGACACCGCTCTTTTCGGTATGCGGACGCTACCCTACGCGGCGCGCGCGGGTTTAGGTGACCGACGACCCTCTCTGTCTCTCTTCTCCCATGTTCCAGGTTCACCACGAGAGCCTCTCCTCTATCCGTAGGCCCTCATCTATCCTTTCGGACACAAACTATGGTAGGACACTAGTGTATCCGTGGTCTGTTCTCAACGGGGCAGTCTAGTGTAGTGCAGTCTGCCTCGTTAAACGTGGGATACCATCATCCATGCCCTTGGCCCTGTATGTCTCTCCCATTTCCCATTTCCCGGTATCCTCCAACGGAGGGTTTACTTTGGTAACTTGGTCCATGCCACCCCGAGTCTACATCTCTTTGCGGGTAGTCGTCCATCTCGCAAGTTGCTCTGGAGTGTTCTCTAGGCTTGTCCACTCCATATTGGGTGGCTGCTCACTTCTCAATCCATCAACGGCCGCCGCCATTTGAGACGCACGTTCGTCTCTCACCGGATCCATAATCTCGCACCCTTGCCGGAGTATGGGTTTCTCGTCTCCTCTTTCTGCCTCGAACAGGGGTGTGGCCCGAACAGGGTGTGGCTTGCACAAGCGTTGCTGGGCATGTCTGGTCTGGTCCTCTTTTTTTTTTCTTCCCTTTTTTTTTTCTTTTTTTCTTTTCTTTCCCCTCTCTCTCATAGCCTGTGCCCTGTGGGTGTGAAGGTACTCCGTAACTCCTCTATTCCCTGAGGAAATGGGGATGGCAGCAGTCCCGGCGGATCAGACCAAACGTTATGCTCTGCTAATTCTGTCACATCCACCCCATCTTCTCCAGGGTCTGCTGGCATCACTGCTGAACATCTGCAACAGGGCTAGACTTGACGGTGTGCTACACCCCTGTCCTGGATGTACCAGCGCCCGAACATCATGAGGCAATGTTGTTTGCCATGCTCCTCCATGTACTCCGCACCCCGGCCGCATTCTCTTTTCGTACTCAACCTACCTAGGTGTGTGTGGGTAGAGACAGGCCTACCTGCCTTACCTGCTACTCACTACGTACCCGTACCCTCTCTCATGGATGGGTTCTCTCACAGTGTATCCGAAGTGGAAGTGTACCTTGCATGCATGGAGAGAGACTGAGAGCAGTAGTGTAGGTAACTATGTACTAGTGTATGTATCCGTAGTCTCTGAGATGATGCTTGTCTTCCCGGGCTGCCAGACCAGACGGGGACTAGACCACCGCCAACGCCAACGGCTGCTGGGAGGCTGCATTATTACTTTATCCCCTCCTCCTCCTCCTCCCCCCCCCCGTCTCGATCTTTTTTCTCATTCTTCCTGTTTACCTTCTCTCCATACTTTGGGTTCATCATCAACATCCCTTTTTTCGTCTTCTTGAAGCGCAGTTGCGTGTCCTTCTTTTCTTCTCCCGCAGCTAGGGTTTTACTTTCCTTCATTGTCCAACTGGCTTGGCTGCACACACTCATTTGACTACGCTTCTTGAACACCACCTTTTTTTGTCAATATACTTGACCTATCCGGTTTATTCAAACGAACGACTTCACTTCACTTCTTTGGGTCCCTTTTTGCGCGTCTCCCCGCCTCTTCAACAAAACAACCGCTTATCCGTTTCCCTCTCCTTGACGGATCTGCAGAGAGCCGACTTCGTTGTTGCGAGCTACCGCCTGGGAATCCCTCCTTTTTTTTTCCGACAAACCAAACCACCACCACCCGATTTTTCAAACCCTTTCGATTCGCTCGGCAGCAAGTTTCTGCCCACCCCTTTCACCAAAACCCAGCTTCCAGGACGACGCCGAAGACGCGCGAAGATTTCATCAGCATTTTTCTTTTCCAAAAGGGAACAACAAGAGGCCAGCCTACTTGAAGAAGAGCTCCATCTCTCAAAACATCCCATCGATTCACTGCCCGGAAACGATTTTACGAAGGAAAAATGTCTCCCACGATGCAACTCGCCCCCCACACCACCACCTACACTCCCACTTCTGATGCCATGGACCGTCACGAGTACGGCGTTACCAAGAACCGCAAGGCGGCTTCGACCGGAGGAGGCAGAGCATGGAGCGAGGATGAGGTATGTCTTTTCCCTGCTGCGGATATGGCTGCGACTGCGGCCCGTTCCTAGACATTTGTGTCTCATCGTCGGCTTGGGGCAAAGATGGTCTAACAATTCAAACAGGAAGTCTATCTTCTCCAGACCCGCCTCCAGAAGATGCCCTACAAGCACATTGCCGCTCACTTGAAGAAGACCGAGCTTGCTTGCCGCCTTCACTACCACCAGCTCAGCCACGGCAGCAACCGCCGCAAGCAGCGCACGACTTCGGTCTCTTCTGGTTCCTCCGCGAACCACTCTCCCGTCATGCAGGCGACGATGCCCTCCCCGATCCGAGAGTCGACCCCTCGCTCCGTCTCGCCCCCGGGCAGCTCGGGAAGCTTCGCACCCGTCTCGCCCGCTCCTATGCAGCTGCCCAGCATCATGGGCAATGGCGCGTCTCCCCGCCTGCCCGCCATCCTCCCCAAGCCGGTCTGCATGACCCTGCCGGCTCGCACCGCCTCTCCCTCTCGCGGATACCCTACCCCCCTCCCGGAGCCTCACAGCGCCGCCCTCCCCTCGGCCTCCTTCCAGTCCATGTCCAGCAGCCTCCCCATGACGCCCCCCTTGCGTCTGGAGTGCACGCTGCCCCCTCCCCAGCAACCTCCCGTCAGCCATCAGCACGTTGATATGAACCGCCTCCAATCCGTCTACACTGCCCACCGGGCCTCCTTCTGGGCCGCCGTCGCCAACGACTACGGCCCGGGCGCCAACCCCGTCGTCCTCGAGCAGGCGTGGAAGAGCGGCTCCTGCTGCAGCCAGAACCAGGCCAGCACGCCCATCACCCCGACGTCCAGCCCTGATAACATGGAGCGCGAGACGTACGGCAAGCCGCAGGACAAGACCCGCATCTCCGCGATCCTCGGCATCGACGCCAACCCGCGCTCCCCCCGCGAGCGCGAGTTGGTAAGGCGCATGGAGGAAGAGAGAGTCGGAGCTTGAAAGAGGAAGACCTTCCCCTTTCCAAAAAAGCTTTCCCGGCTTGATCTCGTTTTGTTTTCGCTTCTATCAGTGTATTACTTCATACCTTTTTGTGTCTGATTCTTGCTTGAGGTTCGACTTCTTCCTGATGTGAGCACAAGAAGATTTACGTCAACCGAGCCACAGCCCTGTTTATTCACTTCTGTCGGCTGACTCTTGTTATTTCAAGAGTCAATTTTTATTTTCTTTGTCTTTTTTTTTTTCCGGTTCATTGGTCTTTTTTCTCGCCAATTTTCCCGTTTTTTTTCTCACATCGTACACGAACACATACGACCGGGAAGGAGGGCTGTCGGGCGGGGAGGATGATATCCGGCGCTGGGGTGGGTGGTGGCCTGCAGGACTTCTTTTCACGGTCCAACTCGGACAACACTTCTTCGAGCCGGATCGACATCCGTGAGGGCTCACGCGAGGAACGCGCTTCGGGCCAAAAAGTGGAAGTTCAAGGGCGCTCGGCGTGACCGGCAGTGGCGGAGGCATTCTACCATCTTTCATCTTCTCGGGGGAGGCATCTTTTCAACAACCCATTGCAGAAATGAAGTGACGACACACACACACACACACACACACATACACACACACACCACACACAAACGCACACACACTCAACACAAACAACACACAAACATCTTTTGCGTACATTTGAATCAGTGTATGGCGCGCGCGCGTTTTTTTGTAACACTAGAGTTCGGGCTTCCCAACGCGGTTGGGGGTGCCCGAAAAGAGGGAACCATCATGCAGACGACGATTGCTTTTTTTTGGCCTTTTTTTCATCTTTTTATTTTTTCAAAACGGCGAATTGAAAGGAAATCAGAAGTTTTGAGAAAACACCCCACAGATTTGCCTCACTGTTCTCTCGTGACTTGGAAGTTGACACAACGATGCTACGCCCTAGTGAAATTGAGGTCCATGAGCCATGGCGTCGAGGGGAGGTGAAGGTGCAAAGGAACTAGCGTCCAAGCGTCCAGGAGATTGACACTTGACCCGTCCACTGCCAAAAAAAAAAAAAAAAAAAGTCTAGATGATATGGCGTCGGTCAAACGAGCGCGGGGCCTGGAAAAGTCTATCACGATAGGAGCGAGGTCTGGCATTTGGTGGCGTGCTTTGATCGAGTTGCAGGACCTGCTCTGCCTCATCGAAAACAACGCCCACACTTTGATCCCGTTTCCCTCAAACGGTCGTACCGCGAGGGATGCCAGTATGAGAACATCGGCAAATATTCCCTTTCGCGATGCTTCGTATATGCTATGCTCAGATGTTCAAATATAGAAACAACGAGTGACGTTGCTTCTCGTCGTTCGATGTCGATGGAAACAGAGCCATGACGTGAAATCGAGATGAAGAAGAGACGCAGGCGTGTTGTAGTTGAGGCCGGCAAACTAGTTCCTTGTGGCTGGAGAGCCAATGAGGCGCTCCGCTGACGTCCTCTCCGTCTCACCCCTTCTTTCCAGACCGTCTGTCTGTCCATCAGTCTGTTATCAACCAACACGCACACCCCCTTCAACCACGAAACCTTGTTTTTCCTCCCATCTCTTGAAGCATAATCGGCTTGGGCCACTGCTGGACCGTCCGCAACGCCAGGCATCGTCCCTGATTTGCCTGCGGGGCGGGCTTCGTCATGGGCTGCGCCATCCGTCTGGACTTTCGAAACAGCAGCGCAGCGAGCGGGAGAAAAAGAGAGTTAGGCGGATAGCTCGGACGACGGTCGATCGTGGTGGTGCCTGGACAGGTGCCAGACGAACGCCTCCCCCCCCCCCATTCCCATCTCACCGCCGCATCGCAAACTAGGCAGTCAAGTATTGTTCTACCTAGGCATGTGCCCACAACTTTGGGTGGTGTATTTCTAGCGGTGGTTTGATCCAAACAGAGTGTCATCCCATCCTGCCCTGTTTGAGGGGATGAAGGTGCCCGTTCGTAGCACTTGAGGTGTTCACCCCTCGTCTTGTGCAGCAGCACGACACGGCCCCGGCTCGGGTTACGTCTCTCGATACGAGGATCGAGGTTACAGATAACGAAAGGCGAGATAATCAGTCAACCAGTCGTGCTGAAGGGCCGTGACCAGGTCTTAGCGCCGTTGACGAGTGCAGCTGGCGCGTCTCCCTCGGGAGCTCGCATCGTCCCAGGCACAGATAACCCACCGATTCCGGCTTTACGACAGGTGTCTTCGAACGTTCTTCGGTGCGGGGTAAACGACGGTTCTCAATGCGTCCCGCTTGATGTGAGCCTCATGGCTAGTATCGCTTGCGTGGTGCTCGAACCTTTGCAAGAGGCAAGAATCAAAGGACCTCACAGATGCGTCGAGTGTATAGATCGGCAGCTCTTCAGGCCCCGTCTCACGTGTGCCTTCCTCAACTACCGGCCCTAGGGGCTCAGGTGAATGTGAGGTCGTTCTGCGTCCAGACTGACATGTTTGCGCTCTGACATGCAGAACTTCGGCCTGGACTTGTTCCGCCTCGTCGAACCGGTGCATACCCATCAGCGCCTTCTCCAGTTCCTCCATAATAGACAGAAGATAGGGTTGAGCGGGGTCGGAATCGATATCACGGCCCTCTAGGGCTCTGCGACAGATCGATTCGGCTTGTTCGAACGTGCCCTGCTTTCCGAGGATAACGGCTTGAACTGCAAAGATTTTGAGGGCCGCGGGATGATCCCAGCGGACAGCACCTTTTCTTCTCCAGTACAGCCAGGGCTTCAGAGGATCTGGCCGGGGCTTCTTGGTGTCGACGGGAGGCGATGAGGACGCCGACCAGTTGAAGTGTCATGTCGACCCTCATGGCCCCCATTAGATGGTTGAGTTGCTTTCTGTCAATATTTTCCACGGCCTCGGTCAATATTGACTCAGCTTGACGATGCTTTCCTTCGATCTGAAAATGCACCGCCAATGCACTCATCGCTCTAAGCATTTGGGGGTGAGATTTGCCATGGTACTTCTTCTCAAGAGCCATAAGCCTCGACAGCCATGGTGTTGATTCTTTCGAGCGCCCCGAATCACACAGAGCAACCGCCAGTATGCGTATCGTTTGCAAGACCAGAGGGTCGTGTTCCTCCAACTCGTTGGTTGCTCGTGTCAATGCCTGCTAAAATAATTGCGGAACAGCTCCGGACTGGCCCACGTTGATGTAGAATCGGGCCAGGTTCTCATAGAGGATGCTCCAAAGCAGAACGGTCTGACCATTATCCGCAACATTGCTTCGAAGAACAGCATGCGCATGGGGCAGCATCTTCCTGCACTGGTCCAGGTTTTCGTAGTGCGCGATTGGAAAGGCCCTGACCATTGCATGGAGAGCCTCACTCTCGAATGCTGACTCGGAGGGGTCTTTGCTGAGCCATTTCCTCGCAGCTAATTGCAAAATTCTATGCATGGCCACGCTGCCGTCTGGTTCCTCTGTGATGAGGCAATGTTCTCTCAAGATACCAAGGGCTTTTTCTAGCTCAGTGAAGAAGACACTGCTGCTGCTCTCTTCCCAGAGTGAAGGGCCCGCAGAGCGGATGCGAGTGAACCGCGCTTCGAGGTCTGCGTCGAATGGCAGCATCCAGACTGGGGGCGGTGCCACACATGCAGGAAAGTCTGCGTGTTCATCGTGACTGGGATCTTCGACTTGATCGGCCGCGAAGCTGGGCATGAGTTCAAGCCTTTTGTCGTGCGATTATGGCCAGTTTGTTGTAGAACATGTCAAGCATATCAGATGAATATTGCTCGATGTAATGAGAATCAGGATACGTCGGGGCGATCCGGACTCCAGCAGCGTTGGATTTGCACACTTCCGCTGTCATGGCCTGTGTCGGCCGTTGGGGGCCGCCGCCGCCTCCTCCCTCTTGGAAAGGATACCGAACGCTCTCTTTCGAGTTGTCGCCTCCAATAGCTCCGGCTGCTGAAGTTTCCTCTGAAGATGGCGCGTCAGCTGATGCCGAGCGACGCCTTTCGAGACTCGAGGCTGAAGACAATGCCTTGGACCTTGAAAGTACGTCAACGCTGGCCCAACACTCCGTCAAAAGATCCTCCCGACCTTCAGTTCACGGAACATACTAAGCTACAGCAGGCTCCGGCGAGTCATAAAGCAGCTTGATGCCCGAAGGGCCCGGTGGCGGGGGCGACGGGTTCCGTCTCCGTAGCTGATTCCGCAAATGCTGCAGAATTCTAGCGTGATTGGGATTGAAAAAGCCGCTCATCGTTGAAGATGTCGTCTAGAGATCCGCAGTGAAGGAGCGAAGTCGGTTCAGCGAGAAATGTGTCTGGAGATGATGCCACGAAGCAG